>CAIGQZ010000692.1:2140242-2164547 GCA_903798205.1 Danio tinwini
GTATAGAATAATATATATATATATATATATATATTATTCTATACCTGCAGGTTGCAGTAACTGTATTTTCATTCCACAAAGGGAAATCAGAACTAGTGCTGCACACGTACAAACCCATAAACAAAGCTGTGTTTAATTACCTACCATTTCACAGAATGATTTGTGCATGCAAAGATGTCAAAGGGTGCTTTCACAGCTAGACGTTTGCTTGAGAACTTGGCGCTTGGATCTGCGCCAAAACAATCAGTCCGAGATTGCCTGATTAAGGTGGTCTTATCTTGGTTTAAACGAAATCTGAAGCAGTTTGGTTATCGTGAGAAAGCAATATGATCTAATAAACTTCCAAACTAAGCTACATTACAGTGTATTATGGTTATGTGTTGGGCATATATAAAGTATGGGTACAAGAAGTGAGAACGATGAGTAGGGTGAGAAATCATTCCTACCGTTAAATGTGTTTCAGGGCTCGAAATTAACTTTTTTACTTGGTAGCACCGGTGCTCCCAACTTCAAAAATTTAGGAGCACCAGAAAAAATGTAGGAGCACCCACCAAAAATAAATGAGCACCACTGCAAATTGTATATTAAGGGATTTATTGTATTTGAAAACAACATCAATCAGGCCTAACAAAAACCAGAAACAGCTAACTAGTGCTGTAATGACTTATTGATATCTGTGCAACAATTCCAAAATGTCTAATAATTATAAAATATTATTAATGATGATGATGTCAATAATACTTACAATGAATTACATTTGTCATTATCATGCTGCCCTGAATGTGCTTGAATGTGAGTTATGTACTGTAAAAGGTCCTGCTGTTACTTTATGAAAAATAAATTTATGGTTTGGATCAAACAAAAATGAAGCATTGCAGTAAGTAATACTTATTTTGCACTATTGGTTTTAAATACATGTCAATTTAATAAATAATATTTCTGCTACAAAACAAATGTAAGATTATAATAAATCATTCAATCCAATGCTGAAAGCTGCAAAGCAGTCATCAGTAAATAGAAAAATAATATATATCTCAAAAAAGAATGGACCAAAGAAAGTAAGAAAAGTCTCACTTTTACCACTCTTTAAAAGTTTTGGTTTTGGTTTGTGTCATTGTAAATGCAGTCTCGTTATGCGGTGATGATTTTCATTTTTCTGTGTTTGTGGAAAAGCAGGTGAGTCAGTCGACCCAATATAAGAGCATTCTCGTGATGACCAACGACGCAAATACCGTTCTTTGTTATGAGCCGCAGATTCAGTTTAAACTTAGTAAAGGCGAGCTTGTTTGGCGATGATGTGTACAGTGTTGGATTTTACATTTAGCAGACATTTGCGCTGAACACGCAGTTAATGCAACGCATCGAGATTCGAGCACCTTCTCCGAAAACACTCGATTGACCTTGGCTGGAGCCCTTAAAAGCTCCTTGTTTTCTGATAGCGGAAAGCCTTGAGTGATTGACAGCTAATATAAACCAATATAGCGGCAGGGAAGTTCGATTTAGCATGTTTTTAGAAAAAATCGAAACAAGTTGCACTGCAACCATTATATGCAGTCGCACAAATGCTCCCAAATATATTATGAGGTCGCATAGATAACATTTCGGGCGCATATGCGACCAAAATGGTCATAATTTGAAGCCCTGATTTTGGTTAACGTGACTTCTGATATACAAGGAGGGGAATTAAGTATTTAACACATCGCCATTGTTCTCAGAAAACATATTTCTAAATGTGCTGTTAATTTGAAATTTTCACCAGATGTTGATTAAAAACCAAATAAATCCATATATTCAAAGAAAACCAATCTAATTATGAAGAAAGTTTCATGTAATTAAATGAAATGACACAGGAAAAAAGTATTGAACACATGAAGAAAGGGAGGTGTAGAAGGGCAGTGAAAGCAGCAGCTAAAATCTCTTAGTAGTTATTCAGCAACCCTCCGCCATTTTTCAGTGTAAATTAATATCAGCTGCTTCAGTCCAACATCGACATTATCAGGATGATGATGAAACAAGAGTGGACATTTCAGCAAGACAATGATCCAAAACACAGCCAAGCAAACTGTCAAATGCTTTCAGAGAAAGAAAATAAAGCTGTAGAATGGCCCAGCCAATCACCTGACTTGAATTCAATAGAAAATTACAAAATAAAAATCAGATTTGATAGACGAGACCCACAGAACCATCACAATTTTTTCACTCCATTGAAGCCTGTGAAAAAATCACACCTGAGCAATGCATAACATCATTCTCCATATGTCATCACCAAAAAAGCCTTTTAAATAAAGTATTAAATACATTTCAGCAGTTTCGTACTTTGCCCTTTATTTCATTCGTTATTACGATCTACAGGTGTAAAAGCACCCTAAAATCCATAAGGTTTACAGATATTTGAGAAATGTGATGAAATGGCAGCTAGCTTCTTTGTGTTCCCTCTTGACTTGTGGCGTTTGCTTGGTCTCGTCAGTTCAGTATTTGTGCTTGTACTCTGATTTGTTGCTGAACATCCAATCAGAATTCTCACCAACGGCCCTCAGGCCTCCGATTCTACATTCTGAATGCTGTGAGCTACCACAGAGAGCTTGGCATTGCCCAACTGACCATAGGCTTGGTGTATATCAGTCGTGATCCGATTGCAAATGCAGTTTTGTTCAGATTTCTTTGATTACGTCACATTCAACAGCAGGTTCGCAGGAACACTCAGTGAGTACTTTTGAAATCAACAAGTCAGTGTTACGTGGCTTATGAGCAAGTGCGAAGCAAGTGAATGGAAAAAATGTGGATACGGTTTTCATTTGTATGTTCTAGTACAGCCCTGTGAAGTAGGGAGTGCCTTGTTTTTGATGCACTTTTTTGCAACAACTCACAGGTTTCTGTAATGGTCACATTAGGGCTATAAGCAGAGAGTGTATGCTTTTTTGTGTCTGTTTGGACGCATTTGACCATGCGTGCATTTACCAGTATCGCCAGTATTCTGTGCACATTCCTGGTTTGAACAGGCTATTGTGGGCATCTTGGGACTACAGTGGTCCCTTGTTAATCTCGTTCAAGTTGCTTTCTAAAAATAACCCACAATAGGTGAAATCCGCTTAGTAGTCAGCTTTATTTTTTACAATTATTATAGATGTTTTATGGCTGTAAAAACCCTCACTACACTCTTTGTACACTTTTCTCAGATAAGCATTAACATTTTTACTCTTTTCTCATTTAAATACTCGGGTAACTACTATCTTTGTTTAGCATGTCCAGAAGTCCAACATTTTGTGCAATGGTTAGCATCTTCCACTGGCTTTTGGGTGCTACCGTGGGTGCCTTTGATGGTGCTGAATGTTTCATCAACATTGTAGGGTTTGTTGGGGAAAAAACTTCAGCGACACACTGTTAGCGAATTATTATTATTATTATTATTATTATTATTATTATTATTATTATTTTATTTTTATTATTTTTTTAAGATTAATGTCAATTTGACAAGCTGAACACATTCTGTACAGAAGACACAGCACAGAGGAGATTGATTGACAGTGGTCTACAGCCAATCAGGACGCAGAACACAATGCACAAATCAGGATGCAGAACACAATGCGCTGTAAAAAATAAGCATGTCAAATTGCACAAAAAAATCTGCGAGATTACGAAAGGTGAAACGTGTTATGGAGAGGGACTAATGTACGCTACTTTTCAGTAGATGCTGTACTGTTAACAGACACCGATGTTTAATTGATAAATTTATTTTTTTTATTAAACGAGTGTGACATAGGGAAGTGACCTAGCAAGTAAACAATTCAAGTCAAGAAGGAACCGAAAGAGTAATTAATTTCATTCATTCATTCATTTTCTTTTTGGCTTAGTCCCTTTATTAATCTGGGGTCGCCACAGCGGAATGAACCGCCAACTTATCCAGCATATGTTTTACACAGCGGATGCCCATTGCGCCACTGTGCAGCACAATTTTGCTACATTTCTCAAATATTTCAATCAATTGATATGGATTGTTAGTTCAGTTCAGATAGTCTTTATTTCCTGAAGGCAATTTGGTTGTAGCATACAATCATATCACAAATAATACACAAAACACATTAAACAATACAAATCTACCCTAAATTGAAAAACGTTACAGCTGAGGGGATAGATGAAAGTTTGAACTGATTTGGTTTACTACTAGGCATTCTGTGTTGAATACTAGAAGGGAGAAGATGCATAGGATGGGAATCATTGACAGAGTACTCTGAGCTTTACAAAAACTTGCATGTGGTATAACTGAGCCAAAGTCTGAGCCAAAGTTTTCTCCGTTATTTTTCCTCCTAGGTTTTCTCCAAACAGCTCTTGTTTTTCACATTTTAGAGAATTGAACCAACAAAGCTAAGAAAAAGAGAACAGTGACGGAAAAACGTGAACATCAATAGTTTATCCACATTAAGTATGTTTACATGGGCTCCAATAATGCGATTTTAATATGATTAAGACAATGCTCTGATAAGAGTTCACCATGTAAACAGCGTTTACTTTTTTCCCCATTTATTTATTTATATATTTATTTATTTATTTAATTATTTATTTATTTTATTCATTTAATCTGATTAAGGCCATAATCGAACTAAAGAGAAATTGAATTAAGACGAGGAATATGCCTATTTTAGTCGCATCATTGAAGTGCAGTACAGACATGTAAACACCTTAATCAAACTATTACCGTCGTGTGGGATTTTCGCTACATTTTGTGACAGGATAGTCTATACACACACACACGGCTGTTTGACACTATTCTCTGCACCTACCGAGTCAGTGAAGCACCACAGACACTAGCATTGCGAAATGCAGTTTTTTTTTCCCATATGGCATGCGGTATCAAATTTCATTAATACAACACTTCACCAGTGGTTCATACATGCATCCAATATCTAGTTTGTCATGTGGGGCATGCCTGAAATGTTTCTGAATGAAAGTGAAAGTGCAAAACTGCACTTAATGTCAACAAACTAAAAATAAATCACCCAATGACGTTAATCGAATTATGTGCAATAACTTGTAAAATGGGATAATGAAAGAAACATTCAAAAACCAACTCATGTAAACACCTTAATCATATTCAGATTAAGGCAAGTAATTCCATTGAATGAACTTCAACTACAGAGTACAATCTTTGCTGCCCCTTTAAATACTTTTAAATACTAATTAATACATATTACAGACCAGGGTATCCGTGAGGTCTTAAATTTAAAAATCAAAATTTTAGGCCTTAAAAAGTCTTAAATTGACTGAAATATTGTGTTGTGGGTCTTAAATCATTTTAAACAGGGGTTAACTTATGTCCATGTAAAGCTACCAAATCGGGCCAACACCCATCCAATCACTATCATTTTGACAAAAGTTTATTTATTAACTATTATTTATAAACTCTACTTACCAACTCTATTTATATTTCTGTTAAATAACATATGGTTTAATTATCTTCCTTACAATAACATTTGATTTTAATTGTTTTGTAATGTTTTAACTGGGCCATTAGAAAAAAAAAGTCTTTTAGCGTTTAGCCTTGTGCAAGTCTGAAATTTCATTCATAATGGTCTTAAAGTCTTAAATTTGACTTGATGAAACCTGTAGAAACCCTGACAGACATATTTGCATGAGTGAATTCCTCTGTGGTGAGTGACACTTGCTGTGAAAAACGCTGCTTTGTTTACATGTTTGTTTCATTTGATGTGTTCATGGGCAGCTCTTTGGTCCAGACGCGAGGTGACAACACAGTTGAGTTTTATTTGCGCTAGTTATTTGCCATCAGCTTGGAATGTCACAGTCTTTAGAAGATGCTTTTTTGTAATCCAGTTTATGCAAGGAATCAACTCCATGACATTGATGGTTTGAGAGACGGTTTTCTTTTTATATTGTCTCTTTCTCAGGATGGAAACGGCTACATCAGTGCAGCTGAACTCCGTCACGTTATGACCAACCTGGGCGAGAAGTTGACGGATGAGGAAGTGGACGAGATGATCCGAGAGGCAGATATTGATGGAGATGGTCAGGTCAACTATGAAGGTGAGCTGGATGTTTATTTGTATTATTTAACCAACATCACATTCATGCAAACTTGATTCCTTTTTGTACTTATTTTCAGTAGTGAGATTAGATAATGTTTGTGTTTGATTCATTTTTAATTGGCCCTCCAGAGAAATTGTGCTGAGATTCATTCTTTACACCTGCATTGAATGTTCAACACGTCAGGTCTTGAATATGATGGTGTAATGAAATGCAGTGCCAGGGTGATAAGTCTAAAAATAGGAGGGACTTGTACCTGATAATTAGTGGTGTTTGCTAGGCAAGTGTCAGGCTTGCATCTTTATTTCCAATGCTATTTTAAAGTTTTTAAAGAGCCCTAAACAAGCTAGCACTCAATTTATATATAAACTATAAATAAAAAAATTAAAGAAATGTTAAGTAATGGAACATAATGTAAAAAAAATCTACTACAGGCTAAATAAAAGTGCCTCATCAGAGCTAAACATCACTGTGCGGTCACCGAGCGCGTGTCAGTTTACAACTTCTGTAAAGATCAGACAGCCTATACAGATCACACAATCTCAATAAACACCATGTTAATGTATAAATATTTTGCTAAGTATTGTTAATGGAATATTTATAACAACATGATCTTGCTTTTCGTTATATTGATGCCGGCTTTAAGCTCTCATGTGCTCTCTCTCTCTCTCTCTCTCTCTCTCTCAAGATGACAAGTTATTTATTTTTTAAATCTCTCAAGTCAATATTGGCTATCGGGTAACATAATCTCCCTCAGAGATATTGGAGTTCAGTAACGTGTGCGCAGTAGCTATGACTTTGGGCCAACATCTCTCTGTAAGTTTACACACTGCCTAGATAGACTAAAGGCCTACAGCTCTGGTGACAGACAAAGCAACTTTCAATTTTGCAAAAGGGAGACTTCAGTATAGATGCACACACACAGGATACACTCTTGTCGACCTTTTCATTGTTTTTAACATTAAACTCATAATAATCAAGTGCACAAAAGAACAGATGAACTTCGGAAAAAGTGATCACTGTGGTTGCCACAAGGTTGCTTTGTTTCTCTGCAGTTGGCTTGTCAGTGGCGCGGCAATCACTTTTAGTTTAATAAAAAATATGATTATTTATTACTAAACACTGTGGTCATATATATATATATATATATATTGCAATATAAATACAATTTCACTTCTATTTGAAAATATTCCATTCATTTAGATCGACTGAGATGATCAAGTCTTTTTCTATGCAGTGCATCTGCATAAAATATAAGCATATATAAATATGACAGAGCAAAGATAAAAGTGACATAAACAGCACTTTATAGTTTTATGGGGACTCAAATATAGAAATTGAACAATTAATTATATAAACATAACATATTTATATAAACAAGTCATCATTATATAAACTATTTTTATACAATAATATCTTTATCTAATCCTGCAGTATGACTATTGCGGATAAGCACATTGTGATATCGATGCTCAAACGATATATCGGTCAGCCCTTGTCCAATAGCTTAAAATCGATAACTGTACTGTCCCAATAAATTCCTATCAGTGAATGTATGTTTAAAGGTATCAAAATAGGACTATTTTTATTTGTCACCATGATCATTTGTTTATCGTGATTTATCTCTTTTCTGTTTTTCTCTCTTTACAGAGTTTGTCCAAATGATGACTGCAAAGTGAAGAATTGTCTTATTCTGTATCTCTCTTTCTCTCTTACATTGCTTGTCCTACTAAGATCACTCTGTCTTTTAAAAAGAAAAAAAAATCTAAAGTTTACTTCAGAGAGTTATTAGAATGTCAAATTCTGTGATCTCTTACCAAAAAATAAGTATATCAAATTTTAGAAACAATTTGTGGAGAAATACTCGTAGAATCGTCCCAGCAGAAGTGAATGGACCAAGCATAACTGCATGAGCCCTTTTGGAGCAAACGTCTCCAGACCTGACAAACATTTTGAGGACAGAACTTTAGTCGCATACGAGTTGAAGTCCACGCAGCGTTTTAAACGCAGAGAACATCTCCTTTCATGAGTGTTCTTTCATCGCTCAAAAATAGAGTACATTAAAATAATAAACCTATAATATTGATAATGCTAAAACATTGTGGTAAATAGTCCAGGGTCACAGTGCTGCCTTCAATAAAAAGTGAGCAAAAACAATTGCGTGTGACCCTTGTGGTGAAGTCTTGCTTTTGCGTATTGCCTTCTCCCTTTTAAGGCTCTAAACGGAACAAAAATCGGATGTTTCTGAAGACGTACATATTGTAAAAACCTGACGTCATGCTCATACTCTGTAATATGGCGGTGTACGACTTAAAAGAGTGTCTTTATGGGCTATAAGGCATGTACTTGGTTGCCAGTGGTTTCTGTTGGCTGGCTTAAACCTATATTTTAATGTGGTTTGATGACTTCAAACTTTGTGGAAGCGTCGAGATGCAAAGTATGTACAGCAGAATGGAAACGTGATGGAATAGCATTACTGTATAAATACATAGTTGCATAGATAATCACAATGCGCTCAGTGTTATGCTTTCAAAATGTACCGTTCTCCAATATTAACGTCTGGTAAGCTTTGCATCGCCAATTGTTCTAGTTAGGTCTGTGACTTTTGTTTGATCCATGGTCTTGAAACGTGCCAATACTCGTAAAGCATCAACTTTGTTGCAAGCGATCTTGTTGTCAATTAAGAAGTATGTTATCAATCTATGAATATACACACAAATATCTCTATATCTATATATATATATATATATTTGCACATTGGTGTAGATTATACATTAAACCACAGAAGAGAAACCTGCTGCTGCTGCTTCTGCTTTTACAGCTCATTTGTCTCTTGCTCTCGTGGGTTTGTCACAATCTCGTCAAGTGCTTCGAAAAAGTTTCATTTGCGCTCTGCTTGCAAGATGACGATAAACGGTGAAACCTGTGGGTGATTTTTCAAGGGGTCGAACAGACGTCTCCAAATATGTTGCTAGTAAGACTATGAAGGGCTTGTTATTGGTCTAATAATTGGGTTATTTATTTCTCTTTTTCTAGCCAAACTGTATTACCCACGTGGAAGAGCTTCACATAGCTTATCTTACTCTGATAATGGCGGTTTTGTGATGGCAAGGTTAGAAAGTGAGCAGCCGGATGGAGAATACTAGACATGTGAAATCTGTATGGATAATATGTGAAATATGTATCTGTGTTTTCCAATAAAAATATATGTATATGTTTATGTATACACTGTTGCGTTTGTCATTCATGTTTTCATGTGCAACTGTGACCTACTAGGTTTTGTCTTAGTTGCTAACTAATCTCGCCCTTTAGGTCTCCTGGACTATATTTGGGAACTCTTAGGATTGTGCTGGATGGAGCTCTAATCTGGGGTTAAATAGGGACGAAGATTATTTTCCTTTTACTTAAGATGTCACTGCCATTTTAATTATGTGTGGTCATATAAGAGGTTAACTCAGGACACCTCAGACTGCCAAGAAGGACCTCATTTACACTTTTGCTAATGTATTTCACTTAATATTTGTTTGAGCTTTGACAGAGAGTTAGATTTGTGTGAAATATGTCTCACTGGTCAAAGGGATTTCATTGGTTTATCTGTATGTAATTGGTATCTATTTAAATGAAGTGCTAATAGTGTATATATTTTGTTATGTAGACCTTTTTGTCGTTTGTCAGAAAATTGTAATTGTTTTCATTTGGTGTAAAATTGAAATGGTTTTCCCACCAAATCTTGAATTTACTATTTTGATTTTCTAACAAATGTCATAATTTTTTTTTTATATTATATTTTACTCAAACATGTGATTATAAGTAGTTAATCCAGTTGGACAAAATAACTTAAAAATGGCATGTTAAATAAGAGACAATAAATCTCATCTATCACAGAAACTAAAACTATATTTGGTTGAATAATCTTTTCTTTTTTTATATATTTATAATGTGAACCCATTGGTAAAAATAAGGTGAATACAGAGGCCCTTAGCCTTATTCTAAAAGTAGCTTGTTATTTATATCTTGGTTGAGCAAAGCTGTAGCTAAATCTCAAAGGAGATTTTGAAAATCATCATTTTACTTGGAGTCATCAGTTTGATTAAGTGGAAAGAATACCAAAGAATATGCAAAACTGAAAAGGTGAGAATGATTTATTTTTCAAACGTTTGAGAAATAAATACACAAGATGAACAGGCGATGGCGCCGTTGTCCTATTCAGTATTGTTCATTTCTCCCAGTTAACATTTACTTGAGATTTTACTACATAAAATAAAATGAACGTTTATTAGATATACCAAGCGAATTTTAGCGTTGTTAATATTCTAATTCCATCAACCATGAATTAAGTTTAAAAAACGTCTGAAGTAAACGTCTCGAATCTGCAGTTTTCCCGCCTTAGAGTCCGACGGTTATCCCTCAGAAAACATGACAGGACACAAATTAACTTTGTTTGCTATGGTAAGTTTAATTATTTTTTACTTTTTCTAGGGGTTTATGTTTTGACTTCAGACCTTGACTTTTAATATTAAACTCCGAGAGTATGGGCACGTGTGTCAGCAAGATATGTTCCAGTAGCCCAAACAGTAACCAAAAAGTAAAACAAGAGATTTGTATATGTCTATAACACAGCACTGTTTAGTTACTGTAAAACAGTTATCTTTAATGTATACACACTGTTTTAAACAGTTTATCTTAGTATGAAAAATTAAGTTGTGAATTCCATATATCATGCAGATAATACAGTATTGTGTGATTATGGCAAAAACAAAAAACTACCAACATCACCTAATTGTTTAATGAAAGATACTAAGCCGTGGAATACCACAGTGTAATGGAAAAATAGTGGAGGTGGTTGTGTGATATTAATCTAAGCACTCCCACTGTGACCTGTGGAAAATATTTGTGTGGTCCACACAATGAAGTAGACTTGTATTTAATGATTCATTGGCAAATGGAGGAGAAAATAGTCTGGTTTCTTTCTTCCTCCCTGTACAGTCCTCCTCCATCCACTGCTAGCCTATCACACAACGTTTATTGATTGTAAACTGAGAAAAGGTTTTTGTGGTGGCCACATGTGCTCATGAAGTGCTTGTATATCAAAGTGGCCGACCTCAAACCTCTTTTTACATTTATGCTGCAGTCTATATATATATTTTTTTAGACTATTGCATTTCAGAACTACAGAGTGTTGCTGTGACATGTAACTGCTTTAAGTTACTGACACATAAGACATAAGGTCACTAAGGGCATGTGTGATGTGAAAGATATCAGACCAATGAAGTAATTTTCTCAATTATTTTATGAGGTAAAGGTATGGAACAACCATGTGCAGCCTCGGATAATAAAAAATTAAGTCCTAATTAGGGCCAGACAGAATCTGCAGACATTTTTTTTGCAAATTCTGCGGAGAATTTTGTAAAAATCTGCGGATTAATGTGAAATCATTTTAGAAGTATAACTAAATAACTTAGCTTATGAAAAAAAAAAAAACTAACTTTCATTTAATGTTACAATGCAAATCCAATTAGATCCACTTAATTGGTAAACAAAGCAAGTCTCTCATATAAAATATCTATTAAAAGACAAGAAATATTACTTTACTGTATTGTTAATAAATCATATGAACATTTTAATATTACTATTGTTGTATCACAGTAATATAGTAAAAAAATAGATAAATATAAAATTACACACATTTACACAAGTAAATACATAGACTCAATCATGGGCTAAAAACAACGCAATCTCACGGCAATTCGTAACTTTTTGATTTAGTGGCGAATTCGTACAATCTAATTCATACAAATAGTTAGGATTTGCTCATCACCCAATGACGGTTGGGGTTAGGGGTGGGGTTAGGTGCCACGCCTCCTTTTTAAAATCTTACATTTTCGTACGACTGAATTCATACGAATTAGCCACTAAACTGACAAAACGTAAAATACTTACGTTTCCTCGTGAGATCAGGCTGGCTAAAAACCTGTTGAAATCTGCGGATTTCTGCTTGCACAGATTCCGTGTGGGCCTAGTCATATTTCACTTTTTTTTTTCTTCCAAGTCTAAATTCTGACTGTGTGGAAAACTGTGTATTTATATTTCTTAAGTTTTACCTTTTTCTCAGAAATGGTTTATTTGAACTTGTCTTAGCTTGTTCCTAAGTAAATTCCTTTTAGATATGAGCAATTCCATGCAAATGTCAACCTTGCCATGAAAAAGATGAAGTTTTCGACAAAATATCGAAACCGTTTCTGCATTTTTATGGAAGCAAGTATTTTACAGAGCTTTAAAAATACTCAAACTGTCTCTGTTAATGTTTTCAAAAGATTATATTTGATAAACCAAAATCACACAAGTGCCAATTTCACATCTGTCACATCCATAACGAAGAGAGGTGTCACATCCATAACGAAGCTTTTTCCTCATAAATGCAAAAAAATGTCAAATTACATAAAACCAATTGTTTTTGTTCAATAGTGAGCCGACTCTTACCCTTTTGATTAGCATAGTTTCTTTTGGGTTGTGCAGTTTAATTTACAGAACTTCTACAAAGTATGCTGTATACTTTAAACATTTTGTCACATCCATAACGCAAGTTTATTTTCCTCATTTAAAATCTAAAAAATGTTTACAGATTGATATTTTTTGATACTATATCTCTGTGGTTAGTAGTTTTGTAAAATAAAAAAAATTTTTCAATATAATGTTAACATATATTTTATGAATTTATGTTTTAAGATTTTACTGCAAATGTCACATACATAACGCTAGAATTGCTCGTAAAGCTAGCTTTGCTCATTTGAATTGAATGAAATGAAACTGAATGAAATGAAAAACTATGTAGCCACATTTGTGTGTTATAAAGTTAGAACTGAAAGAAGTACTCAATTCAGAATTGTGAGATAAATTGTCTAAATTACCTTTCTTATTTTATATTGTGGCTGTAGCATAGAAAATCCAACAACTTCTGTTCTACAATGACTAAACAGCAAAAGGGAAGTTAATATAATATTGTATTAAAATAATTTGATTATTATTAATTGTATTATTATTATTATTATTAATAATGAAATTGTTAAAACTAATATCCATTCGTTCATTTTCCTTCAGCTTAGTCACTTATGTAAAAGGGGTCACCACAGTGGAATGAACGCCAACTCTTCCGGCACATGTTTTTTAAGCAGCGGATGCCCTTCCAGCTTCAACCCACTGTTGGGAAACACCTATACACTCTCACACTATGGCCAATTTTAGTTCATCCAATTCACCTATAGCACATGTCTTTGGACTGTGGGGTAAACCAGAGCACCCGGAGAAATCCCACACAAACATGTGGAGAACATGCAAACTCCACACAGAAACACCAACTGGCCCAGCCAGGACTTGAACCAGCAACCTTCTTGCTGTGAGGTGACAGTGCTAACCACTAAACTACCTTGTTGCCCTAAAATTTATATTATTAGATACAATTTGATATTAGTGCTTAGTTATATTCAGTAATATTCTTTAAAATGAGATACTAGTAATATATAACTGCCGTGGAATCCAAATCATGGTAAACAAAGCGTCTCATGCTAAAAACACTCTATTAGACACGCGTTCATTTAATATTTATTGCATTTCCTAATATACTTGAGAGTGAGTTCATTAGCTTATACATGTTAAACTATTCAATCTGATCTTTATGAAGCATGTGAATCTAGGGGAGAGTTTTTCAGGAAGGTCTGTTATGTGCAAATTTCTCAGAATTCATTCATTCATTCATTTTCATTCGGCTTAGTCCCTTTATTCATCAGGGGTCACCACAGCGGAATGAAGCACCAACCTATCCAGCATATGTTTTACACAGCGGATGCCCTTCCAGCTGCAACCCAGCATTGGGAAACACCCAGACACACTCACATTCAGACACATACACTACAGCCAATTTAGATGATTCAATTCACTTATACCGCATGTCTTTGGACTGGGGGGAAACCAGAGCACCTGGGGGAAACCCACGTGAACACGGGAAGAACGTGCAAACTCCACACAGAAATGTCAACTGGTCCAGCCGGGACTCAAACTACCTTCTTGCTGTGAGGTGACAGTGCTAACCACTGGGCCACTGTGCCACCCTCTTTCAGAATTTACTCCTATAGTTAAGTGTATTTCCTGAATAAAATTGTATTGTTAGAATGGAATAGTGATAATTACATTGATCACAAATATTAACATCAATATTTTGGTATTGATTTTAATTTTAATATTTTAGCCTCTTGTAGGGCACTAAATGTTGTAGAAATAACAGATAAATTCAATTCAATTCACCTTTATTTGTATAGCGCTTATACAATGTAGATTGTGTCAAAGCAGCTTCACATAAAAGATTATAGTAAATTAAAACAGTGTCAGTTCAGTTTTCAGAGTTTACGTTCAGTTCAGTTTAGCTCAGTGTGGTTAATAATCACTACTGAGAGTCCAAACACTGAGGAGCAATTCCATCGATGCACAGCTCTACAGATCCCGAACCATGCAAGCCAGTGGCGACAACGGCGAGGAAAAAAACTTCACCAATTGGCGAAAGTGAAGATTTAAAAAAAAAATCTTGAGAGAAACCAGGCTCAGTTGGGCACAACTATTTCTCCTATGGCCAAATGTCTTGTGCAGAGCTGCAGTCTAGGCACCAGACGCTGGACCTCAGCGAAGACTCATCTGTCCTTGGAGCGTCACAGGAATCAGTCTCATGCTCTCACTCCACCATGACCACCACAGCAGCTGCTTAGAATACAGCCTGGTCCAGGATTATGAAGACCTTGGGATCATCTCGTCGCTGGTCTTGGATCGCATCAGTGGCGCTGCATAGTCTGAGGGCCTCGGGATGTACCCCCAGGTGGAAATAGAGAATAAATAAGTCATTTGCATAAGCTACACCAGACAGCTTTGACTGTCAAAATAATCAACAATCAAGTATTGTTAACTGACATTTACAAATGTCAATGTGTTTATTATCTGGCCAAATCTGAAGGATAATGAGATTGTCTGACTTGTAGAGCCTTTTACTGTATTATCAACAAAAGGAAGTCACAATTGTAATAAATGTGTATTTATTAACAAAAGAGATTGCCGTGAGATTGTGTTGGCTTGCCAGTTATTTAATATCAATGGTAATGTCACATGAAATCATACTAAATTTGGTTGGATTTTTATCAAATAAGACTCAGTGTGTGAGAGTTAATGGTGTTTTATCCCCCAAGCCATGGTCTTCGTAAGGTTCTCCTCAGGGTTGTGTTCTTTCCCCTCTCCTTTTTATATTAAATACTAATTATTGTAAAAGTACATTTAACAACAGGTTCATACTGACATTTGCAAATGACAATGTTATTGGGAGTCTCCTGGTAAATGAGGAGATCATGGACATGTCTCATAAATGTCTCATGGACACTTAGTGGAAAACTTTGTTTCATGTGCAAATTATAGTCAAAATATAAATAGTACAAACACCAAAGATATGATAGATTTGATAAAGAGTCATTAAAAAGTCATTATTGTTTTACCTATTGTTATTATTGGGAAGCACATTGAGCTTGTGGATTACTGGTGTTGGGGAAAGTTACTTTTGAAAGTATTGCATTACAATATTAAGTTACTCTCCAAAAAAAGTTACTAGTTGCATTACTTGGTTACATCTTATGGAAAGGAATGTGTTGTGTTACTTTTTCTTATATGAAGGACCAGGAGTGCCAGTTACAAATGAAATGAAGAACCAAATTATCAATTTAATAATTGAAGCATAAAAATGCATAGAAATAAATTCACAATTGAAATAAACAAATAGTGGACAAATAAGTAGACATATATAAATGTGTCTATTTAAATTGTGTTTTAAATGTAAATTAATAAAGCAAAAAAACAATGCATTTAAAAATTAATTTTAAATGTATAAATAAATAGACAATTTTATACCTGTTTATTTAATTCATGTTTTAAAATGCTGATTAAATTAAACAGTAAAAAAGGTATATTATTAAGTCATTAAATCCTATGTGTGGACTGTCCAATGGCATGGATTTATTTTCATCTCAGGAAAAGCATGTGGAAATATAAAGCCAAGTGGCAAATAGAGAAAGAAAAGCATTTGGCAGATGCCTTTTAAAAAAGCTATTTATTAAAATGAGTTTTTAAATGCATTTAAAATGATTTATTAATAATCTTTTTTTCATTGTTTGATTAGTTCAATCAGTGTTTTAAAACATGAATTAAATATGATTAATATAAAAATGTAATTGATCATTAGATTCTTTATTGTATTTCTAACTGGCACTACTGGTCCTCCTTACCTGGGTGAGGCTTGATCTCTTTCAGAACTGACTTTTTTTCTACTTTATGAATAGAGGAGCTCTGCAATTAACAACACACTGTATAACCTTCATTAACCTTTAAAAAACACATAAAAATGTACAATTTAGGTTAATGTTATCTTCTGAGAACATACAGATTCATGAAAGCTTAAAGTAATGTGCTTAATGAAATAAAATCACTGTCCATTGAAATAATCCCCCATTTCCTTTTCTTCCATGTGTTCAGAATAATGAGAATACTTCAGCGCAGAAATGTATGGCTCTGACCTGACCTTCTTTTATGTCCATTACAGCGTGGACCGCATTCACTTATTGAGTGCGGGATTCAATGTGACTATGTTAATATTATTTCACACATGTGGTATTGGTGAATTGGGTAAGCTAAAATTGTCCATAGTGTATGTGTGTGTATGGATGTTTCCCAGTGATGGGTTGCAGCCGGAAGGGCATTCGCTGCGTAAAAACATGCTGGAAAAGTTGGCGGGTCATTACACTGTGGCGACCCCAGATTAATAAAGGGACTAAGCCGAAAAGAAAATAAATGAATGAGACTAATTAAATAAACTAAAAAGTAACTCAAATATTAATAATTTTTTTAAGTAAAGCATTAGTTTTCTCATTACTTAGAAAAGTATTATTATTATGTAGCGTACTTGTAATGTGCTACCTGTGGATGGTTACCAATATTTCCGCCTGATCTCACAAGAAAACGTAAGTATTTTACGTTTTGTCAGTTTAGTGGCTAATTTATACAAATTCCGTCGAGTTCAGTCGAATTCATTCGAGTTCAGTCGTATGAAAATGTACGATTTAAAAAAGGGGCGTGACACCTAACCCCGCCTCTAAACCCAATCGTCTTTGGGTGATTAGCAAAT
The DNA here is from genome assembly GCA_903798205.1 of Danio tinwini. Taxonomy (NCBI): domain Eukaryota; kingdom Metazoa; phylum Chordata; class Actinopteri; order Cypriniformes; family Danionidae; genus Danio; species Danio tinwini. Next base: position 2,157,482 of record CAIGQZ010000692.1, read on the forward strand.
CTTACTAAATTGTATAAATTTGATCATATGAATTCATACGAATTAGCCACTAAATCAAAAAGTTACGAATTGCAGTGAGATTGCGTTGGATATTTGGGCACAGTGATTGATAGTAAATTACATTTTGAAGTTAACATTGAGGCCATTTGCAAAAAAGTCCAATAGCCTTTGTTTTTTCTGAAGGAAAAATAGTTCCTTTAAAGTATGCTTAGTGTCAATGACACAGTTTTATTGAATATGTTCTTTCTTAATGTGTTATTGTTTGGACTGATTGTATCAGCCTGTCGAATAGAAACAGACTGACCAAGCTGATTAACGTTATTGGAGTTCAACAGAAATTGCTCCAAGAAATTTTAGTAAACGGGTGGTTGAAAAAAGCTTGTAAAAATAATTAATTCTCCATCTCACCTATTGCACAAGGAGTTTGTTGTACTCCCTTCAGGCTGTAGAGCAATAAGGGGGAAAGACAAGGAAATGTAAAGGATTATTAAAGGAGTATTTGAAACTTTTAAAGGGGTATTTGAAACTTTAGATTTTGTGTAATGTAGCTGTGTGAACATAAACAACATTTTTGAATGTGACATTGGGAGACATTGTGCTAAGCATCGCTTACAGCAAACCAAGTTTGGGGACTACAAAAAAATACATTCGAGTTGATGTCGTAGACCCTTCAGTAAAGGAGCATGGTCACAGAGGCAGGTAATAAGCCAGTAGGTGTGAATTGTTACTTAATCTAAAGTGTTAAACATTTCTAATTTATTATTTGGTTTTAATAAATAAATCAGATAGAGTACTAAAACAGCTTGTATAATTGAAACCATGAAACTGTATACCTATGTTTTTTCTTATGATTTCTCGAAGATAAACCAAACTTTTAAAAAGCTCGTTTTATGGGTTTTTGAAATTGACCTTCCATGTAGTGTGTAACACAGCTCTAAGTGAAGTGAAATATCCAGCTAAAGCTTAAATTTGAAAGTGGACAGTTTTAAAATTAATTCATCTAAAAAAAGAGTTAACTCATAGTGGTTTAAATGAATCGACTTAATAACGAGTCTTTAGCAGTTTCGGCGTGATGTTGATACGAAACATAATGGTTGCGTGCGCAGACTCACAAAATTTAAACCTGCGGCCCCGCCCACTAACACAGCAGCAAAGTCATGAGTCATAAAGTTGCTGTGCTTACCTCAATATTATTGGAAGTGTGAGGGAAAGAAGTGCTTCAGCAATCTACATGCTTACAATGAACTTTTAGTACACAGCTCATGGATTAGTTTCTTACTCCATTTTGTTTTATATATACTAGTATTGAACAGTTCATTCCAGTGCATTAATGTGAGAGTATGCTGTAGGAGCGAGTTCAAGCCAAACAGTGAGAACAGCGCCTACTAGGGTCACAGAATACGATTGTCACAGAATTTGGTGTAACACGTGCAAAATAAGGCCAATTTATTAGGTACAAGTCAAACAAAGGCACACTGGACTTCGGGCTGGTGCACAGCACTGGAAAGGCGATGGGAGCCCGGAAAGATAGCTTGTCAGAAAGCAGGGTACAGGTAAGCCCTAAGAACATTTAACACGCAAGAGGTGCCACAGCAATGGTTGCAAGAAGAAATGATCTACAGCTGAGAAAGGAGAAAAGCTGCAAAATGAAGTAATGAAATCAGACCTGGCCCATGACACATTTCATGTGTAAGTAAATAGCTGCCTCCTTGTTTTCTCTAGCTTGTAAAGTATGTATTTAATTGTGTTGTTACTTGTAACCGCTTGCACTGTATCAGGTTCACTCTATATTCCCATATCGCGTCTAATGCCACGTTGAAAACGTGCTGCTTTGTTTACGGATTTACATGCGTTTGTGGTGTTTAACTGCACTGCTTTCAGGGGTGAGGTGTCTGAATAACACTGTTGAGAACTGGGTACTGTTTATTGTAGTGTTAGTAAGTTTACTATGAAGAGTGTTTCGGGCGTCCGCTGCGATCAGATCCAATACCAATGTTGGTGACCCCTGGGGGCTTGATAAACCGCGTTGGGCATTTTACTGTTTCACGCTGAACGCTGTCGACCAATCGCAACAGGCTGTCATCAGTCCAATCAGTGCAGAGGCGCTAAGGAGGGGTTTGGGAACAAATGAATCGCTGAACGATTCATATAGGAGTCGCTGGGATAATTAGGTAAAAATAAAAGCATATTATAAGACCATGAAAGTGTTTTTGACCTTGCATGCATATCAGCCTGTTGTTGGAGACCCATAAAACCGAAATATGACCCTTTTTAATGTATAATAGGGGCTCTTTAGCATGTTTTACTTCATGATATGACTGTAGTTTATTTCTCATGCAAAAACGGTAAAGTACTGTTGAAGTAACTCTCATGTAATGAAACAGCAGACACTAGCTATGTTTCCATCTAAAGATGCAAATTAATTGTTTGCACAAAACTGGAATATCGCATGAACGATTTTCAAATAAAGCACTGTTTCCATCCAATGAGTCAAAGAAAACAAAACCATCACTAACTGATAAACCAGCGCCAAATATCATAAATAAAAATGGAATTTGCTGTGCTAGGAGAAGGTGCATGAATCTTTTTCTTGTTTAATATATGACTTCTGCCTCAGAAGGCAATGCCGACAGACAATAAGTGCATTACTACAAATCCGCCATTTATGGACTACAAGATCCAGTCATGCACCACACACACACACACACACACACACACACACACAACCAGTTCCTGATCATGACTGATTGCATACACACAGCCGGACGATTGTCATAGACTGATTACATGGACTATAAAAACAGCACAAACACACACATTATGGCTGAGTCTTCTATAACATGAAGTAGACGCTGACAACAGGGAGTGAGGATCTAAATGCAGGATTTATTAGCAGGCAAGCAACAGTCAACGCAGGGGCAAAGAGATGTATACAGGCAAGTCGTAATCAAATATCAGGCAAGAGGTCAGAAGGCAGGCAGCAGACAATGTAAATAAACAAAACAAGGCACAGGGTCAAACACAAGACAAGGCAAAACACGTAATAATGTTCACAAAACTGTTTACAAGACTCAGCAACATGTGTGTTTACGAGGTGTACAGTATATATAGTGTGTAATTAGTCCTGAACAGCTTCAGCTGTGTCTGTTAGCAATCTAGGCCAGGTGTATGAGTGATGCATGACTGGATATGTAGTTCTTTTGCTGGCAGATTTGTAGTTCTTCAGCGATCTGCATGGGATAGATCGCTGGTGACTGTGACAGTAACGTTTGAAGACATGACAACCGGAGCACAATTGACAATTCTGGAGGAAACTATTAATATAATAACACTAATACTGAAATGGTTATGGCATTTTAGAATGACCAAAACAGCACTTCAGATGTTTTACAATGAGCTTAGCCTGCTGGTTTGTCCATTTACACACATTTTTATCATCACATGATCTCTTATAACAAAATCACATGACCTTTTTTAATTTGCATACTGGAATTTGTTTGGTAAAAGTGTTTCCGTAGTTTAAGCATATTTTTTCTTATCAAATAAAAAGTTTATCCTACTCAGTTATTATGCGCATACGTTTTTTTAATGCGATTTTCAAAATTTTCGCATTTCAATGAACCATTTTTCAATGTGCATATCCAAAATGCGCATAAAAATAGGTGGATGGAAACATAGCTACTGAATCACCATGATCATCGTGTGTGTCAGAAACAAAACCATGCTTGTCATGATTTGGTGTTCCCATGTGTTGTGTTCCATGTGTTTGTCATGTGATTCCTTTGTTTATGTCATGTGATTCCCATGTGTTGTATATCATGTGCTTGTTTTTTGACGTGTGATTTCTTTGTTCTGTTTTGCCGCCACTTGTTAATGTTTATTAGTTCCACCTGTGTCTCATCCGTGTCTGTTATCAGTTCAATAATGTCCCCTGTGTTTGTTTAGTTTATTGTTCGATTTTGTATTGTCACCATTCATCGTCATGTCCAGTACATGTAAGTGTTTTTTAAATAAATACATCACCCTGCACGTTTCTCCCCATAGACTTCCATTCATACGCATGCGAATGCCTCAGACCGGAAACACAAGCTCGTTCAACAAGTTTCGCAGTTCACTGTGTTGGAAAGTTCAAGCTTGGCGAACTCTGACCTGCGAAACCGCATCACGTGATTGCGTGAGACCAATCGAAGAACAAAACATGACCTCTCTGGACAGAAATTTTAAATACGGACCAATCACTCGCTTTTATTTAATGTCTAATCTTCTTGTTTAATCCAGCCCTTTTTCGCAGTGCCGTAAAACAGAATTTCGCATGCTTAAACTCTAGTGTGACTGCGGCGTAAGAGTGCAACTGTGACAATGCTATTCATTCCAATAGTTTTTGTTTTGCATTTTAATATTTACAGACAGTACTGCTGTTTGATTCATTCATCCTAAATTCCATATTTATGAGTAAATTCTGCATTGTCCGCATTGTGGGAATCCTAAAGCAGTGGCTCTATATATTTTCCCAAGGTGTAAATTTAAATTTGCTATACCATTTATTATGGTAGGGTCAGAGCGGGACATACTACATACTGTACTTCTGTGTATTGTGTATTTGAAGCATAATTAATAACAATAAATATCACATAAAGTGTTAAGTACTGTAGAAGTAACTCTCGTGTAATGAAACAGCAGACATTAAAACACCATGAGCATCACTTGTGCATCAGAAACAAAACCATGCTCATTCAAATTTTTTTTTTAAACCATTTTATTCATTTTATTCTTAAGTAGTTTTTCAGCATTTTAATATTTACAGGCAGTAGTCCACACCGGTATTTGATTAGGTGTACAGTCCTACTTTCATATAATTAGTTTTCTTACTTTTGTCTTCAAATGGAATAATTTGAATCTACCAAAATAATAACATAACATAACATAACATGACATGACATGACATGACATGACATAACTCATATTGTTTAGCATGCTTTTCTTAACACAACTTCTGTTAAAGAGCATAGTCATCAATGTAAACATCACAGCCCCCCCCCCTCCCCCAAACAAACAAAGTTTCTAAGTGGCCTGTTTAAGATTGTTGCACATTTGACTTCAAATCTGATAAAGTGTTTCCGGAAAAGTGTGCCACGTGCATCAGACATCCATGGGAGGTACTTGGCTTGATGTCTGAGGCTGAGAATAAATGTAAATGCAAATGCAATTTGGACAGTGCTCTTGTTTTTGTACAGCAGCTTTGAACCCTCAGGATTTTAGGTTGAAATCTTGTGTTTTATATTTAAAAAAAAACATTAGCAGACACATTTGTGAATGAGCAATGATGCTCTCATAACACTCTCTTTTTCCTGTATACTTCATTAAGTAGCAAAACAGCGATCATGTGCTTTTGGAAAGAATTAGTTGACCTTACATAGATTTTAAATGCACAAATACGATTGTAAATACCAACTGCTGTCAGTGGTGTTGTAATGTTAACAGAGTTTGATTCATGACTCTATAAAAGGCCAGACATCTGCTGTGTGCCTGACGTCAAAGAGCATCTCACTTCCAATCAAACACGTGAAGCTTTATAATCATAAATCTCCGTTTTGACATCAGACTCATCGCTTTGTGGGAAGCTGAAAAAATAGAATGTAAAACAAACCAGCCAGATACAATATTGAGAATACTGTATACATAATATGCTAGTGTGTAATATTAACCTTTGGGTTTGTAGGTTGAACTGTGGTATTAAGACAACGATTTAGGAACAGATTCCCAAGAATATTTGACTCATTTGCATAGAGGATTTCAGCAACGGGGTCAGAGTTTCCACATCTGTTTTCGGGAAAAGGGGTTTCCAAGCTTAAAAATAATACAAGTGTACTAGAGCTTTTAAAATATTAATTATTATACTTTTTACCTTGGTTTACAGAAGACATCACCCACTAAAATGCCAACAGTAGATTAATTCATTCATTTTCCTTCGGCTTAGTCCCTTATTTACAACCCAGGCCCATTGTGAATGCGTACTTTTATATACATTTCAAGAGTTCACACTTAGATAAGGCTCAACTACGATAGCAGGTTTGGCATGCTGTCCCGGGAGAGAACCCTGAGCTCGGAGATAGATGAGCCCAAGGTTCCCACCTGGTTAATGAGCGTTAGGAGGGATATGAGATCAGGTGTTTCTCGAGTGCCCTCCTTATACTCAGGCTAATATCTGATTGATTATGTATGTATGCGTTAAGGGCTTATGACTGTATTACGATACATGTTTTTTAGACTGTGGGAGGAAACCAGAGGACCCAGAGGAAGCCCACGCAAACACGGGGAGAACATGCATACTCCACGCAGGGAGTGCTAATTGGCTCGATTAGAACTGGAACCTGTGGCCTTCTTGCTGCGGGGCATCAGTGCTAGCCACTGAGCCACCATGTTGCCCGATCATGAAAGAGGAGGAGGAAAGGATAGGGGGAGGGAGGAGGGTTTTCCAAAAACAAAGATATTGAATGGAGTTTAGATAGGGTATTTATAGTAGTTTTAGACTGATCTGATAGCCTAGCTAATGATTAGCGATGAGGATCAGCTGTGGTCGATCATATCACGTGCTCCTCTCGAAATTAGTTTGTGAAACTTCACTTCTGGAGAGTGCAAAATACGTCCCAGGAGGTAAGTTTTTTGTTTTCATTTTTTATTGCGAATCCACCAGAGGCCATGTAGAACTGTTGCGTTTGTATATATATATATATATATATATATATATATATATATATATATAGCTGTACTTTAGATTTAGTCCTAATTTAAAGTAGCTTTCATGGATCCATGTGAACAGGAATCATTTTGAAAATGTTGTTTCTTCAAAAAGATTTTTAGAAAATGCTAAGAAAAAGCTTCCCCATATTTTTTCCTTTACAATTTTCATGCTGGCTGTAACTGAGCACGGTTCATGAAGACCAGTGATTTACTTCTCCCTATTTAAATTGCAATTACTACAAGCTGTAATTCTAGCATTCAGTATGCTTCCTATAATTTGTCTCTTATTAAGTATAATCATAATTGTGTTCCGCTGTCAGGACTA
>CAIGQZ010000692.1:2169406-2221237 GCA_903798205.1 Danio tinwini
ACACACACACACACACACACACACACACACACACACACACACACACAGCTGTGAGCTACTCAAGACTGGTTACATAGACCATATAATTAGCACACACACTCACAGACATTGCTGAGTCTTGTTGGTACATACCCTGAAGCATTTTCTGTGTCTAGTCTTCCAGTGTTTGACTCTCGCCTTGTTTTATTGTTTATCCTGCCTGCTGCCTGCATTGACCTTCTGCCTGTTGCCTGACGACGCTTCTGGATTTCTGTTTTTGTACCCGTTTTCTTCTGTATTTGACCATTGCCTGCCTGACTACTTTAAGGCCCAATCCCAATTCTATTTTTGTACCCCTACCCCCTAGGGGAAGGGCTTCAAAACTTACCCCTAAGAATTGGGACAGCCCTTCAACACCTGCACACGTCATCATATGTCATCGCCATCTCTTGCCTCATATGAGATCAGACGATCGCGACTGCTGTAGTGATTCCAGTTGTGGTTTTTTTTTTGGTTTATCTTCAGGAAATCACTGAAGGCATATATTTATGTTATCATAACAATCTAATGTGGCAATAAGATCGTAACTGTACTTGTATTTTTACAAAGTGGCCGTATTCATCTATGTAAACACACGAAAACAACATTACCATTATCCCAGACACTGTAAAAAGCTCATTCTCAGCCACTACACTGCTCTGACAGGGTGTTCGAGTGTCATCGTGTCAGAATGTTGTGGGACTGCTGTACAGAAGTTATGATTATGGATTATAGATCGCAAAATTTAGCGGGGTTTTTTTGCGTTTTTTTTTTAAAGCATGATGGTAAAACATAAACGCGGTTATAAATATATTAAAATGTGTTTGTTTTTCGTAAAAATTGTAATAATGACAAAAAATACTTATTTGTGGATCTCATTACTTCCGGGTGCAGTGAAACTGCCGTTGTGGCAGGTGTATTTTGGGAAATTTTCTTACCCCTCCTGTTTCGAGTGTGCTCCTGAAAAATCTTTGTTCAAAGGGGTGTATACTCCTTGCCCTTAGCCCTACGCCTTCAAGCTAAAGAGAATTGGGACACCACTACCCCTTGACGGGAACAACGAGGGGTAGAGGTAAAGGGAAGGGCTAATGGGTAGAATTGGTATTGGGCCCTAATAAAGCCTGTATTTGGGTCTTTTCTCCGCTGTAAACTGACTCCCTTGTGGTTACACACAGCATAACAGCTAAAAGTTTACTTTCAATAGGTGAGAGACATTTTACTTTGTAACAAATAACACAAAGGTTGTGCTTGTTACTTTTTTTGTTATTTATAAGCAACATAACTAGCATTTTTTTTTAAATGCCAGATAAAGTATTTTACTTTGTATAGGCCTATATTTTTTATTTTTATCTGGCAAGTTGACTCATTGTATCAATGTTTTTATTATAGTACTGTACATACAACACTTTTTGACCGTGTTTTCAGCACTCTGGTATGTATGAGCTCAGTGATATGTTTAACATATGCTCATTCTGAAAACGTAGCCTTATATACATTTCTGGAGATTGCGAATTATGTAGCCAGAAGTACATATGGCTGCATTTTGTCTTTTAAATAAATGATACGGGGCGGTATGATGCTGTTCCTTTTCGTGCTTACCAGCTGACCCCTTACCTCGTTGTGGGCTGCTTTTCTGCTGTTACCAGTTTGTCCAGTTAGGGGCAAATCATACTGAATGCGCTTTTACCTTCTAAAAGTGCGAGGCACACCACACTGCCTTTTTGTTGACAAGAAAAAATTAAGCACGGTGTGCTTTTTATGTCACAATGAAACAACTGAATCAGCTGGGTAATGTGCGCGAGTGTTGCTGTTGATATTAATATCATTTTAAAATTTAATAATGTTGTGATATTCAAAATTTGTGATTCATAAAGCACCGGATAAATCAAAACAGCAACCACAAGTCTCTCCTCCATCTCCTCCAACACTGCAGGCACATTAACCGAAACCTTGCCTTTGCTTACATTTGATTGGAGAATGAAAAAGAATGCGAGTGACGTAACATCCTTTTCCACTCAGAGTTGACTTTTTTTTCAACTGAATGCACGGCGTGGAAAGGCAAAAATGCAAGGCACAGCAGGTGGTTAATACGTGAGGTGCGCAGGGCGCATGAGCAGCATGCATAACGCTTGTGGCTGTTAGTAAATCATTCAAAAATGGTGCCTCTCAAAGCAAAAAGTGTGTTCGGCCCTATAGCTTGCCATGTATGTCAGCGGACTTGAGACGCAGGCAGGAGTTGACCATGCCGGGATTCAAGTCTGGTGAAGAACGGTTCCAGAAAGTAGGTAATTTAAATAAAATAAGTAAATAACGGTGAGAATGTAATCAAATCTGAAAGTGTGGTAAAAATCAGACTACCGCGGGGACTTCTTTTTCTGGATTGCTTTTTTAAAACACTGCGGTTGGGTTTAGGTAAGGTGGTGGGCGAGTCAATCGGTGCTTTTGAAAACACTATTGGTTAGGTTTAGGGAAGGAGGAGCGTGGGTCAGTCAATCGGTCAGTCAGTCAGTCAGTCAGTCAGTCAGTCATTCAGTCAGTCAGTTAGTCAATCAGCCAACAGTGGCCTCTGGTGGATTTACGCGAGAACAGCAGGCGTGAATGGTCCTCGTATGAGACATTTGAGATCTCAAAAAGCATACACAGCGACTTCTGATGGATTTGCGAAAACAAAAACTGCAAAAAAGTACTTCCTAGTAGGTATTTGGTGCTCTCCAAAAATGTCTATAGCGGTAAATGCACCTGCTGAGTAGCTTCACGCTTAGGAATGACTCCTGTTTTTCCACCACGTTCACTAGTGAAACCACTTGTGTTTACTGCCTTCTGTTTTTCTCCAATAAGAAATTAAACCAAAAAGCTTCAAAAATGTACAGTACCTGTACATAAACCTCAGCAAGTTTCATCTGAAAAAAACTAACAAAAAACCAGACCGTTGGCAATTTTTTTTTCCTGTACACAAAATTAAAACCGTCCCTTATTTTTGGTGTCTTTTATTATTACTGCAATATGGCATGGCTTCTTCAGTTAATTCATTTTAATTGCATATGTTGGCTAATCAGTCTAATGCTTTGCAATTACATTTTCTGACCATATGGCACAAATGGAATAATTAAAAAGACAGAACCCGACATTAAATGGTCATTTATTCAGCTACACTGTAAGAAAAATCCATAATTTTACAGTTTATTTCCGGCAGCCGGGGTGCCTGAAAAAACCCGGAAAATAACAACTATTAAATTACAGAAATTTACTATAAAATAACAGAGGTTGAATTACAGAAATTAACTAGAAATTAAAAATTAAGGACATTTCTGTAATTTAATATATGTTATTTTACAGTAAATTTCTGTAATTTAACAGCCGTTATTTTAAGTTTTTTTTCAGCACCGCAGCTGCACAGTGTACAGTACAGTGTACTTAAGAATAGAATAATGCCTTTTGTTTTGCTAAACTTTCACTATTAAATGATTAAATTAAATTAATGCAATTTTCTATATTTCCCTTTTTTTCTGCAGTTCGTGCTGTGGGCTGTATTATTAGTGCAGGGGTGTGGCAATTGGATTAGCAAAGACAATAGGTGTGTTCGACTTCATGCAACGCTGCGCAGACCGATCGAAATCTGTCTTAAAGCGGTGCATGCTGGTTAGAAATTTTTTCCGGATTGGTTCGTGGACGCCATGTGACTGATGATGATCGATTCAGCTGGTGCAGCACCTGAAAAGAGACTGCAGAAGCTGCGATGGCGACACCAATATTACACGATTGGCTGAGTTCACCGCATGACAACAACCATGTGTGTATCAGGTTTATTATTGGACAAAATCCATTTCACAAATTTCAAAACAAACAATTAACTGTTCCCTCTTTATTTTGTATAAAGAAGAGCGCGGGGCACAAAGTAACCCGGGGTTAAATGTAACACAGTTTTAAGGTATTTGCTCAGGGTTAACCATGGCATGCTTCCGAGGTTTTCACCACAGTTTCAGCAGACGTCTTCATGCCAATTAATGAACATTTTGGGCGAAATTTGGATGAGAAACACAGGGGATACCATTTTTGCAGCATAAAAGTATTTTTTATTACAGGCGATATTTAAAAAAATTATAAAAAATTCAGTAAAAGTGTGTACGTAAAATCTTATATTGTTGTAATCACCGTCTAGGCTAAAAGATGAAACCATTTTAAAAGATGTATCAAACACACAGTAACTGCTAGCCAGTTTTGAGGAAAACATGACACAGCGGGGTTAGTTGCAACAGGGTGCTACAACTAAGCCACACACTGTTGGACACCAGTTTTTTTTTGAGTGTAACGTTAAGAACTTTAAAAAAAAAAGTTTTTTAATAGAAAAAATTGTTTTAAAAGAATTTTTTTTATAGCTAATAATGCAAATAAATGCATTGTATAATAATGGATGAATTGATAATAATGCAAATAGATTCAAATGCGTTTATCCAATAAACAAAAAAATAAATAAACATACTGTGCCGTGTAGAATAAAAAAGAAATGAGCCAATTACTGAGGAAATATAGCTACTATTTAAAGTAAACGGAATTTAAATTAATTGTGTGAAATCTGTTTTTATAAGCATGTGTTACAACTAACCTCCTGTCTGTTACAACTTGCCCCGCAGGTGGGATAAATAGTAAAATTTTTACTCCTGGCACTTTTAGCAATACTGCACAAAAATTACAGGTCCGGCGATCATAATTCCAGTGCTCATTTGTAGGAGAGGCTTTGTGTGTTGTTGGTAAAAAAAAAGGTTTGTCTAACCCTATTACTTTGTTCATTTTTTGACCAAAACCAAAAAGTGTTAGTTTGTGCCCCGCTCTCCCCTATCATGCTTATTAAAATACTACAAATATTTTACAGCAGTAATCTTTTGTTAAATAATTTGTTTTTAAAGACTAGATTGTTTGCATAGGTTTATTCTGCCTTTTTTATACAGACTATTTACTGCATTCAGCTCCATGAACAATTTAAATTATGTATTTTAGTAAATAACCTAAATACTGTATCAACTCAAATAAGTCTTACAGACTTGTAATACAATAATTATCATCACTGATTCTGACACCCCTATAAAGGTTTTTTAACAAATCATCACCTTGGAATTATAAGCTTCTATCTGCGTTCTAAATGATTTTGAGATATTGAGCTTCAAAGATTTTACATTCTATAGCAAACAGTGTGTGTAACATATATATTTTTAAATAAAACGTCTATTTTATTTGAAAAAACATTCCATAATGTAAATAATTTGTCATTTAATAAGAATATGTCAATAACTCAATTTTGACAAAAATGTCAGATAGAACCTTATAATCCTAAGATGACAAAATTAATATCAAATATAAAAATATATAATTATAAAATATTTCTCCCTGTCAAGCTGTTTATGCAGAATTGAGATTGATGTACCTGCTCTTTCTGGGAAATTTCTACTAAAGTGTAGCTTATTAATTTTGGTCGTTTTGTTCGATCTTTTTGGATTAAAGTGGTTTTTAAAAAATGCTTTCATTATCCAAAATAAACTTAATCATTGTTTAAGAGTTAATCAAAACACCTTGTTTTGAGTTTTACACTAATATATATTAGAAAGTTTAATATCTATAAATGTAAATCAATGTTAAGCCCTTTTTAGCATATTTAAACACAAAGTATTATCCTAAAGAATGATGTTTAAACTCCTAGAAATTGTGCGTATTGCTTTGTATTTAATAGGCTTTTTCGTTTCTGTTTATATTATCTTCTTGTTTTCCCTTATTTCTCTCATGCGTTTGTTATATACAGTTAAAGTCAGAATTATTAGCCCCCCTTTGATTTTTTTTAATCTTTTTTAAATATTTCCCAAATTATGTTTAACAGAGCAAGAAATTTTTCACAGTATGTCTGATAATATTTTTTTCTTTCTGAAAAAGTCTTATTTGTTTTATTTCAGCTAGAATAAAAGCAGTTTAATATTTTTTAAGAACCATTTTAAGCTCAAAATTATTAGCCCCTTTAAGCTATTTTTTTTCCAGATAGTCTACAGATCAAACCATTGTTATACAATAACTTGGCTAATTACCCTAACCTGCCTATTTAACCTAATTAACCTAGTTAAGCCTTTAAATGTCACTTTAAGCTGTATAGAAGTGTCTTGAAAAAATATCTAGTCAAATATTATTTACTGTCATCATGGCAAAGATAAAATAAATCAGTTATTAGAAATGAGTTATTAAAACTATTATGTTTAGAAATGTGTTGAAAAAATCTGCTCTCTGTTAAACAGAAATTGGGGAAAAATAAACAGTGGGGCTAATAATTGAGGGGGGCTAATAATTCTGACTTCAACTGTATTTAGTTCATAATTCCCTTATTGTTTAAAAATGAACTATAGTTTGTAGAGTTTGAAATTCTGTTCTATTTGTACTGTAAATCATTTGTGGTTATAAAAAAATAAATAAATAAATGATGATGACGCCATGTGATCGGTCATCATGACTGCAGCAACTTTGAGCTCTGAAGTGTCTGACTCCGCTCCCGCCTATGCTCGGCTAATCTTGTGGCTCGTTTCTACTGAGTGGTACAGTACGGTACGGTTCACCTTTATCAAGCTTGCGTTTCCACTACAAAGGGTACCCTTTTGGTGGGCGTGGTGTACTACAGAGAGTTTCAGTTGACGTCATTCTCACTCGAATAAATGTCTAAAGCTGTACAGGTCGTTCACATTATATGAGAAGCTCTTCTAACAAAACAGATGCTTTAAACATATTAATACTTGTTTATAAATGTTTATTACTAACATTTCTATGAACATGATTTGATTAAACTGCAGATCATTGACAGTGTTACAGCCTACTGTAACGTCTGCAATTATATAAAATAAATAAATAAATGCAACATATATGAACACATACAGACCCTTACAGTCTCCGATATGTTACTAATTACAGATAAACGACACACAGCATACATTAAGTCCTTATTTGAGTTTGGGAATCCTTGTAATCCTGTCGGGCTTCTCCTTTTTTTCCGCGCTTCACTCTCGCGTTTGTCCTTTTCTTTCTGAATGGATCAGATGTCGAAGACGCTTCATTAATCACACACGCACGTTATTATTATCAGCTCAAGAAGTTTGTTATATCAAATCTAGATGCGAACGCGAGCTCCCTGGAGAAAGCGAAAAACCGCTCGCACTTTTAGACGGCCTCATAAAACTACAACAGGACACGGCAGATTCTTGGCTTTGTGGCTGTTCATCAAGACAACGACAAGGTTTGTTTTAAGCCCTGGTCATCCATGTATCGTTATTATATGCATATAGTTGTCTCGGCTGTGCATTTAAAAACATGGCGGCTCCATTGTTTTGATTCTGGCTAGCTCCACAAGATTGTGACGTATCTCTGTAAACCAATCAGCGTTCAGCTGCGCGTGTAGCTCCACCTTTGGGTACCCTTTCTCGTCTTTGGTACCCTTTCGAAAGGGTGCCGAAAAAGTGGTACGGTACGGATCGGTTCGATACGCTTTTGACAGTGGAAACGGCCATAAAAGCGTATCGACCTGTACCGACCCGTACCGTACCACTCAGTGGAAACGGGCCTTTGTTGATCACAAGCTGCAGCCATGGTTCAAGTCGAACACACCTACTGCAGCCCAGAAAGCAGATGGATATTGTTATCTTCGGATACTCAGAGAAGCATTTAAAAACACTTTAATATATTATTTAGCATTTTACTATTGTCCTCCATTAATTTTAAATGAGACAAATGAAGGTTTAGTGCATCCAAAGTAAAACAACAATAATCTCGACTGGTTCTATGGTTCTAAGAGTGTGACGCACAACTCTTCATGTATGGAATGTCATTATTGTTTGTTCTTTTACATGATTGACATTTTAGAAACGTTTATCACAAAGTATTCATGGTCATGGTCCCAGCAGGTGGGTTATTATGCTTTCCCAGCATGCTCCTCTTGATGAACCTGTTCTCCAGCGCCATAGGCTACTCCTTTAGAAAATATAATATTCCATGATTAGGAATACAGCCGCTTCGTATTACAAACCGTTTCACAATATCAAATTTGTACAAAACCAGTGATGCCTGTATTCATGCGGATGCAGACATGCTAACTTTGTAACTTTAAAACTTTGCAAAAACGTTGCCACAGGCTAATATGTATATATTTGTAATGTGATGTAAAATATATGAAAGATCTCACAGTGATAAGTTTTTAAACAAACATTGAATTGTGAAGTCCATTTTGTGTCCATCTGCTTACTTTTTATTTTATAAATTTGGTAGCTGTTAATCGATTTCTTACACTGAATGTTTGTTGTTATTTTATTTGGAGATTTCAGCATTTATCCAGTGATTTGTATTGGATATTGTGCAATTTATTTCTGTTTTATAGCCTTACAGTATAACCTTATAGCCTGAAGAAAGAGACAACATTTGGACAGGGTGTTGTGTTCTTTACTAAGGTGTCCATTGTTTCTAGCAGGAGTCAACACTGCAAAGAACAAACCCAATGTACACAAAGCAGTTCCACCTTTACAACACTGAGCTAAGACACATTATAAAAATGGAATATCACATCAAGACAGGACATCAGATTCACAAGACACATGCAGACAATTTTAGCGAACGCATAGTGAAGTGAATTTACACCATCCAACATAATCGAAAACATTAGAGAGATAAGTTTGTTTAGTTAGTTAAACTTCCTGATCCTCCCTAACACTGTACAGACAGTTCATTCCCAGAAATGTGATCCTTTAGCACTGTTTACATCTGGTATTAGGAAACATTTTCATGAGTCTGATCATAAGTGGATAATGGTATATAAATACAGGTGTAAACAGGGTCAGACCAATGCTATCTTATGGCAATTCGTAACTTTTAGATTTAGTGGCTAATTCGTATGATCTCATTTGTACAATTTAGTACAATTTGTTTATTCCCTAATGACGGTTGGGTTTAGGGGCAGGGTGCCATGTCTCCTTTTAAAAAATCGTACATTTTCGTTTGACTAAACTCGTATGAATTTGTACGAATTAGCCACTACACTGACAAAACATAAAATAGTTACGTTTCCTTGTGAGATCAGGCTGAGTCTTGTGCTTTTCCACTTTCAACCTCTTCTTGATAGGGATGCGTGGTATTATACTGATACATATTATTTTTCAAAAGATTCAATATCATAATTTTGGTATTTCTCACATTGCAATTCCGAAGTTCGCCAGTAGGTGCTTCACAATTTGGTGCTGAAACTGGTAAACTTCACAACAGAACAATTGGATGGATCATTAAAAGGATGAAACCATTAATGTGTCTGATTTAGTACTGATACCGAGGTATTGCATTCTGGTATCGTACTGAATCCAAAATTGTGGTAACGAGCCAACTCTACTTCCAAAGGTATACTCCAAATACATGTTATTAACTTTCATAGTGTAAACTAAAACTAAATCTTATTACCAGGTGCAAACAAAGCAATGGTTCTGAATCTATTTATGTCAATTTAAAAAAAAAATAATGCTTGGTTGTTTCAACTGACATTTGGACAAACACATCTTTTGGGTATAAAAAAATTGTATTTACAATAATTAAAAGAAAAATAACCAAACTGGCACATTTTTATTCTGAAAATGACCCTAGTAAAGCATTAAATGATGAAACTGGCTGTTTTTATTGGACGTTTTTTCATAGCAATTGTCTAGGCCAATGGTCCTCAAGATTCCAACCCCCCACCCAACACAACCCCCTCTCGCAAATTTTGTATGTCCCTCTTATTTCTATCTCACAAGAAATGTAACTATTTTACGTTTTGTCAGTTTAGTGGTTTAGTAATTATTTTATTAAATAAAAGCACCAAAACCCCACACCTAAGTCATTGGGGGATGAGCAAATGGTACTAAATTGACTGAATGAGATCACACAACTACAAACAAACTAACCACTAAATGACGGTGCGGATTCCCAAGCACTGGGATTGGGAACCACTGGTCTAGGCAAGCATTCTGTCTTAGCTTCAAACACAGCCTATACACCTACTACAACCACAATATACTGTACAGAAAAAGCAGATATCCATAGAATGACACAATAAAGGTGATATCGGTAGCAGACATCGGGTATGAAAGCACACATGCACTGTTATAGTTTGAACTTTATACTTCTGTTGAATTGTAAACATACTGTATGATCAAACACACTATACATGTATGCAGTAGCCTTTCCTCGAACATCACTAAGAAGATGTCGTTTGTTACAGCAGCGAGAATCGAAAGCTATCTATTTCACGTCAAATTTTGTTCGGCCAAAGCCTAATTTTTCTGTTTGGATTACAAGAGCTGGGTGGCCCTGCCCACAGTCCAATACAGACTATTTGTGCCGGTCCACTCTTCCAGCAGTGCATTAAAGCATTTTTTCCTATTCATTTGCTGTAAATACTGTGTACTTTACAGCTTTTCACAAAGAGAAGTGAAAAATTACAATCTAATGACAAAATCAAATAAAAAATGTAAGAAATATAAAGAGATTTATTCAATGTTGTTGGCTTTATTCCAAATTTGGAGGACTCTATAATTCCAAAATTGCAGAGTATGCATATATTTAGAAACAGAGAATAAAGAGACCAACTAGTTTGTCGTGCTTTTTGAGAGTGGGCGGGGCTAAAGATATGTGACTCTTTGATTGGTGTAATTTCCAAACAGCATCATGGATAATGGATAGAAATGCAGTTTTACCGAACTAATTCCACTATTAAGCATGATGTTTAAAAGTTGCTTCAACCTTTGTTGTTGTTCTTAAAGATTGATCAATTGTTGTTAAAAATCAGTTTACCTATGGAGAAATTGAATGGACTTTTAACTTCCGAACCCGACTATTGTGCTCTACACATACTGTATACAACACAAATTCACATTACATACTAGATGCACTATATTGCCAAAATCTTTGGGACACCCTTCCAAATTATCAAATTCAGGTGTTCCTCTCACTTCCATATCCACAGGGGTATAAAATCAAGCACCTAGGCATGCAGATGCTTCTACAAACACCAAAGATTGGGTTGCTCTCTGGAGCTCAGTTAATTCATACATGGTACTGTAATAGGTTGCCACTTATGCGAAATCCATTTGTGAAATGTCCCCACTACTAAGGTCGTACTCACACTATGTACAGTTGCCTTGAACCGGGCCAAAGCACGCTTGTCCCCCCTCCCGTCTCCCCCGACGGCCCGCACTCACATTACATTCCGGCCTGGGCCCGCTTACGTCATCGATGATGCACTGCTCAGTAAGCGCTCTCGCTCAGCACAGTGGAGATTTCTGTAGTTATATTGTTTAAGTCATTTGATATGCGGTGACACGCAGTCTAATATTTCGCCAAACAGATTAGCCACTTTTGACGCTCATAAACAGTCCTCATGCTGCAGAAATTAGGAAGTTTACTGAAGGCGCAGCTGATGTGCAGTGAGGGATTTGCGTCTTTAATAATCTACGACAGTTTGCGTTCATTAAACAGTACGAATGATTAATTAAACAGTTCCTTTAAAGTCACGTCTCGCTTTCAGTTTCGGGCTTAGGCACGCTTGCACTCACACTGCAAGCGTACCACGCCTGAGCCCAAGTGAACCACGCTCAGGCCCACCTCTTCCAACCGGGCCAGGGCCGCCCAAGTGAACACACTTCTCAAACGATCCGGGAAACAGGCCTGGGCACAGTTCGCATAGCATAGTGTAAGTACGCCCTAATTATTCCACGGTCAACTTTTGGTGTTTTCTTTTAACAAACTGAAAGCAATTGGGAACAACAGCAGCAGTAACAGTGCAATGGTGGAGTCAATAGCTTCAGATCTACAAACTTTGTGTGGTCTTTAGATCAAAACAGTGCTTAGCGCTTCATGAAATGGGTTTCCATGGCCAAGCAGCTGAACCCAAGTCTTACTTCACCAAATACAATGTAATGCTTGGGATGCAATGGGTCTCAAACTTAATTCCTGAAGGGCCGCAGCTCTACACAGTTTTGCTTCTACATTAATCAAATACAGCTGAATTACCTACTTCCATACTATATAAGATGCTAACATCAGTAAGCGAGCTGAGTAGTATGTCCGAATTCAAAATTTGAAAATAAGTATGCGAGAAGTACCCGGATGACCTACCACTTTCAGCGAGATTCTGAAGTGTACATTGGATGGGCGCTATGCTATCCCTTGATGCCCCACAAGATAATTCATGAATGGGAATGAAGCGACGCAACTCACACGAGTAGGTCACGTGATCATGACAAAATGGCGGATGTAGTACGTTCGAGTTCCATTCATACTGCTCACATTCATACTGTATAGAATGTGCTTTTCTAAGTACGAGTAGTATGGTAAATTTGGTAGGCGATTTCAGATGCAGCCCTGGTGTCTTGTAGTCTTGAACACCTTGTTTAGTTGGATCAGCTGTGTTTGGTTATGGTTGGAGCAAAACTGTGCAGAGCTGCGGCTCTCCAGGAATTGAGTTTAAGACCCATGGTGTAAAACAAAGTGCCTTTGCGCTCTAAAGTGTTCTCTGGAGTGACCAATCATGCTTCTTTGTTTGTCTCTGACCGTGGATGAGTTTTGATGGTTATTAAGAGAACTGTACTTGGCTGACTGCAGTGAGGTGTATAATTGGTTATATCATTATACGTTTCTTACTGTATTTTTATAATGGGTTTTAGTTTAGTAAACTGGGTTCAGAAAGTTTTTACATTTGTAAATGATGGGCTACTTGCTTTAATGAAATAAATAAATAAATAATAAACTTTATTAATACATTTATCTTGACTTGACTTGAAATTTCGATGCTTTAACTCAGGGGTCACCAATCTCGGTCCTGGAGGGCCGGTGTCCCTGCAGGGTTTAGCTCTAACACCTCTGTGCCTCGACACACCTGCCTAGGTGTTTCAAGTATACCTAGTAAGACCTTGATTAGCTTGCTCAGATGTGTATGATTAGAGTCAGACACCGGCCCTCCAGGAACAAGTTTGGTGACCCCTGCTTTAACTGCTTTCCTAGCATTATGAAAATCAACCAAGCATAAGACAGTTCTGTGACTACAAAATGGCTGAATATCTACTAAAACACTTTTGAATTCACATCTGTTTGTCTGCTGCTAAACAACTTGCTGTAACATGCCAGCTCATACGATCCACCTATCCCAGCCAACACTTTTGTGTTTAATAGACGTCTAATATACATCTAAATGTAGACAGCTTGGCTAAAACAAGGCTAAACTTGAGCTGTCAGTGAAAATCTAATAGACATCTAAGTATAGGCCAAAACTAGACTAGTCGTCAAATAGACAGATTAGACAGACTAATGTGTAGTCATTCATTTCTGTTT
The DNA here is from genome assembly GCA_903798205.1 of Danio tinwini. Lineage (NCBI taxonomy): Eukaryota > Metazoa > Chordata > Actinopteri > Cypriniformes > Danionidae > Danio > Danio tinwini. The sequence continues at coordinate 2,182,787 of CAIGQZ010000692.1, forward strand.
ATTTGATGACTAGTCTAGTTTTGTCCTATTCTTAGACAACCATTAGATTTTCACTGACAGTCCAAATTTAGCCTTGTTTTAGCCAAGGCGACTATGTTTAGACGTCTATTAGACATATATTAGACATCTTTTGAAAACAAAAAAATGCTTGCAGGGATGTGTTCCCTGTGATTTTGCTTGAAAGACGGTTTCATAAAGTGTGTCAATTTTAAATCTAGAGTCTGAATGATCTAATGTATCCAACTCATTGTTTTCTGACGCTGTATCTTGGTTGCATGTCATTAATAACTTGTGGTAATACATCCAGCGGCTCTGCTATGAATTATTAAGTCTTCCCTTTCCAGTAATCTATTAGTGAATAAGTCCTCAATGTTCATGACTTGTACATAGTAGCCATTGGTGAACTGGATCTCAAGAAACAGGCTGCTTTCACAATCATATGGTTTGTGTGGTAGTTGCCAAAATGTTTGCATCTTCCCTGTTCATTTGTCATTATATTCGGCACCAAGTTGCTCACTTGAATTCTGTGGTTTACATGAGTAACTCTTCCGGACATGCTTGCATCATTTTGAGCAGGGTTGGAACCAGCATGGGAGGAAGCACACTAAACGGTGCAGCTGCCATCATTAACTATCATGTCTCTTGAAGACAGGGAAGTGAGGTTTACCAGCTCTTTCTAGCTGGAATTAATAACACTTTCTAAACCTCGCTCACACCAGTACCAGTTTAGTTCAGCTTTCCATCCAGGCAGGATTTAAACCTTCACCTCTAGCATGGGAGCAGGACAATTTTACAAGGTCACTAATCAGTGTAACCTCTAATGTCAGCTGCTAATGCCCTTTACTGGACCAGGCAAGTGATGTTTAATCACACAGCTCCTAATAGCTGGTAGCCTAACCACTTACAGTACTCCCCATTAAACCGTACACCCCTACAGGTCACAGTTACGAATGTCTCTGGCATGGGAGATACACTATACAAAGATGCACTACATAGCAGAGAATCTATGCATCTTTTGAGGCCAAGAAAGTGAGGTTTATTCACCAGGGCTCCTACTAGGTGTCCTATACACCTCCCTAAAACGTAGTCTTATCTGTGGTATGGCAACAATCTCACCCCTGTGGTTCTACCCAGACTGTCTAGTGCACTGGCGAAGTTTCCTCAGTTGCTACTAGCCTCTTTTTCATCCCCTCCTCCATCCGGGTCATGGCACCAATTTAACCCCAACCATTAACCTTCAAGCCGATTTCAAACTGGTGTCGCCAACATGGGAGTTGGGCATACTAACAAGGTTTTCTTCTTCTGGTTGGTCTCCATTACACTGCACAGAAGAGCATGTTTAGAAATGAACGTTAGTCACAAATCGTCCATTTAAACAATGTCCTCTGATGCCCGTGCTTTATTCTTGGTTCTTGGCACCACTCGACACATTCATGCAGTCTTTTCAGGCTTTTTAAAAAGTCCCTTCATCACTCCTGAAGGTCTCACTGGGGGAGGCTGTGGTAGATCTTGCTCTGGATGCTGGAGCTGTGTTTAATGTCTCCAGCATTAAGCTCTTGGGAGCTTTGAACTGTGGTCTTCACTGCTTCTCTGGGGAAGCAGCAGCGGAACAGAGCCCGGATGTGGTGGAAGACCGCCTTACGGAAGATGATGAAGATCCAAGGGTCCAAGATGGGGTTTAACGCAGAGAAGCGGAAAGCCATTAGATTCTGATGATCATTCCCAACTGGACTAATGGCATTCTCAAAGCCACAAATCTGTTGGGAAAGAGAGAAAGAGAGGTATTAGAAGAGTTGGACATTATTTCCAGGGTTGCCAAATGTCACCTGTCATACACAACTGGAACATAATCACGCTCACTATTATATGCAGTTTGTTCTCTATTTTATGCCATACACCGAAACAGCTGGGAACACTTAGATCATTTAGTGCAATTGAAACTGTCATCAGAATGAAAAACAAATTGTGAAAGTTTTAGAAGTTCACAAGACTCTGAAGTCTCAAGCTGGGTTTTTGTGATAAGTCCAGATGAATCATGAAGTCCATTTTGTTAAAAGCTTTGCAAATGTTCCATAGAAATATAACAAGGATGATATTTATTTATCCTTTATTTTACGAGGGATGTCCCATTGATATATGCATCTCTTCTACCAAGGGGCCTGGCCAAAATGGCAGCACAAAAAGTTTCAGATACACAATTAGACACACATAAAATATCACATATTCAAATTTACACCAAACAGTCACATGATTCTTCCAGATACGACTTCAAAAGATTTGTAAAGATTGTAAAACATGATAACACTCTGCATTTCATTCCATATGGTAAAATGCAGAATACATAGTCAAGCCCGAAATTATTCATAGCCCAGGGTTATGACAAACAAAGCGCCTATATTTGAACTGTACAATACTATTTAGGAAAGGAGTGTTTGTTTAAATTGAATTCATTTACTGCATAATATAGGCCAAACATAAAAAAAAAAAATCCCAAAATTCTCACCTATTATTTTTTCTTTTATATGTATATTTAGAACTGTGACTCTCACTGAAGGACAATTTCACTCACATTTTGAGACATTTAATTCATCTTGAACTTGATTTGTAGTCACATATATTAGGGTTGCACAATATTGGTAAAGTCTGACATTGTGATGCTTTGTTTTTCTTTAATATATATTGCGATATGAATACAGTTTAACCAGATGACTTACTATAAATAACTTTATTTGTTAAGAATTCTGGCACAGAAATGACATGAAATGTAAAATAGCACTGCATACTTTTCATTGAAAATATAATTCAATAAAATAATTGTTATTAAAGTTCCAAATGTTACAATTTCTTGTGCCTGAAAGCTTTAAACTCTCTTAATACGCTCATACAGTCACAGGCCTTAAAAACACATGTAAATGATAAAATTTTATAAACTTTCTAATGATATCTTTCAAGATATAGTTTAGTATAAAGGTATATTATAAATATATATACTATAATAAATAAGCTTGAACATTTAAGAAAATAAAATGACTTAATCTTATTTAATTATTTTGTATTTTATTTTTAACCTTTTAAATATAGTAAACAAAATACAACTTTAGATTAACAATTAATTCCACTCTATGTCACGTGTCACAGTTTAAACAGCCCTTATTATTATTATAAATACTGTTAGTGCCAGACGGGCTGGTCTGAGTATTTCAGAAACAGCTGAACTACTAGGATTTTCACGCACAACCATCTCTAGGGTTTAGAGAGAAAGGTCAGAAAAAGAAACAAATATCTAGTGAGCAGCAGTTCTGTGGGAAAAAATACCTTGTTGATGTCAGAAGTCAGAGGAGAATGGCCAGACTGGTTCCAGCTGATAGAAAGGCAACAGTAACCTAAATAACCACTTGTTACAACCAAGGTATTCAGAAGAGCACCTCTGAACACACAGCACATCCAACCTTGAAGCAGATAGGCTACAGCAGCAGAAGACCACACCGGGTGCCACTCCTGTCAGCTACAAACAGGAAACTACAATTCGCACAGGCTCACCAAAACTGGACATAAGAAGATTGGAAAAACGTTGCCTGGTCTGGTGAGTCTCGGTTTCTGCTGTGACATTTGGCTGGTAGAATTTGAAGTCAACAACATGAAAGCATGAATCCATCCTGCCTTCTATCAACGGGTTAGGCTGCTGGTGGTGTAATGGTGTATCCTACTTCCAGCAGGATAACGCACCATGTCATAAAGCACGAATGATCTCAGACTGGCTTCTTGAACATGACAATGAGTTTACTGTACTCAAATGGCCTTCAACAGTCACCAGAGCTCAATCTATTAGAGCACCTTTGGGATGTGGTGGAATGGGAGATTTGTAGTTATGCTAGGATGTGCAGCCAACAAATCTACAGCAACTGTGTGATGCTATCATGTCAATATGGAGCAAAATCTCTGAGGACTTTTCCAGTACTTTGCTGAATCTAAGCCACAAAGGATTGAGGCAGTTCTGAAGGCAAAATGGGGTCCAACCTGGTACTAGTAAGGTGTACCTAATACAGTGGCCAGTGAGTGTATATCCCGAGTAATTAACAATAAAATGAATATAAAAATATAAATATGTAAACACTTTATAGAAAAATCTAACTGTTTTTTTCCTTAAGAATACAAAATGTAAAGAACTGCGGACTTGGCAACACTGCCAGTCTCCTATGGAGCATCTTTCTTAGCCTCGTAATAGTAAAAATAAAACTAAATTTATGGTACACATTTCATCCTTTGGTAATAATATATCGTCATACCACCCAGCCTATTCAATAATAACATATCATACAGTACATACTTTCATCTCAGGTGTATTTTAGTTCCACATATACACACTCTCAATGTGTAGCATGTTGTTTTTGTGGACAGGTCCCTTATTTTTGGCAAAAGTCTCAGACTATTGTTGTCTGAAAATGTTTTCTGAATGAAACATACGGCAGAATAAATATAATTATAAGCACATGATTTCACTGCGTTTGTTTTGTAGCAGGGTTTGTGCTGTCTGGATGTGTCAAAAGGACACGTTTTCAAGACAAAACAGGTTTTCAGTAAACCACAGAAATAATCTCTCGGAAAAAAAAAAACTATGAATTATCAGTTCCAGATTTGCTGCAATAAATTATCAACAAATTAGGTTTCGGATACTGGAAAAACACGTCCATTGCGATAATTTGTACATCCTACAATCCTAGACTATGACTTTAGTTGTGGGGAAACAATTGAACTGTAGAGCATCTCATTCCACTTTTCTCAAGAGCCCCAGTTCCCATAATTTCAGCAGATATAAACAGCAGGCGGTAAACTTTTGGCATCAGACTTGTTTTGTACATGTTTAATGTTTGGAAGAAAAAAAAAAGCTCAACTATGGCTTGTGTTCATCAAAATTGGAAATTAAGATTCAGATTCATGATATCTTGTTACTTAAAAAAAAAAAGACACAACCAATTCCTGTTAAATTCACCTTAGCTTAGGTACAAAAATAACAAAAAAAGTAAAACAAAATTATGGAAGCATCAGAACAGATTTTTTTTTGTAATAATACAGTGTCACACAACATACAACCAGAAATAAACCCAAAACACAAAATACACAAACTGTTCATTGATTTTTTTTTTACAGTGGACACCATAGACTGTAAAAGATACGGACAGAGTATCCATAACATCACCCATAGGTTTCTGAAGGGCGCAAATGAAGCTACAAGTGGGCGTGGCCAACAGGCTCAATTTTGTTTGCATGTCATCGCTCTAACCAGGGGCTAACCAAATAAGGGCAAAGAGGCGGAGCTACATACGCCTGCTAGCATTTTGCTCAGACAGGCTTTTTTTGGGGAGAAACGCTTAATACTTCATTACCTGCGACTCGTTTGTGTTTTGACTACATGTGCTTGGTTGTATACTATATCAATAAAGTGTTTAGTCTTTTAAAAACACAGTTGTAATACATTGAGCCACTAAACATTCTTGTTATGATGCTTTTGTATCTAATGTATCTAAGTAGTAATGTATCTAATCGCTTTTTACAGTGTGACAGTGTGCTTGTTTTGTCAATTAGTTTTATAACACTACTAATTGTATTATTAACGGTATTATTATGCATTAATGTTTCTCTAATGCTACTATTACATTTCCAAATCATAAAATATTTCAAATTGTTGTTTATATAATTTTTTTTTTATAATGAGCAGATATTTGGAAAAAATGTGTTTATTTGACTCGTATTGTCACCAAATGGCTCAGCAAGAAACTCAATGTCTGACACCTTTTCCACCCCTTCTTGATTGTTTTTGCTTTTATAAAATTAAGCATATGTCAAATATAAAAATAAAAAAAGATCAATAAATGTTGACAGAGGATCTGCACATACAGTTGAAGTCAGAATTATAAGCCCTCCTGAATTATTAGCCCCTCTGTAGATTTTCCCCCAATTTCTGTTTAACTGAAGATTTTTAGACATATCTAAAATCTAACACATATCTAGACATCATATTTTTAATAACTGATTTATTTTATCTTTGCTATGATGACAGTACATACTATTTTACTAGATATTTTTTCAAAATACTAGTATTCTGCTCAAAGTGACATTTGAAGGCTTAATTAGGCAAGTTAGGGAAATTATTGTCGAAAATAGTCAAAAAATATAGCTGACCTTAATAATATTGACCTTAAAATGGTTTTAAAAAAAATTAAACTTACATTAGCCAGAATGAAACAAATATTATAGAAAATACTAGGAGTGCATCAATACAATTTTTTGGAACCAATCTGATTTCAATACCAAAATTCTTAGTATGGACCAACACAGATCCGATCCCGATACTGTGCCTTTTTTAAACATAGTTTCTATAGTTCTGATGATAAACTCAAATAATATGTCTTCTTTAGTAAATAAAAATAACAGACCTAATAAACTATGCTACATTATTTTAACATTCATTATGACAGTGATATGATCTGTTGGGGTCCAGCTTATGTTTCCTTTTTTAATAAGATTTTTCTTTGAAATCTGCAATACCACTATTGACACTAATCGTTGGTAAAATAACCAGCCTTTTAGCAAAGCCTGATATTTTCCTGCAGGTTTGATGCAGACTAAACTAAACAGTCTGAGGCCAGTTAACTTAATAAACATTCCCTCTCCTAAACGCAATAAAACAAGTTCTGCTTACATGCTTCAGCACCAAAACACAAACTGGTCTGTTAAATAAAATATTGGTATATAAGTAAAATACAGTGAAATATTCACAGTTTTAGAGTAGCCTATATTAGGCTAAATATTTTTTTTCTTTTAATGACAATCCATGTTGTGCCCATCAGTTTCACTTTTATTAATTTAATCAACTACTTTGACCACAATGAGCCAGGCTTTACAAACTATTTGCAGCACTGAAAGTATTCCCCTCAAAAGAATAAACCCATATAGTCGGAAGTATGAGAGAACAAAAAATCATGGAGAGAATATTGTTTTGAAGCGATGCACATTGCGTCGGTTAATAAATCGATTGATGCATCACTGACGCAGCACGCAGGCCGGTATTTGCGGGCCCTTACAAAACAGCAGCAAAAAGGGAATAAGAGGATCTGTCCAATGTATTATTGAGCCTTTTCTAATGTAAAATTCCAGGTAGGCCTACTTTGTGTGTGAAGAGCAGGTAATAACCATTTCTACTTTAGTGTTGCGAATGCGATCTGCTGATCTAACAAAAACAGCACAACGATTTAAAAACAGCAATGAACTCCTTGTTGCAGGTTTAAATGAAGCCATTTAATGCAAAACTAAATGCATTTCTCCACTGATATTTAAATTAACAGGAACAAATAATCTTGGAGAAAGTTTTTTGTGTTGTCACGAAGGCGGTATGCTGTTTCAACTGTGAATAAATGAAAAATGATTGATAGAATGATTGACTGAATTGAACATAAATTTAACAGCCTGATCTCACGAGGAAACGTAAGTATTTTACGTTTTGTCAGTTTAGTAGCTAATTCGTACAAATTTGTACATGTTCAGTTGTACGAAAATGTATGATTTTAAAAAGGCACCTAACCCCACCCCTAACCCCAACCGTCATTGGGTGATGAGCAAATCATACTAATTTGTACGAATTAGATTGTACGAATTCATACGAATTAACCACTAAATCAAAAAGTTACGAATTGCCGTGAGATTGCGTTGGAATTTAAGCACTTCAATATTCATCTGTGCTTTACATTAAACTATAGAATGGCTTAAGAATATTTGGGATATAGTAGGCCTACTTGACAACTTTCTAGAGCCTTATAATAGGCTACCTTCATGGCTTTTGTTGGCTTATAAATTACACAAATTTGGATCGATACCAGCTGGTCAGCAAAAGTATGCGATATGAACCGATATCTGATCCACGTATTAGGATCGGTGCATCCCTAGGAAATACTGTGGAAAAACTCCTTGCTTTGTTAAACATCATTTGGGAAATATTTAAAAAAGAAGAAAAAAATCACAGGAGGCATAATAATTTTGACTTCAACTGTATGACCCTTACTTTATACTTATGATTTTGACCATGGGAGTCAACCATCAATGCCAGGAAAAATCATCTTTAGAAATGGCAGTGGCCTTCTGAACCTTTAGTTTTTATTTATTTATTTATTTATTTATTTACCACAAGAGAACAGATTTATTGCAGTTTATAAAATCTTGCCAGTGAATTAAATTTTTCTCATATGTGCCTTCAGTCCTTTTGCTTCAGGGCTTAAATACACACAGTTGGATGAATGACAAGTGTGATTGTGAAATACTTGATGATTTTTATTAGGCTGTACTTTCTGATAGCACCTGTGTGTACTCAAAAGTAACAGGTTGTTCCAAAATTCCAGGCTGTGCAAAACGTTAAACATATAATTTAAAACAATGATATACCAGTTGCTGCTTGGGAGGGTGTGTGTGTGTAGAGGTAGGACAATTCTGAGGGCCCATGCACTTTAGGAGCCCCCAGAATTACTATTACTATTAAAACTTATTTAAAATGCATAAGTTTTGCTACAGTTACGCCAGAGTTTTTAAGCCCCGAAAACGGAGCTTTTTGAAAACACTAAAGAGGCCGTTTTCATTTTATACTGCTGCTGCTTTGTGTTAGTGTGGATGGGGGAAAATAATAACGTTCCCTTATCTGATTGGGGCTTTTTCCTCAAAAAAAGGAAAAGTTCACAGTTCAGTCTTGCATCCACTCCTTTTAAGTTCAGACTTTGCAAGTTTAATATAGAAAACAAACTCCCGAGGACATGTCGGGTAAACCTTCAAAGGGAACAGTGTACTTTATAACCTTATTCACATCACCCTGGATAGATTGTTTCACATTCTTAACGATAAAATGAAAACATGATATAAGGGACTGTCTATTTTTATTTTGATATTAGCGACTTAACAGACACCAAATATTTTGAGGCATCGTGGTGTAGCTACATATTTATATGAGCGTTGTCTTCACTGTATGCATATTTACCACAAAACAGAGCCTATAGCATAACTGCCTCCTTTCATTTTCATTGAAAATACGAAACATACCCTCTCTTTTACTCCAAATCAGTTTTAATAATCAGTAATAGCCATTATAAAAGTATAACATAAAATACATTTATACACTACAGCAAATAAATGCAAGCGATCAGTCAATGTGCAGAATCAGTGTACGTGGTTACATAAATAAATATATTAACTTATCTTTACGCTCAGCCAAAACACGTTACTTGAGAACACGTAATAGATTCAAAAGACCCAAGTGGGGGAATATGTCGTTAGATAGAGACAAGATGAATTAAATATCACGTTATCAAATATAGTGATATTATATCTAACAGTAGATCCTTGATGAGCCGTCCGAGGTGCAGAGCTCTCATTGCTGCAGTGCATGCCAGAGTGTGTGTGTGTGTGTGGTCACGTGATGTGCGTTTTCAGCGGTGAAGTGTGGACAAAGAGTTGTTCAGAAACGCTAGGTTAAACGTCAGTGTGGACACGGATCTTTTTCTTTCTAAAACCTATTAGTGTAAACGGGGCCTTAGGGCACACTCACATTAGATTCAGTTGCCTTGAACCCTGCCAAAGCACAACTGTACCCCATCCACTTTCCCCCTTGGCCTGCACACACATTGCATTTTTACCTACCAGACCTGAGCATGCTTACATCATCGATGATGCAGTTTCAGTTCAGTTTTGCTCAGCACAGTGGAGATTGCTTTAGTTATATTGTTTTGTATTATATGCAGTCAAACACTTTGCTGAACAGATCCACCACAATTGACGCTCCTAAATGATCATAAAAGTCCTTGTGCTGCACGTATTAGGAGGTTTCCTGAAGATGCAGCTGACATGCAGCGAGGGATTAGCGTCTTTAATAAACTCAGACAGTTTGTGTTTATTGAAAAGTATGAATGTTTAACAAATGCATATGAAACTGTCCCCTAAAGGTGACGTTGTGTCTTCAGTTTCGGGCTCAGGCGCGCTTTGCACTCACTCTATAAGCGTACCGCGCCAAAGCCCAAGCGAACCGTGCTCTGGCACACCTCTTCCAACCTAGCCAGGGCTAGCCAACAAAACCGCGCCTGAGCCCGATTCAGAGCGCTCACACTTTTCAAACAAATCGGGAAATGCACCTGGGCATGGTTCAGATAGGCATATACAGTAGTTTGAGTGCGCCCTTAGTCTGCAATGCAAACTACCACCTGCCCCCTACCCCCCACGGGTATCACTTTCGTTCATGACAACAACCGCACCCTGCTCTTCACTTTTGCTTGTGACACAACCACTACCCCAAAGCCACCCCCCCCAACCCCCTCTTCTCTTTTGTCACACAACCTCGAGTTAAACTAGAGTTTAGATTCTCTGCCCGAGCCCAGACTAGACCTGACTACTAACTTCTGTCACTTTCTATCTCTAAATCTAACCTAATTTTTGTAGTTCAACAACTTTTTCAAGTTCAACTTTTTTTTTTTTAAGAATTGTAAATGAGAACGTCTGTTACAATGGTCCACGTATTCAAAAATAGTCGGGTTGAAATCAGGCTCGTTCTCATAATTTCAGTTAATGTGTCGGACTGGGACGAGCGTGGACACAAGGTGCACGTGCTCGGGTAGGGTTGGGTTTCATTTTTTAGGCCTGACCTAAGCTCCAAAGGCTGATTTATACTTCTGCGTCAAGCGCGCACGTATACTTCGGCGCAGCCTGATGGAGAGAGTGTTTACAAGAGCCAAGTCCCATAAAGGAGGTCCAGATGGAAAGTTTTGTTTTGTGTTTACCTTATGATTAAAGTTGTTGCAAGTCCGCCGGTTCCCCCTTTAAAATAAGCGAGTTTGAGCTACTTCTACATTAAGGTAGCATTCAGAAAAAACTAAATACCAGAGAAGAAACTCGACACAGGGTAATATAAAAACCTACTGCCGGCTAGTGTTTTGGAAGTGTTATTGCAGAGCAACACAAATAGCATCCAGAAGAATAAATGCACCGCAAAGCGCAAGGCAGACGCCGTGGGTCATGCCGATAACTCGACGCAGAAGTAAAAACCAGGCTAAAGCCAAACCACACCCCTCCCCCACTTTTCTCTTTCGTTCGTGACCCCAACCCCCACCCCAATGAGTAAAAGTTACAGCCGCATTGCCATGGTGTGTTTTCTTCCATGCCTGGTTGCCTCGTTTCTATTGTACACACGCGGACATTTGTCTCAGTGCGCTTCATTAACAACACTTCAAAAAAGTTGCTGCCCAAAGGGACATTATAAATTTGTAAATAAATATATAAACCAATCTGCCTCTCGCTCTCCCTCAGGAAGCTAATACGGAAGTAACTGAAACTGCAATTCATCGACTCGCCTTGGGGGGCTGGCTTCAGGAAATCCAAGTGCTTTCTTTCTGCATTGGTAAATTGGCCATTTTTACAGTTGATAAAAACATGTTTACAGCCTGGTACAAACGATGGCTTTGGTGCATATAGCTATGATTACCCTTTATAACAACTATGAGGGGGGTGAATTTTTTATAACTCATCCGTTTCATTTTTATTTAATTATATTAAGTCTGCATATTTAAGGGCGTGGTCACTTGAGTGACAGCTAGGACTAGCTGCTCGCTGTCTCGTCACCTCAGCTGATTCTGGCTAATTAGCTGCTGAACTCTGCATATACATCATATTTTTGCTTTGGCTAATGTTTCTTTACACAGTCAGTTGCCTTTTGGAATTTTTTCCTGCAATTATTAGATGATATGGCATGCTGTGTGCACTTCATTGTGCTTATAAACTGTTCAAGTTGCCTCCATTTCCCAGGTGAGTGAAATTATATACTTATATACCATATCTATGAATGTATTTGTTTTATTTAAGATCATTTATCATATATAATGTTCTTTAGACCTGTAATGCACTCCAGAATGTGACTGATTGACTAGCTGTAGGCTATAAAACAGTCATCTAAAGCGTTGTCATACAGTGTTAGTGCTGAATTTTATAAATAGCCTTGCATTTACTAACACAGACTATATTTGAAGTGTTTGGAAGTAATTCGCGTTTTCCTCCTATAGAAAAATATCATAAGAACAATGTTTAGTGGCTCAATGTGTTACAACAGTGTTTTTAAAAGTCTAAACATTTTATCGATATAGTGTACAACCAAGCACGTGTGGTCAGAACACAAACGAGTCACAGGTAATGAATTATTAAGCATTCTCCCATAGTAAAATGTCTGTCTAAGCCAGGTCTAAGCAAAATGCTGAGAATCAAGCATGTGTCTGTAGCTCCGCTTACTCTCCACCTTTTTGCCCTTGTTTGGTATCCCGCGTTTGGTGCGATGACGCCACGCCTACTTGTAGCTTCTTTTATAGTGTTCAGAAACCTATGGGTGACAGCACGGATACTACGTCCATATCTTTTACAGTCTATGATATAAACCAGTGCTTGATTTGAGCTGGAACTTGCCGGATCCCGAGTGTGGATGAGTGCAGCAAAGGTTGTGTGGATTGTGAGTGCACGCATGCATGACGGTAGTCACCATGCGCTAGTTAAAGCAAAATTCTCGTTTAACGTTTTCCTGAACAATATTTTCAACCAATGATCTTTCTTGCATTTACAATCACTCTCATTGGTTAGTGGTTGTTGTTTCGTGCGCAGTGAGCAGAAAAGAAATCAATAAAAGAAAAGCAACTCAATGCAGCCTAATGTAGTCGTCACATATCACAGATAACAGTAAATCTAATTATTATTATTATTATTACTATTATTTATTACTGATGGATTTATTTTCTCATAAATGTTTTAATTTGTAAATTTTTTCATCTTATTTTGTGTTGAAAAAAAACTTCTTAAATCTCTTTATTTTAATTTTATAAACACAAAATAAGATGAAAAAATAAACAAATTAAAAATGAATAATTAATAATATAATTATTTCTTGTGGAAAACATGATGCGACCCAGCCTCACTCAGACTCTGCCTTCAGCGGCCCTCAGAAAAATTGAGTTTGAGACCCCTAGGGGGTAAACTAACACCTTAATGTATTAAAGCTATTTTTTTATATAGAATTATTACTGAATTATTAGAATTTTTTATATGTAAAAATAATTAATATTTGTATTTGGAAATTACACTGCATTTTCAAGTGTGAAAAACAATCAAACTTTTAACAGACGTCGAATTTAAACCCATGCATTTAAGACAATTACATCTGAGAAACCTGTGCAACTACATTAACCGACAAGAGCTGCTACTGTTCTTTATATTTAGAAGAAATCTTCATCATGAGCTACAGCCGCAGCACTGTTACGATGTTATTGTTTATATTCCATTATCTCAGACGTATAGACAGTCAACACTGACACCTGAAGTAGCCAAAACTACTACTTATGCTAAAAGAATCTGTATTTTTGCTGCACGTAGTGGTCATTCATTCAGAGATTAAGACATAAAGCATATTAGCAAGCCATGAGAGATGCTAACCCTGATGCTGATGCGTCAAACAATCCATGGTAGGTTTTCATGTCTTTAAGCTCATAAATTTTGCCACCCAGTACCGCCAGTTCTGGATGTCATCACTCGTCAGTGATCAGTTGTAGTCAAAACACCCCACAGCAATCCCTTACATGTCCCTAAGACCTCATATGGTACTCCAGCACTGTGGTATTCATGAATCACGCTGTGAATGATGTCTCAGCACGCCAGTTGGACTGTGCTATTGAAGTCTCAGATTTATCAGCCAAACTTGCAGACACAATGTCAATTTACTTGTAGACCCATTTGGGCATGAACATGCAGAAGTGCTGAATATTTGAACTCAGCAGTGGCTTATTTGATTACAAGAAAGGGGTAATGTTCATCTCGCCGGGTGTTAGTCCCAGGAAAAAGCACAACAGGCTTATTAAATGGGCTTTATTTTGTAAAAACAACTGGTTAGATGTACATAATCCCAATTTACTTCATGCTACTTTCCATTAAATTAAACAATTAGACACAAAACATCAATGTGAATTGTAATAATTTACTATTTAATTAAACAAAGCTTGCAGAAAAGTGTCTCAGATGAATGGATGAAGCCTACACTATCCAACTTATTATTATTATTGTTATTGTTATTATTGTTATTATTAAGGATGCACTATATATTTGTAACCAAATGGGAATCGGGTGACAACAGAGTGAGGATCCATGTGCAGTTTTATTAAGAATCATCAAGTAGGCAATGGTCAAACTGGAGCAAATGGTACAATGAGGATAATCCAAATGCAAAATTGAGGTCACAGGCAATAAGGTCGGTACAGACGGCAAGGACATAGACGAGGAAAAAAGGCTAGGGGTCAAGAAACACGGAAAGACTAAACTAGGAAACGCTTCACGGTGTTACAATAACAAAATTCAGCAAAGTGTGTGGGAATGTGAGCAGTTTATATAGTCTGTGTAATAAGTCTTAGATGAGCTTCCAACTGTGTGACTGTACTCATCAGTGATCCGGAACAGGTGTGTGTGAGGTGCAAGACGGGAGTTGTAGTCCAGTGGCAGACCCTTATAGTTCTGGTGATAATGAATGTTCTGCAGCAATCTATAAGGGCTAAATTGCTGGTGATCATGACAATATTGGCAGATGAATGCTATGCTTAATGCAACCAGTATTGGTCCGATAAAAGACAAGTAGGCAGATATCTTTAAGCTGATAAATTATGAACTTTTCCACTGATTGAATAATTTTACATGCTTGCTGACTGGCATTTTTTTACTTTACTTATATTTTGGGTAATGTTCCGTCACTTGGTTGCTTTATTTATAAATTGTTATACTTTATTTATAAATATATATTTTATATTATTTTAGGCAGTAGATTTTATTTATATAAAAGAAAGTTGACAAAAAAAGTATAATAGATTAATAAAGTTCTGAGATCAGTTCAAACTATTTTGAAGTCAAGGTTTAAAAAAAAAACTGTTGCTCATTGTGTATGTTTGACTTTTAACCATGCAGAAAATAAGAACATTTTATATTTATCATCTAATATATTGATTATTGGCCTCAAAATCAAACTCTTATCAGTTAAAAATTCCATATCGGTGCATCTAATCACCCAATTAAGATTATTGTTATTTAGTCACAAGATGACTAAAAGAAAAGCAGTGTGACAGATAAGCATTGATAATATATATTAATAATATATTGGTCAAAGTGTGTATGAATGTTTCCCAGAGATGGGTTGCGGCTGGAAGGGCATCCGCTGCGTTAAACATGTGCTGCAAAAGTTGGCGGTTCATTCCGCTGTGGCGACCCCGGATTAATAAAGGGACTAAAATGAATAAATAAATATTAGTCAAGATGATATTTAGTACCTGTATGAGCCTGAATTACAGTATTCATTTTAATCAGTTGTCGTGAGAATAACACATCTTGGAATGCCATGATCAGCCAATTGGAATCAAGTGTTCCAGAGAGCCGTATAATAATAGTTGGAAATAATGCTTTTTTTTAGACCCATGAGGTTAATAGCAACAACGTGTTACTCCTCCACAGGGCTTTGTTAGCATTTATTTTATTGATGTACCCACTACTTTAGTTCCAGGTACTTGGTGAGCAAATTTTAAAAGGGCAGAACGTGGTGGCTTCAGATCTGTTTATCATGCAACACAGACTGTAAAGGAAACATTTTCCACGAGCAGTTTATGAAAAAAAATAATAAAATCATTCAAACAGTTTAATCTTGAGTACCACAATCTGATCATTTAAGGAGTTTTGACCTTATCTAAACTGCTCTTCATGCAGGCAGTGTGCAGTATGGGCTCAAGATAAATATGCTTGTTTTGTAAATATGCCCATGAGCACTGTAAAAAATGCAGGGTTACACACAATTTATTCATGTTGTCCCAACACAAATTGATTAAGTTAACTTAACACTTTTGACAAATTTATGTGGATTGAACCTAAAAAAATGAAGTTGTCCTAATCAAATCTCAAGAATTGTGTTGATTCAGCTCATTTTAATTAAGTAGTTTTGAACTACTAGTTTTTTTGAGTGATTATTTTCATTTTCTTTTCTTTTTTTTGACTAATTTTAAACAGGTTTGCATTTCACCTCTACAACAATAACTTTTGTTCAGTATTAAGTGGAAATAAGCATTTCTGGACAGAAGCCTTTTTCCTCCTAAAAAACTTTTCTCTCACTATTTAATTAAAAAAAATAATAATTCTCAACATTCTGAGTTTTTATTACCATTTTAATTATTTTTCCTCAGATTTAAAACATTCTCATAACTGCAAGTTTCCAGGTTTGCTCTCAGTCCAGTTCTTATCTTATATTTAAGACTTTTGTCAGACTTCTCTTTATATTGGAACTATTTTCACACAGTTGAGAGAATTTCATTCATGCAATTCTTTAATTCTTGCAATTTTCATTTTATATCTCACAACTCTAATTCACTCTAACTTTAATTCTTTAATTAAGTCCCAATTAAAAGAACATTAACTTGAAATTGTGATAATACTGCCAAGAATCACACAATCAAAATTCTGAAAAATCTGAATTGTAAGATAAAAAAAATACAAAACTATCTTTTTGGACTTTTTTAAAAGAAATGTGGTAGAAAGAAGCTTCCATACACTGTAAAAAATCTGTCATTTTACAGTTTATTTCTGGCAGCTGGGTGCCAGAAAAAAAGGTAAAATAACGGCTGTTAAATTACAGAAATTTACTGTAAAATAACAAAGGCTGAATTACAGAAATTTACTGTAAAATAACAGAGGCTGAATTACAGAAATTTATCAGAAATTTTAAATTAAGGAAATTTCTGTAATTTAATGTCCGTTATTTTACAGTAAATTTCTGTAATTTAATGGCCGTTATTTTACGTGGTTTTTCCGGCACCCCAGCTGCCGAAATAAACCGTAAAATTACGTATTTTTATTACAGTGTAGTTCTAAAAGTGTAGACACTGACATACAATATCTTGTAAAATTACCTATAATTGTTTTTTACACGGCAAACTAAGCTTACCAAAGATTAGTGGCACTTTTTCAAGAGTCTGACCCATGTATCTATAGTGGTCTATTGTGAAATGCAGATCATATAGGCTTTTCTAAAGGCAATATTTGGTTGAAGTCATCTGCTGTTTGCTCTTGCGCAAATATATATGACTGCAATGTTATGACTGCAAGACTTACTAATTATGATTTACTTAACATCTTTAAAATATTGTTAGTTAAATGTTATTGCTCAAAAAATTACATTTGATATAAACTGCATTATTTCCCAGTGTTAGGTTTCGGCTGGAAGGGCATCCGCTGTGTAAAACGTATCCTCCATAAGTTGGCGGTTCATTCCACTGTGGTGACCTCTGATTAATAAAGGGACTAAGCCAAAAATACAATGAATGAATATATGAATAAACTGCAGTAATATTTACTAAAATGCTTTGTATTACAAAATGCAACATTGAGTGTAACTGGCAACACAGACCATAATATATTCAGTCTTTGAGGAAGCAAACAATTTCCCTTATCAGATATTTTTAACTACTTCATTTGTAACTATTGCTAAAATAAAAAAAGGTAAATCACAATTTGAATCACTTTTTTTCTAATTCTGCATTTAAACTATAGTTGTCTAGTAGTGATTATTTGCTTTGGCTTTTATAGGGTTAATATAGAGAGATAATGCGGGAAAACGTTGTAGATTGATGCTGTTTTGCTGTTTAGCTTGATTATCTTGATCTGTGAACAAGATTTTCTGTTTTGTCACCACTAGGACATTACAACAGTTTACACAATGCAATGAAATAAATCAAATACTTGTTCTAGAGTGACATTTTTCAATTAGCAACAACTTTGGCTGCTCAGACATTCCGATGCAGATGCAAATACATGGCCAAAAGGTTTTTCGAGAATGTGGTTGACTTTCTTTTTATTAACGATCATGCTGTCAAACTATTAAATAAACAAAATATCACACTCGTAGCACTGACAGCTGTAATTTGCATATATCTATACACTCAAGTAATTATTTTTGCTGCCTTTTCAAACTACTTATTTAAAATAAGGTGAATCAACACAATTGTTGGTATTTTTGAGACAACTAAATTGTTTTATGTTCAATCTACTTAAATTTGTAAACATTTAAGTTAACTTAATTGATTTATGTTGGGACAGCACAAATAAATTAAGTTAACGTATTAGTTTTTACATATTTAAGTGAATTGAACATAATACACTTAAGTTGTCCCAAAAAATTTAAAAGAAAAAGGTTGTTTCAGCTTATTTTAAATAAGCAGTTTGAACAAACTACTATTTTTTTGTGTATATATTATTGTAAACATCAAATGTTGCTCTAATAGGGAAATAAAGAAACAATTTTCTTTTAACAGAAGTAAATAATCCCTGCAGTGACAAGCATTTTTGTCCTAATATTACAATACACTATTATTATGTTCAAATTGTAAGAAGGTGGACCTTCACAGGTTTATTATAACATTTACGGGTCCTGGACAGGAAATTCATTAATATAATTTGATGAAACAATCAAATCCAACCGCACAGGTAATCCCCTTTTGCTAATTCAGGGAACACAAATAGGGCAAGGGTGACTGCAAATGAAAACAAGAAAGAAGAAAGCCTCAGGCTTAATGAAACAGCTTGCAGTGGTGCTTGGTGAGAAACTAAAAAGAGACAAAATCAATATCACTTAAACCACAAGTTTCTTGCTGCCTGGAAATGCACATAGCTCATGCGCTGCACCATTTACGCACACTGACCTGTTTAGAACTCATTCGACTTTTTTTTGTTTCATAAGATTCTATTTAATCTGCCGTGTGCATCTCACACTACCCTAAATAGCAACAGCTCAGTAAGATATTAAGCTCATCTGTCGATGATAATTAGATTGTGTTTCACTATGACGGGTATTCAATCCTAAGAAACCCATTTACTGGATGGTTGAGTGAAAGTTTGAGTAAATACTGACACTGAAGGATGAATGGCCATGTGCAAACCGACCTTAAAAACAGCCATCGGCAAAACAGGAACACAGAAAAGTCTTATATCCTCCCAGGCCTGTTTAACTACTTCATAAAAAGACAAAGGGATGGCCAGTCATTTCACAACCCTCCCCATTTATAGCTCCTTGCACAATATTGCTGCTTTCTGTTTTGTTCCTTTACTGTTTTTTGTCTGTCCATATGTAAGAAGTATAATACATACACAACGACCTCCCCCCATATATATATATATATATACACAGTTGAAGTTAGAATTATTAGCCCCCCTGTTAATTTTTTCCCCAATTTCTGTTTTACTGGAGAGATTTTTTCAACACATTTCTAAACATAGTTTTAATAACTCATCTCTAATAACTGATTTTTTTTTTTATCTTTCTCATGATGACAGTAAATAATATTTGACTAGATATTTTTAAGACACTTCTATTTAGCTTAAAGTGACATTTAAAGGCTTAACTAGGTTAATTAGGTTAACTAGGCAGGTTAGGGTAATTAGGCAAGTTATTGTATAACAATGGTTTGTTCTGTAGACTTTCAAAAATATATATATCTTAAAGAGGCAATAATTTTGACCTTAAAATGTCTTTAAAATTTTTTAAAACTTTTATTCTAGCCAAAATAAAACAGGTAAGACTTTCTGCAGAAGAAAAAATATTATCAGACATACCGTGAAAATTTCCTTGCTCTGTTACACATCATTTGGGAAATAAAAAAAAAGATAAAAAATTCAAAGGGGGGCTAATAATTCTGACTTTAACTGTATATTCTTTCTTTGTCAGGCTTGGTTTTGCTACAAGAAGTGTTAATACTAAAAATAAACATGTAACCCGATGTGTTAAACTAGATAAGAAAAGTTTGACAAGCAAGATGTAACATTTTTAAATAACTTTGAAATGCTTAAAGTTTAAATATCTTACTTTTAAGTAGTCAGTAATATGTTAATAATATGTTATCAACAAAAACGGATGGCTAACATATTTTGTTTATTTAGTTTATTTTAATGCTAACATACTTGCATAAAATGATAACATGATTTTACATGTAATTTTAGAAATAAGAGCCCTGATAAAGAAGAGAATAAGCCAAAGAGTGAATAAGAGTAATTAGCATGATGCTGGTATCTTTCCATCGTTTAGCACATTGATAGAACATTAAAACAAGATTAGCTATATTAATTACAAAAGTTAACGTATTTACAGCAGGTTTAACGTGGCTAACATGCTTTAGCACATTGCTGGCATATTTAAAGCATGATTTGCTATAAATGGTAACATGCATAAGCATGGGTTTAGCATGTTTAACATAGTACTAGCATGAATGAAAATTTTTTTAAATGGCTGTCTGGAATTTGGGCTAGCATGGAGTGGTTAACACTGTCGCCTCACAGCAAGAGCGTCGCTGGTTCAAGTCTTGTCCAGTTGGCATTTCTGTGTGGAGTTTGCATGTTTTCCCTGGGTTCACGTGGGTTTCCTCTGAGTGCTCCAGTTTCCCCCACAGTCCAAAGACATGCACTATTGGTGAATTGAGTAAATGTGTATGTGAATGTGAGAGTATATTGTTTTTTTCCAGTACTAGGTTGCAGCTGAAAGGGCATGCGCTGCACAAAAACACATGCTGGAATAGTTGGTGGTTCATTCACCAGATAAAAAAGGGACTAAGCCGAAGGAAAATAAATGAATGAATGTTTGGAATTCTTAATTTCGATTGGTCAGTTGCAACATTCCAATGTATGTTACTCCTAGATAATAACCTCTGAAACTAATAGCACAGGTTCATCCGGGCACTACTGTACTTATCATCTTTACTTTCATTGAATACGTTCACATCCATATATATGCTTGCCTGTCTCACCGGTGTTTTCGACTGTTTGGTGCTATCTTGTGACTGAATAATCCGTAGGTTAGTGTATGCTCCATTTAGCTGTTTTTGTTTCTTCAGCTATGCATTTAACTAAAGAATTGTAAATAAACTTTATGATGAAATTATAAAAAATATGCCAGTTCATGCTAGCATAATGTCAAAATAATATAGCCTGACAGGCCTAAACAACAGTCATCCGCTTCACACTGGGATGCTAATAAGCATGTTGGGCTTTATTCCTTGATAACAACTGCCTTGATGTACTTTATCCCTTACTTTAGGGGTCATCAACTATATTTGTCAGAGGGCCAGAGTTTTACTAGACAGTCTCCTTGGGGGCTGGAGCCCCAAGAAGAAAATCAAATAAAAAAATCTAATTTTGGCTTAACATTGTTTAATGTTTTTACTTTTTCAATTTCATTACAAAACTGAAGGCATTTGATTCAGGCCCCCATCACCTATACCACAGTCAACCACTAGGAGTGATAGATATTTTGCCTCAACTCAATTAAGTTAAGTCAACAAGAGGAAACGTAACTTTAGCCATTGATTAAGCACTGTGAGTAGCCCGTTTTAGCACTGTGATTTGAATTCAAGCCCACTTAACATTTCATTTGATGTACGAACATTATTTGTGACCTGTTTTGTTCTGGTACCAGGTTATTTATTTACCATACTATTTTAAGTTGTGCCAGATTGTTTTTCCTCATTTTTTCAGTCCTGAGGCAGACATTTCCGTCTCCCAAAAGTTCTGTGAGTCTCCCGCAAAAGCATAGAGACTCCCGGATGCCGGCAAATGAATGATAATTTTCTGGAAATCGTACGTTTTCCTCCCGCTACTTAAATACGTTGCGCACCTCTCTCCACCGCATCCCTCCTTGCTTTTCATCACACACACGTCGCGTGCACTCCGCCTACACCCCACCCGGTCTTCACTTATGCTAAAATCTGTTTGAAACAATAAATGCTTAACGCTGCATGGTCTGTCTGAGTCTGTCCTCATTTCGAAGTGTAGCCTTATAGTCATAAATGGTGGTTATTCTGACAAGAGAATCAGTTGTTGTTATTTTTAGTTGGTTTAATAGTGTGGACCACTATTTTCTTTTTGATCCTCAAAATTTTGGAATCCAGTCGCGGGCCGGACTGAACGGCTCAGCGGGCCACCAGTTGATGATCAGTGCCTTACTTTATGCTTTAAAAACACTAGGTACTCTCTTCCTGCTGGCCTGTTTCAAACATGTTTCAACATTATGCTAGCATGTGCTTTCATTAAAAAAATATACAATTTAATGCAACAGTTAACATATTAGCTCTTCCTGCTAGCACATATAAACAAGATTTAATCTATTTATTAATGTCAAGTATGCTTTTAAAACCAGCATGTTTTTAATTGCTAACATGCTTTAGCATGTTGCTAGTATGTTTATTGTGTTGCTATAATAAATTAGCATGTTGTAAATATGTCTTTAGCATAGCTAGTTTTTATCACATGGTAACACATATAAATATACATTTTTAGGTGTTCACATTTTCAGTTTTAACCTGCTGGATGATAAAATTCTCCAAAAATGACCTTTGCTGTTTGTTCAAGCTACTTATTCAAAATGAGCTGACACAAATGAACTTTTTTGCATCAACTTAACATTTTAAGGTTAAGTTAATTCCTTCATGTTGTCCCAACACAAATCGATTGTGTGGAACCCAGCATATTTTACAGTGCAGGTGAAAAAAAAAATCTCATAGATGCCTATATAACGTAAAAAAAAAAGTTGACTCAACTTAAATGTGTAAGGCAACTTGGTGCAGAGGGTTAAAAGTCAACTCAAAAAGTGTGTGTAGGAAGTTGCCTTACAATTTTAAGTTGAGTCAACTTATTTTGTTTTTTACAGTATAGGATTCTGTTACCCCACGTCATGTTATCCCATGTGCTTTTGTTTTGATCATGTGATTCCTTTGTTCTGTTTTCCCACAAATTTGTTAGTGTTTATTGGTTCCACATGTGTTTACACCCCTGTTTGTACTTAAGCTAATCATGTCCTGTGTATTTATTCTCCTGAGTTTTAGTTAATCTTTGTATTGCCTTATATTGTCAACCCCATCTTCGTTCCTGTGTTCCTACATTCTGGTTTCCATTTGTGTTCATAAATAAGCTGTTTTTGATAACTCCTGTATCGTGTGCGATTGTGAAGAGTGCCCATGTGACAGCAGAAGTAACAAAAAGTGTTATAGAAACACTCTAGTAACCTCATGACAAACACCACACATTCCCTGCCAAATATGTAGACTTATCAGTTAGAAAAAAAAAATAGACACTAATCTGTTTACAGTCACAGAACAATAATTTCAACAAGAATGTTGTGAAGAATTAACATTGCTGTATTCAATTAAATTCTAAAGCCAGATTAATGGAGCTGCTGCTGTCAATGTGATTTATAGCTTTAGTTAAAACAATATTAGCTTTCTTTCCACATTTCTGAGTAAGGTCATCAGATTTGGCAAGCCTTTTTTTATAATTGCGAAAAAAACTGTCCCACTGGGAGAAAAAAATCATACATTTCAAATAGTTAGCGATGATTGATGAGCTGAAACGAGGATTTGTGTTTCAATTTGCATATAATTACACTATTTGTTACAACATCTAATAAATACAGCATCTCTGTGGGAAACATTTTCCTTTGAGTGTCGTTGAACCTCCAGTATTGTGTATCTGTGCATTAGGAGATTGAACTTACAGCTCAGCTTAGAAACTTTTACACAAAAATATAAGTTAGAGTTGATAAACGTCAAGATAAGACTTGGATAAAAATGCTGAATAAACAAACCAACACTTCTGAATTATTACAGATAGTATCATTTGCCTTGTAAATTTCAAAGTCGTCATGTGATCTGTTTGAAATATTATAAATCACTGACAAGAAAGCCTGGTGGCACGCAGTTCACCTTCAGGCAATAAACAAACCTCAACAATGAAAATGGTTTTGGATGACCATTAATCAACGCAAACGCAGATTCTTTACGACTTTATATGCGGACAATTTCGTGTAGTATTCAGAAGACAAATGCTTGGGTGATTATATTTCACATGTCTTGAAAAAACTAGTGGTTTTGACAGAACAACAACTAACAAGATTTAAAAGGGGGACATTTTTTTATTATGTAAGCCTATTTGGACAGCAGTGTAAAAACATACAAATTTGATTGTGTGAAAGTTTCAAAAGTCCGTTTGAGAAGCTAAATATGACTCAAATATTATTTATAATTATACAAAAAGCTGCAATTACACTGCAAAAAACGTTCTAAATATCTAAAGAATTTTTTTAAATCAAGAAGCATTTTCTAGACAAGCAAAAATATTGTCGTTTTCAGAAATAATAATTGAAATTGATGTGAGTTTTTTACATAAAACAAGCTAAATAAGCTGCCAGTGGCGCAAGCAAAATAACATTGTCCTCGATTTGAAATAAGACTATTAAAACTGAGATTAACTCAATGTTAGCATAATAACTGAATATGCTAAGATTAACTTAATTTTTACATATTATTTCTGAAAACATTTTTGCTTGTCCACAGAATGCTTCTTAATTAATTTTTTTAGATATCTGGACAAAAACAAGACAAAACAAAAGAAAAATAAGAAAAGCATAAGAAAAGCATTTTTGCAGTGTACAAGAAACAAAGTTGTATAATAGCAATGTGAAGTCAATATGCTGCAATATTTAACGTCTGTATACAGCAGTTGGTTACAAAGAAATAAGGTACAAGGAATAAAATATATTGCAGATTATTTTCACCTTGGAAAAAAAAATATTTTATGCCATCTTTACAAGGGATAAAGCTGGATTGCAAGATGTAGTCACAATGAAATAATATAGGACCAATAGATCTAATCTTTGCAGATCGCTGGAGAACTACACGTCTGTCACTGAACTGAACTACAAATACCATCATGCACCTCACACACACCAGTTCTTGATTCCCTCGAGTTACGTACACAGCTGCTAACTCATCATGGATTGATTTACCTGGACTTTATGTTCACCTCTTAAGCTGCGGTCACACTAGAGTTTGTGCATGCAAAATTCTGTCTTAGGGCAGTGTGAAAAGGGACGGGATTAAACAAGATGATTAGACAATAAAAAAAGCAACTGATTGCTCTATGTTTTAAATTTCTGTCCGGAGAGGTCATGTTTTGATCCTCGATTCGTCTCACTCAGTCAAGTGATGCGATTTCGCAGGTCAGAGCTCACCAAGCTTGAATTTTGCACTGCAGTGAACTGCAGAACTTGATGCATGACCCTGCATTTCTGGTCTGACGCATTTGCGCGCGTATGAATGGAAGTCTATGGGGAGAAAAGTCTAATGTGACCGCAGCTTTACTGCATTGCTGAGTCTTGTTTATCTGCTAACATTACAAAGCGTTTTTTTCCTTTTCTAGTTTTCCTGTGTTTTGACCTTTTTTTCATTTACCATTTTTGATTTTTTGCTGCTTAGACTGACCATTCACCTGTTTTTAAATTACTTTTATGCTACTGTATGTGACCTTTGCCTGCACAACTTCTCTTTAAATAAAATGCCGGTGGTGGGCACAACAAGACTTCATAAAACAGTCGAAGCGTTTCCAAAAAAAGCTAAAAAGCTTCCAAATGTTTTGAATCCTGTCTCTACAGTGACACCTAGTGGTCATTTTTTTGGGATGTATTGCTCTGGAACATTGTTCCCAACACCTTGTTTTGGGTGTTACATTAATATATATTGGTAAGTTTTACATCTATAAATGTAAATAAATGTAAAGCCTTTTTTAGTATATTCAAATAAGAAGTATTAGCCTAAAGAGTGGTGTTTAAAGTCCTAGAATGTGTGCTTATTGCTTTGTATTTAATAGGCCTTTTCGGTTTTATGTTAATATTATCCTCTCGTTTTTCCTTATTTCTCTCATGTGTTTGTTATATATTTAATTTATAATTCCCTTGTTGTTTAAAAATGAACTATACTATATTCTGTTTTATTTGTACTGTAAATCTTTTGTTGTTATAAATAAAAAAATAAATAATGATGACACCATGTGATCGGTTACCATGACTGCCGCAACTTTGAGCCCCGAAGTGTCTGGCTTGACGGCTCCGTTTTCAACTCCGCACCCGCCTGCGCTCGGCTAATCTTGTTGATCACCGACTGCAGCCGTGGTTCAAGTCGAACACACCTGATAGTTACAAGACCTGGGTGTTTCGAATCACTTTAGTCACATGGCCTGGGTTTTTCAAATCACTTTAGTCACAAGATCAGAGTGTTTCGAATAACTTTAGTCACATCACCTGGGTGTTTCAAATCACTTTAGTCATGTGACCTGAGCGTTTTGAATTACTTTAGTCATGTGACCTGGGTGTTTCTAATCTATATAGTCATGTGACCTGAGCATTTTGAATTACTTTAGTCACGTGACCTGGGTGTTTCTAATCGATATAGCCATGTGACCTGGGTGTTTCGAACTACTTTAGTCACGTGACCTGGGTGTTTCAGATCATGTTTCAGTGCAGTGTTTCAAAACACTTGCACTTTGGGATCTCGATACAGTGTTGAAACATCAGTTTCACGTCATCCATCCCTAGTTTTTGGTCTTGTTTACAATTTTTTTATTCTTTGCTGCCTATCCTGACCATTGGCTTGTTTTTGACTACAGATTTTGGATTACTTTTATGCTTCTGTTTTTGACTATTGCCTGCCTGATGACACATTATGCATTCTTGTAATCTTATCAAGTAAATATTATTTTTTTAAAAGGAAAACATTAAATGTACAGTTGAAGTCAGAATTATTAGCCCCTCCATACTGTATACATTTCTTTCCAAAAGGCTTTGAAATTCCCTATGTGGAAAAACCCTACATTACAAGATAAAAGTAATTTTGTGATAGCTGTAAGTACAAGTAATAATAAAGTAAAAAATAAAGTCCAATTGCAATATACAAAGCTGCATTGTAAACTATTCAAATTCCTAAATTAAATATAGTTTATTTATACAAAGTTATGAGTATCTTTTTTCCTGATACAGAAATGGGCTTCAACACGATGTTCTTGACTTTTTGACATTTACTAGGTTTTGTAAAAAGACAATAGCTTCTTATCTTGATCCCAAAAAACAAACAATGCGGTTTGATATTTGACTGCCATGGTCACAGTAATGTGGGCTAGTGTATAGAAGGTGATTTTGTGACATGCTGTGCATGACGTTTAGGCAGGAAATGAGTACAGCAGTTTTTACCCACATGATCTGTTTCAGCAAAGGACTGAAAGCGAGGACAGAGGTTTAACACAAGTTAAAATCGATTGAAATTCCAGCCGCAGTGTAGTAGATAAACAATCTTAGCCAGCACTCACGTGCGAAAAGTCACAGTTTCTCGCCACACAAGCTCAAGCATCAGAAGGAGAAACAAGACCATGTTTGATAACATCAAATGAAACTGCACATGTCAAGCTAAGACGACTCGCCAACTGCGAAATGAAACAAACGAGGGAAACAACACAATCATTATGCCAAGCATGTTCTGAACAGCAGCCTTAGCAGGCAGCTGGAGCATCTTGAGTTTCGCACAAAAAACGTTTCCCTCTGAAAGAAATCATGAGACAAGCATATTTGTAGGCCAAAAAAACACGTTAAAGAATGTTGTGTACTTTATATGTGCATTTTACTAAAATGCCATTTTATCTCACAGCTCAAATTTGGTTTGCTTGCTATTTTGAGATCATCTCACAACTCACACATTTGTTTATGTAATTGAATATTTTGATTATGTCATATTAGATGTCTTTTGGCTGACAGGAAGAAATAAAGTTAAATTGCAAACGGTCAGATTGCTCAATAGAAAATTGACAAAATCTCTACACCTACAGTCAAAGTCAGAATTATTACCCCATATGAATTATTAGCCTCTGTGTCATTTTTTTCCCCCTAATTTTTGTTAAATGAAGAGAAGGTGTGTGTGTGTATATATACATACACACACACACCGGCTACTTTATTAGGTACATCTGTCCAACTGCTCATTAACTAAAATTCCTAAACAGCCAATCACATGACAGCAACTTAATGCAGCAACTCAATCTGCTGCAGTTCAAACCATGCATGGGGAATAAGAATGGGGGAAAAAAGTTGATTTAAGGGACTTTGAATGTGGCATGGTTGTTGGAGCCACACGCGCTTATCTGAGTATTTCAAAAATTGCTGATCTACTGGGATTTTCACGCACAACCATATCTAGGGTTTACAGAGAATGGTCAGAAAAAGAGAAAATATGCAGTTAGAGGCAGTTCTGTAAAATGGAAGATTGGAAAAACGTTGCCTGGTCTGATATCTGACATTCGGATGGTAGGGTCAGAATTTGTCGTCAACAACATGAAAGCATGGATCCATCTTGCCTTGTATTGTTCGATCAGGCTGGTGGTGGTGGTGTAATGGTGTGGGGGATATTTTCTTGCCACACTTTGGGCCCACTTTGTACCAATTGAGCTTTATGTCAATTCCCTTTCTCAATGTTCATCCCTTTATTTTCACAGTGTACCCATCTTCTGATGGCTGCTTCCAGCAGGATAATGCGCCATGTCATAAAGCACAAATCATCTCAGACTAGTTTCTTGAACATGACAATGAGTTTACTGTACTCCAGTAGCCACCAGAGCTCAATCCAATAGAGCACCCACTTACTATTTGTCCAATTTCTATATACTATAAAACATGAAAACAACACAGGCACATTATATCCAAATATACAGGTCTGGGACGCTTACATTTAAATCTGTTGTTCACTATAGAGATGACAAAATACACACTTTAAAAAGTATTCAGTAATGTGTTTTATTCGATTGCTCAGGTTTGCATAATTAACACTTAGTATTACAAAATTAATGCTTTGCAATACTTAGAGATAGTTCACCCCAAAATTTAAAATGTACTTAATATTTACTAACCCTCAATTGGTTCTGCTAAACATAAAAGAGGGTATTTTGAAGAAAGCTAAAAACCTGTAAGGCGTCACGGTGGCTCAGTGGTTAGCACTGTCGCCTCACAGCAAGAAGGTCGCTGATTTGAGTCCCGGCTGGGTCAGTTGGGATATCTGTGTGGAGTTTGCATGTTCTCCCCTTGTTCAAGTGGGTTTCCCCCGGGTGCTCCAGTTTCCCCCACAGTCCAAAGACATGTGCTATAGGTGAATTGAATAAACTAAATTGGCCGTAGTGTATGTGTATGAATGTTTGTACGGATGTTTCCCAGTAGTGTGTTGCAGCTGGAAGGGCATCTGCTGTGTAAAACATATGCAGGATAAGTTGGCGTTTCATTGAATGAATGAATGAATGAATGAAAACCTGTAACATTGACATCCATAGTGAGAAAAACTAATACTATGGAGGTCAATGGTAACAGGTTTCCTGCATTCTTTAAAATATCTTATTTGGGTTCAGAAGATAGAAAGCCAAACAGAATTCCAAAAAAAAAAACAAACATATTATAAAAGTAGACAAGACAAAAGGCACAGTTCTTCAAGTTATCCAGTAGATTAGTTTAATGAACGAACCACATTTTAAGTGATAGCTTCACCGATAGTACTCTCTATGGACAAGCAAATGCCACAAAAGAATTGCTGACTCAAAATTAAACAGAATGACAGAAAATGGACGGAAACGATTGTAACAAAAGAATCAAAATTGACATACAACGCAACTGCGGTCTCAAGTAATGTCGTTAAAGTTCAATGTAATTTACCAAACCCAGTTCATTATCGATGCAATTGGAAAATGCACCCATGATCTATCCAGTTTGTGAATCGTTCACACTGGATTTGTTCAACAAAAGAATTTATTCAATTAAGAACGACTCAAAAATCATCTGCTCAAGCCTAATTGAATCATTATCTCGCATTACCGCATCAACAACTTGAAGGCTTCAAGTTTATCTGTTAAGCACACAAAATTATTGTTTCATACACTTTTTTTTCATGTATGATTCATATGGTTGCATTAACTGAATGCAAAATTAATTATTGAGGTGTATTCTTCGAATGTGTCTTTTTCTGTGTCTCTGATAAATGAACAGATTGCACTCAGTAAAACAAAAAAAACAACAACCTAAAAATCCATTGTCTTATTGGTTAAAATCCATGTTTACTTAATATTAAATAAACAAATTAAATTAAATTCAAATGAATCAATTTGCTATTCTAAACTACTTTTTTTTTAGATTAACTGTCATTTGATAATATATAAAAACATATATGTTGGGCAATGCCATGTAATAAGTAGCTGAAATAAGAACAAATGTAAGGCCATGTCAAAACATCTTAGAGGCCCCAAAATCACCTCAGACCCCAGATGGTTAATGTCTAAAATGGTGCCGAATGAAGCTTTTATCAGATACAAAATCAGTACACAAACACAGTTGGGTCAAAGATAAAGATCAATGATAGATCAGAGCAACTATTGCTGGTGAGTTAAAGAGCTCAGTTACATGCAATCCGAAATGTGTCAGAATAAACACAATTTCAGAAGTCTTTTGGTTTTCAATAGTCAAATGTTAATTCTACTTACGATATAATTTGTAATTTGCACAAACTGACCAGCACCAACTGACCATTATGGGACAATCCACAAGGTATTCTATTGCATCCAAAACACATTTTCCAACCCCCTTCAACTGAAGAAAGGTTTATAGATGAAATCGCATTTTGGAAATTCTGAATTGTCAAGAATGTTTTGTCACTCCCAACCAAAGGCATCTCATAAATATGCTTTGAGAATGAACTTTTCCTCTCAGATGTACAGTAAGTAAAATATTTTCAAACTTCCACAGAAAGAATACCACAGGCCCCAAATGTCTGGGGAGATTAAGATGCATTGCAGACTTTAAACAGTTTTGTTGAAAAAAGGTCAAGCTGCTTTATATACTGATCCCATGGCACAATAAATCAAAAAACATTACTTGCATTCTGTATTATGAACCCCAAATAAAAGGTTCCCGTAGGAAAGAGAAACAACAAAGACCTCACATCTATTCTTGATAGCTTGTGTTTAGAGTTTTTGAAGAGATTCCAATGGCTCATATATTTTGTGAGGTGTCACTTTGCCTCAGCAGACTGAATAACTGGAGTAATTAACAGCCCATCTGAAATGTTGCTTTAAGGCTGATTTATACTCGACGTGTTAGCTAGTTTACTGTGACATTATTGCTGTGTTTTCGGAGGTTTGATTGATTTGGGTGCATGTGACATGATTTCATCCGGCGGAGCGAACACATTTTTTTGAGACTCGATCAAATAGTTTGCAGGGCACCACATTTCAATTGAGTTGAATATGAATTACTATAAAGAGATTTTGTCTGAAACAGGTATGCCTGTATGATTTATCCATATGTGATCATAGGGATAACCAGATGGCCAATAATTATTGGCTAGAAATTGCAACAGCTCTGGGAAATGAAGTAGCAAAATATTTCTTTGATAACAGGAAAATAATAATTGAACCGATTGAAATCGGTTTACAATATACCGATGCCCTATTTTTCTAGGTTTTATTGGTGATAATGCTGAGGAATATTGGACCATAATTGCCTGTTTAGCATATAAGTAGAGAACTAGCAAGAAAATAATGTGAATTGTGGAGTGGGCTAAAAAAAAAAAGTCAGTATTTTTTAGTAAGTGCACTTTTTTTGCTTTTATTCTTTCCATAATAAAAATATATATTTTTGTAGGGCAACCCATGATCTGTTGTCATTAATACTTAAATAAACTTAAATAGGTAGAACAGTCTGAGATATGAACAAAAGCAAGTGATGCATCAAAGTTTGATTTCAAAAATCTTTAATGTTATAAAAATCTTTATAATTATTAAAATAATTTCTAAAAATAATAAAAATAATTAGTTTAAAAATCTTGAATGATATTAATGATATGATGTAGTTCTGGAAACTTTTTACTTGTGTTTATTTGCTGATTTTATGGTCACTTTATTTGGACCGTTTTAAAGAATATCACAATGGCGAACGCGTCAAGTATAAAAGCCTTGTCCATTTCGTAAGGTGCGCGTGTTGTCAGCAGACGTTCGTGATGAGGCACCAGACAAAATTATAAATGAGCCTTAAGTCAGTGGTCCCCAACCTTTTTATCAGCACTTGACAATTTTTCCGTACAAGCAGCACACCTCCATTTAAAATAATGAACTTGTGCATGGAAAAGACGTAACCCTAAGGGCCCCTAAGGCCAGGGACGCTGCTAGGTGGGTGAAGTTAGGACATCTCTAAGGGCCTACGCCGTTTTGGGGCCCCAGAGTTACTATTAGTGGCCCCCCATTCCCTGCCAACCCCACGCCCCCAAGCTCTTCGCTTTTGTCACCACAATCCATCAGCCCTTCCTAAGGTCATCGTTATTTGCAATCTACAGGGGTTGCAAATCCATTCCCTGGTAGTTTGTGGGTCCTGCACTGGGCCTTTTCCCCTTTGCACAGAAACTTTCCAAAGACGCCTGTTTCTTACTCTGCTAGTTTCTGGGTTAAATTTTGGTGTTAAAGTGACCGAGATGTAACCAAGAGAATACTGTCTCTAAATAAAATATTTTTCAAAATAAAAGATCCTTCAGATAATAAATTAAATAGTTAATGATTTATTGAGTGGCTCAGTACAAATTAATCCATGGACCTGTATTAGTCTGCTGCCCAGGGGCTGGGGACCACTGGTTTCAGTAATTCTGAAATGACGTGGGAATGTTATCAAAATATTTGGTTAAATGTCTCCCAGATTTGTCTCGCAAGATTGTGTCCTCAAAATCAATTACAAACGAATGCTTTTGTAAATGTTCAGGCAAGCCAACTTTCAAAGTCTGTTTAGAAGACCTTTCTCTTTTTATTTATTGTTATCAGTGTTCCTGGAATAAGGTTGTCTTAAATGGTGAACGGCGAACATCAACCACAACATCGGATCAAAGCAAGTATATGCAGGCACAGTTGCAGATTTATGTGCATACATGCAAAATTTTGTTTTCAGAGAAAGAGATCAGAGAAACAGTTGCTATTGATCTGAAACAAGATCAAGTCTATGCATTCTCCTGTTCTGACGTGTGTCAGGATACAATTTACTCACGAGCAAAAACCTTTTAAGCAGTCATGGTTACAGTGAATGTCAAGGATCTCCTAACAAGGCCACATACTGTATTTTTGTTTGCCACCAAACTTCACAATCAAACTCCCCTGTATCTCCCTGGTATTCCATTCATTCCTTTGTTTTCTTTAGACTTAGTCTCTATTTCAGAGGTCACCAAAGCGGAATGAATCACCAACTATTCCAGCATGTGTTTTACGCAGCAGGTGCCCTTCCAGCTGCAACCCAGTACTGGGAAACATCCATACACACTCATTTACATGCACATTACGGACAGTGTAGTTTATTCAATTCACCTACAACACGTTTTTGCACTGTGGAGAAAACCTTAGCACCAGGAGAAAACCCACATGAATTACATGAAAACTCCACACAGAAATGCCACCTGGCTCTGGCGGGACTCCAGGCAGTAACCTTTTGGCAGTGAGGGGACAGTGCTCACCACTGAGCCACTGCCTAGTATTCCAGAAGACCTTTGTTAACTTATTAATTATTAAAGCTTCAGGTAACCAGTTCCTTAGTCAAGAGCTCCATGCATGAACTGAAACCACAAAGCCATATTCTGTGTGCAGGGTGCAGAGTTCTGCTGGGCACTAATAAGCCTGTATTAGAGGATTCAGGTAAAGGAATGCAGAACCAGTGGCAGTTTCATGAGTTTACCTCAATCAATTGTGTCAAAATGGTAAACGATTTTGGTGTTGAAGTCCTGAAGCGGGGGTCTGAGCTATCAATCCCCGAAGAGAGCTCAGACCTCCTGTCCTTGGAGGAGGCTCGAGGCTTGAATCGAGCTCCAAGTATGAGTCCCCTCCAAAACGATTTTGGCTTTGCAGTCCTGAAGCGGGGGCCCGAGCTATCAATCCCTGAAGAGAGCTTGGACCTCCCATACTTGGAGGAGGCCCGAGGCTTGAATCGAGCTCCAAGTATCAGTCCCCCCAAAATGATTTTGCCATTGCAGTCCTGAATCGGGGGCCCGAGCTATCAACCCCCAAAGAGAACTCGGACCTCCCATCCATGAAGGAGGCTGAAGGCTTGACTCGAGCTCCAAGTATGAGTCCCCCCCTTTTTTAAAAACATTTAGAAAAATAACAGACGAGAAGATGGGGAGGTGGATAGAATGCCGAAATAAAAGTTAACCGAAACAGTACAACGATTGCTACTTATATAAACATGAGATGATTGACTGGCCCACCTGACTGATTAGGCTCCTCCTGAACTCATGTTAGGAACTTCAATTTGTAGGCAAATTCAATGTGCTTTGAATTTGAGAGGTGACTGAAAACCAGTGTAGACTGCTAAATAGAGGTGTAACATGCTCTTTTTAGTTTGTTAAAGACCACTTATGCTGCTGCATGCTGGATAAGCCGCAGAGGTTTGATGGTGTTGATTGGAAGGCCAGCCAAGACAAAATAACAAAATAAAACAACATAATACCTCAGTAATAACTCCCAATAATAGTCAATGTGACCAATAAGCGTGTTCCCCTGCAACAACACAATAAACTTTTGGTAGATATTTGCTTCACCCACATGCTGTATTAGCTGAATCTTAGTGGGTCACACATTGGACATTGGGCAGTGCATGTCTTTACATTGTTTCCTATATTTTGCTAAGTAAAAGGTACATGATGTGATTTGCACAAACATGGATATTGGTTTTAAAAGAGCAAACTCCAGCAAAGTGGAATTGCATATAGAGTAATTTTGCATTCTTGTGGCTCGGGTTCAATTCTTTCATGACCCAGTACTAGGCTGTGATGCAGGCTGGACACCTGCATTAGGGCAATAAAGGTGATCTCATCTGGTCTGAACCAATAGAACATCTACTGTGGTACAAGTTATACAATTCTTTAATGATGGTGTGTATCACACTCTGTTGCCAAAGACCAATTGAAGTGCAAAGGATGACTATGTCCACCTAATATGCTTACAGTGGGTTAACAAGCATCAGAACTGGACCATGGAGCAGTGGATGAAGGTCACTTGGTTAAACAAGTCCCATTTTCTTTACATTCTGAGGCGTGTCCTTGGTTTACCTGGGAAAGTCATGACACCAGGATACCATGTGGAAAACAGAATAAGCGGGTAAAGGGAGAGTAATGCGTTCCCAGTCTAGGTCCTGGAGAACCCCCAACTCTGCTATTTTACTCTCCCTAATAAAACCGACCTGATTTAACTCATTGGTTCATTAAAAGAGACTCCAACATGAATTGGTTTGGCCAAATGATAGAATTTTCCAAGATGTGTACTGCTTGGGGTTCTCCAAGACAGGTTTGGAAACCACTGCACTGAGAAAAAGTTCTGCTTGGAGACCTTGGGTCTGGCCACCACATTTGGACAACAATTTGAGCATACGTCTTTTTTATTTTTATTTTGTCACGGTAGTCCCTCGATGATATATTACAAGCAAGTGTACTGTTGCCTACATCCATTTCAGGTCCACCTACAGTAGCAGTACAGTCCTCTCTCATGTTTTGCCATTTCAAAAGTTGTGTATGAAAAAGGTTCTGTGTTCCTATTGGTCAACGTCCCCCATATGAAAGAAATGTAAATGTGCTAGACTTTCTGTGTTTACATTGTAAAGCATTGCAGACATGATATTGATTGACATGCACTGACATGTTACACAAGAAGAAATGCTTGAGTCTCGACACCTATTTGTCATTTTTTTAAAACTCTATTGAAACTGAGCTCAGCAATATGCAAAATTAAACGTAATTTTTTTCATGTTAATTTTTTTAAATAGATAAATTCTTTTCTTAAACACACACCAGCAAACTCTGTGAACCTAACGACCAGATTGCGTGTTTATGTACTATTTTACTTAAAAACTACTCTGAATAAGATCAGTTTTCTACATTTCTTCAGTAACTTTATTAATTAAAGAGTTCACACTTAGCTGATGATTGATAATAAAGCGTGTTTGGCATGCTGTCTCGGGAGAGAGACCTGAGCTCAGAAGTTCCTTGAGCCCAGGGTTCCCTCCTGTTTCATCGGACGAGAGGGGAATGTGAGATCAGGTAGGTCTCGAGAGCTCCCCCAAATTCATTAGCTCAGCCTATTCCTTGGTTATTAGGGGTTGCCACGGCAGAATTAAACGCCAGCTATATCAGCATATGGTTACACAGTAAATGGCCAGTACTAAAACACTCATATACTGTGCCAATTTGGTTTATTCAATCCATTTATACTGCATGTCTTTGCACTGTGGAAGTAAACCAGAGCACCCAGGGAAAAGCAACACAAGCACGGAGAGAACATGTAAATTCCACACAGAAACGCCCTCTGGCCCAGCCGGAACTCGAACCAGCAACCTTTTTGCTGTGAGGCGACAGTGCTAACCACTGAACTGCCATGCCACCCTGTCCTGGATTAATCTAGGAAAGAGGAAGAGGAGTAGGGGTGGATGGGGGGATACTTCAAGGTGAAGATGACTAAGGAAAAGAAATCTGGTTATTTATGTGAATGTTTGGATTCGTCTGATTGGTAAATCTTATGATAGCTAATGCGGGACCAGCCATGGTCAATCATAAGCATGTGAACCTCTTGAAATTAGCTTAGTAATAAACTTCACATAATATAACAACTTATTATAGTCAAACATATTCTAGTTTATGAATTTGACTACCAACTAAATAAAAGTAGACTCTAGCAATAATTTTGTTCTTTAATTATTAACATACTGCATGCTTTATTCAATTCTAAAAAGTATAAATAATCATTTATGTTTGGGTAAAACATTTAGGATAGAGTCATTGAATAATAATCTGTTGTTTTGGTCAGTGTTGTGTGTTTTTTTGGTAGTTTTGATATAAAATAAACTGCCATGTCAAGCTGAAAGTTAGTTTGGAAAACTCTGTAAGGAGTTAAAAAAATTGGCCAAAGTTCTGAGAAATGTTATTTTGAAACCATAAACTACATTCAGTTACTATGGTTCCTTTGTCACACAAATTTTTTTAAGTGGTAAAAAGGATGAAAGACCTGCTTAACGAAAGATATATCACAACACAAAATGAAACCACATGTAATGCCGGAAAATATGTTTAATAAAAGGAAATGAAGTGTAATAGATTTGAAAGGAATGCAATGGTAGAAGATGTGAGCATGTAAAATTATACAGTAATCTGCACCATTTTATTAGAAAATGTACAAAAGAAATGCTGTAAAAAGAGAGGGAAAAAAACATGTTACTAAAGGGAAATCCCCAAATGCTATCGCCTTGTGATCACCTTTTAAAAAGGCCACAAGCTCTCTTGATAATTTTACTCATGCCTTTGTTTTGTTTTTAGAAGTATACCGAGACTGTCCTTCTTAAAGAAAAGAGAAAATAACATTGATAAAGATCAGGGAGTATTGAATATTTGGAGCTGCAGTCATGCAGTATTTCGTGGGCATAAACCTTAAAAGGGCAACATTTATGTGTATATCTTCATAATAAATCACAATATGCCATTCATAAAACTGAAAAAGCAATTCTGGGGGGATGCCTAAACTCCCTGGAGGCAAAAACGATTTACAATCTCTATAAACATACAATGTTTTTGTAGATATTTCCATGATCTTGCAGGCCATGACATGGAGTAAGGTCAAGTGTACCACAAAAAGAGTGCTAAACAAAAATGTTCACATTAATAATAATAAAAATGTGAATGAATTGCACTCCAAGATAAATATTTCACATCTGAGAAGACTCCATCAAAATTCATGAACAACATGTTTTTTCTAAGCCAGTGAGCACACACAATTCACTTGTTTTGTTTGGGTTTCTAATAACCACAGCTGCCGTGCCGCAAGAGACCATAAATTTGAAAAGCCTGTTGTAGGTACACAGGACTGCTGGCTAAAACTCATATCATCTGCATTTCAATGAGAGTCAGCTCACGATTGTTGTGCAAGATAAGGCCCAAGACCTGCTTTCTTCCTGTGTACTCTGATACAGTACTTAGATACGAACAAAATGTGGACAAAAATTAATTTGGATGACTTTAAGGTTTTAAATAAATGTTTTTCTGTCTATTTTCTTTCGGATTAGTCCCTTAATTCATCAGGAGTCACCACAGCAGGATGAACCTCCAACTTATCCACCATATGTTTTTTTGCAGCGGATGACTTTCCAGTTGCAACCCAGTACTGGCAAACACTCTCACATTCACACACATACACTACGGCCAATTTAGTTTATTCAATTCACCTATAGCACATGTCTTTGGACTGTGGGGGAAACTGGAGCACCCGGGGGAAACCCACTTGAACAAGGGGAGAACATGCAAACTCCACACAGATATGCCAACTTACCCAGTCGGGACTCAAACCAGCGACCTTCTAGCTGTGAGGCAACAGTGCTAACCACTGAGCCACCTTGCATGTTTGACTCATTTAAAAAAAGAATAATGTTTAGAGATTGAGCCACTTGAATACATTAATATCTTCTTGTAAGTTCTCAATATA
>CAIGQZ010000692.1:2226237-2274174 GCA_903798205.1 Danio tinwini
ATGGATTGGTATGTTGTTAGTATGGATTGGTATGTTGTTAGTATGGATTAATATGTTGTTAGTATTGATTGGTATGTTGCTAGTATCCATACCAGTATGTTTCTGGTATGGATTAGTATATTGTTAGTATGGAGTGGCTTGTTGTTAGTATGTCCAATGTAAAGTCAATGGCAGATTTATTTAATTTTTTTTACAATGTAAGTCTATGGGACAGTTGCTAGGGTGCCGTAAGTGGTTGCTAGGGTGTGGCTAGTAAGTTAAAAGGTCATCAGAGTTTGGCAGATTGGTAGTCTGAGTGAAATGAGCCCAACCTTAAGTCTGTATGACAGTCTGGCGGAAAGTTATGATTTTACCCAAAATCAAGTTTATGATTTGACTCGATATCCCTTACTAGTTGTTGTATCTGTCTGTTATCCTGACTGTGATCTCGTCCTTTGATTCCTGAACTGTGTTCACCTCCATCGCCATCATCTCGTTTCAGTTACCAAACGAAGTTAAGTCCTGTTTGGTTGAATTTCTTCTGTTATGTTGGTATTGATGAAATTTCTGTTCTGAACAACCTCCTTTACATTGTTTAAGTTATCATTAAATACCCGTTCTTTCTGTTAATCTGCCTTTGTCTTCTCACTGATCTGTTACGATACATATATAAGTTGAATACATTTTAATTTAATTATTTATTTATTTTTTAAACGGAAAAAGAAGTTTCTTTGCAACTTCTTAGTCTTCTTTTTAGTTACACAAACCAACATTTTTTGTTTTGTGGTGTTAGTATTTTTAAGTTGCCTAGTATATAGTTATCATGGTTATTTGTTTTATTTTGATATTAATTATTATTTTAATATTAAAATATCATTAACAGTACAACATTTGAGAACATGGTAATATAAATAAAGAAATTTGTGTATATGAAAAATGTGTAAAAAACAATACATAATTATACATTTATTAAAAGTGTGTTAAGTATATAAACCTATATGTTGTGTACATACAAATAGTTCTAATACATTTTAATTTAAATCTTTTTTGTTTTAGATAAATAAAAATGAGAACCATTTCCCAACTCAATTAGTGTTTGTCTTATTTACAATAACCAACATCTTAGTTTTATGGTGTTAGTATTTGTAAGTCAATTCATCACCTTGGAATTATAAGTTGCTATCTGCGTTCTGAATGATTTTGAGATATTGAGCTTCAAAGTTTTTGCATTCCATAGCAAACAGTGTGTGTGTAACAACTGTTTTTTAAATAAAACGTCTTAAAATGTAAACAACTTCTAAAAAACCTGTGGTGGAGATGGTGTACGGATGTAACTGTGTTAAAGAAGATGTGCTGTCCTGATGTGGAAGCGCTTTTCATTAACTGTAAGCTGTTTTATGCACCGCAGGAGTTCTCCTCATTCATTCTTGTCTGTGTTTACATTCCACCACAAGCACACGTGAGGACTGCGTTACAACAGCTGTCTGATCTGATCACAGAGACTGAACAACGACACCCGGACTCTGCTTTTATCATTCTCGGTGACTTTAATCAGGCAAAACTCACACACGAGCTGCCTAAATTCAAACAGCACATCACATGCCCCACCAGACACAATAACATTTTGGATCATTGCTACACCACAATAAAGGATGCATATCGCTCTGTCGCCAGAGCAGCTTTAGGACTCTCCGACCACTGCCTGGTTCATCTTATACCAACTTACAGGCAAAAACTTAAAACTACTAAGCCAGTATTAAGGACTGTTAAGAGATGGACCAACGACACAGAGCAGGTCTTACAAGCCTGTTTTGAATGCACTGATTGGAGTGTTTTTGAAGCTGCAGCCACCAACCTAGACGAGCTCACAGAGACTGTAACATCATACATCAGTTTCTGTGAGGAGTTATGCATCCCTACCAGGACCTACTTATCATTTAACAATGATAAACCATGGTTTACACCAAAACTTAGACAGCTTCGTCATGAAAAAGAGGATGCCTACAGGAGCGGGGACAGGATTTTATACAATCAGGCCAGGAACACACTGACAAAGGAGATTGGTGTGGCCAAGAAAAGCTATGCCAAAAAGCTGCAAAACCAGTTTTCTGCCAACGACCCTGCATCAGTATGGAAAGGCCTGAAAGACATCACAAATTATAAAACGCCATCCCCCAGTATCGACTGCAACAAACATCTTGCAAACGAGCTGAATATCTTCTATTGTAGATTTGACACCTCTGACCAGACACCTCACACCCACCCGGATCATCTCCCTACACAGCCATCAACACCTCCAGCCATCTCCCTCTCACCCCCTGCACTTCAGATCAGTGAGGATAATGGGCATCAGATCCTCAGTAAAAAGCCATCAACACCTCCAGCCATCTCCTTCTCCACCCCGGCACTTCAGATCAGTGAAGATAATGTGCGTCAGATCTTCAGTAAACAGACGAGACGAAAAGCACCAGGTCCAGATGGTGTTTCACCAGCCTGTCTGAAAACTTGTGCGGACCAACTGGCTCCCATTTTCACACAGATCTTCAACAGATCACTGGAACAGTGCAAAGTTCCATCCTGCTTCAAATGCTCCACCATCATCCCAATACCAAAGAAACCAAAGATCACAGGACTCAATGACTACAGACCTGTTGCCTTAACATCTGTGGCCATGAAGTCATTCGAAAGACTGGTGCTAGCTTATCTGAAGGACATCACTGGACCTTTGCTGGACCCCCTGCAGTTTGCCTATAGAGCAAACCGGTCTGTGGATGATGCAGTCAACATGGGACTGCATTATATCCTAGAACATCTGGACAAACCAGGGAACTACGCAAGGATACTGTTTGTGGACTTCAGTTCTGCCTTTAACACCATCGTCCCATCACTGCTCGAGAACAAACTGACCCAGCTGTCTGTCCCTAGCTCTGTCTGTCAATGGATCACCAGCTTTCTGACAGATAGACAACAGCTAGTCAGAATGGGCAAAATCACATCCGACAGCCGCACCATCAGCACTGGTGCCCCCCAGGGATGTGTTCTCTCCCCACTGCTCTTCTCCCTGTACACAAACGACTGCACTGCAAAAGACCCCTCCATTAAGCTCTTGAAGTTTGCGGATGACACTACTGTTATCGGCCTCATCCGGAACGGTGACGAGTCTGCATACAGACAGGAGGTGGAGCGGCTGGCTTTATGGTGCAGATACAACAACCTGGAGCTGAACATGCTCAAAACAGTGGAGATGATAGTGGACTTTAGGAGAAACCCCCCTGCACTCCCCCCACTCACCATCATGAACAGCACTGTGGCTGCAGTAGAGTCATTCAGGTTCCTGGGCACCACCATCTCTCAGGATCTGAAGTGGGACATTCACATAGACTCCATTGTAAAGAAAGCCCAGCAGAGACTGAACTTCCTTCGTCAGCTGAGGAAGTTCAACCTGCCACAGGAGCTGCTCGTACAGTTCTACTCAGCTGTCATCCAATCCATCCTCTGCACTTCAATCACCGTCTGGTTCAGCTCAGCTGCCAAAACCGACCTCCGTAGACTACAGCGAATAGTCCGGACTGCTGAACGAATCACTGGCACTACACTTCCTACACTTCAAGAACTGTACTCTTCCAGAGTGAGTAAAAGGGCTCGTAAAATCACTTTGGACGTTTCACACCCAGCACACTACCTGTTCGAACTGTTACCGTCTGGTTGGCGCTACAGAGCACCAAGCACAAAAACAGATAGACACAGGAAAAGTTTCTTTCCTCAGGCCATCTACCTCATGAACAGTTAAATATTCCCCTACTGTGCAATAAACGTGCAATACTTTCTCATACGCACTTGTACACAGCACCTTATAACCTGTATATTTACAACATATCTGTACATACATTCAACATCCAGATCTTTTTGACTAACTGCATCTCTATTTAATGTTTATTGTCTTTTCTTTTCTTTTCTTGTATTTAATTTTGTGTTGTCACTCGTCACTTTATGTACACTGAAAGCTTCTGTTGCCAAAACAAATTCCTTGTGTGTGTGAAGCACACTTGGCAATAAAACTGATTCTGATTCTGAAAAAAACATCCTATAATGTAAATAAGTTGTCATTTCATAAGAATATGTTAATAACTCAATTTTGAAAAAAATGTCAGATTAAACCTTATTATTCGAGGTGACAATTTATAGTAATGCTAGTTTATAAATAGTTATTCATTCATTTTCTTTTCGGCTTAGTCCCTTTATAAATCAGGAGTCACCACAGCGGAATGAACCGCCAACTTATCCAGCATATGTTTTCACGCAGCGGATGCCCTTCCAGCTGCAACCCAACACTGGGAAACACCCATACATTCTTGCATTCACACAATTTACAGCCAATTTTGCATATTCAATTCACCTTTACTGCATGTCTTTGGACTGTGAAGGAAACTGGAATACCTGAAGAAAACCCACACGGACATGCAAACTCCACACAGAAATGCCAACTTACACAGCAGTGGCTCGAACCAGCGACCTTCTTGCTGTGAGGCGATCGTGCTACCCACTGTGCCCCCGTGACGCCCCTAAATAGTTATTTGTTTTATTTTTAAAATTAAAATATTAGCAGTAGAAAGTTTGAGAACAGAAATGATAAAAAAAAAATTGTTCACATTATTGGCAAAAGTAATTCAAGCCACAAATTGTAGCAAATCAACCCATAAATAATACCATATATTAACATATACCAGCAAAACAATCATTTTATGGTTTCAATCAGTGCAATCCCAATGTGTCTCACCAAAATATATTTTTAGAGACTAAAGTGACCTGGGCTTGGTTGGCTCTGGGTTTGGCAATAACTGGAAGCATTTTATGAAGCCTCTGAGACTCATACTTCAAAAGTTCAGAGTATTCAGTCATTGACAAGAAAGCCGCAATACCACAAGCCACATATATTTGAAATCAAAAACAACTGCAGTGCAAAAATGTTCACCTTTCAGCTGTGCAGGACAGAAAACGCATATGTTGACAACATAAGCATTAATCATGATTTGTGTTGGTGTGTTGTGCTCATTCTTAAACAAGGACTTGATGTATATTGCCCTATAATAATAATAGTAATAGATTATTTGTCAATCAAATGGGGCACTAAATAAATAGTTTTGTGGCTTTCTGCCCCACTTTTCATTTCCCCAGCAGGCAGTTGGGAATTAATAATTATGATGACAATGTTTGTATATTTGACAGCTTCCTTTCTGACATGTACAGTACATTTATGACAGGAAACAAATAGAGCTCATTATGAGTAGCTGAATGAAGATACACTCAAAAAAAATAGTTTGCTGCTTGTTGAAACTACTTGAGCTAAAACAACACAACTCTTGAGATTTTTTTGGAACAAAGTAATTGTTTATGTTTAATCCATTTACGTTTGTTAACAACAAAGGCTCATTTTGAAAACGTAGCCCTATATACATTTTTGGAGATTGCTAATTATGTAGCCAGAAGTTCGCATGACTGCATTTTGTGTTTAAAACAAATGCTATGTGGCAGTATGATCTTTTGAACGCTTAATTGCATATGGACAGCTTTCCAGCTGTTACCAGTTTGCCCAGTGGCTCGCCTTGTAGGTCGGCGGACTTGAGACAGAAAGAGGAGTTGACCATGATGGTTAGGTTTGAGTGTGGTAAAGAATGGTTCCAAAAAACGAGTAAGACAAAAACATACACAGGATAAATAACAGGGTAAGAATGTGGTAAAATCTGAAAACGTAGTAAAAATCTGGATGGGTTTTGAACCACTGTTGGTTGAGTTTAGGGAAGGACAAAGGTGGGTCAGTCGATCAGTCAGTCAGCCATTCAGTCAGTCAGTTGACAGTGGCCTCTGGTGGATTTACATGAAAACAGCAGGCGCGAATGGCACTCGCGAGACAAAAACAAAAACTGCAAAAAAACAACTCCAGGGACGTATTTGGTGCTCTCCAGAAATATATACAGTATAGCGGTACGTTTGAATTATTTCATTAGATAATGAATAATTGACATATTTAAGAATGATATTTTAGAACAAAACTGTAATACAAAGCCATCTTGTTTTATAAAAGCAACTTTT
This sequence comes from Danio tinwini, assembly GCA_903798205.1. Lineage (NCBI taxonomy): Eukaryota > Metazoa > Chordata > Actinopteri > Cypriniformes > Danionidae > Danio > Danio tinwini. The sequence continues at coordinate 2,232,307 of CAIGQZ010000692.1, forward strand.
TTAGTTGAATTAACTGAATTGTTTATTACTTGTCTGCAGTGTTGGGCAATTTAATTACAAATTTCTAATTACATCATTAAAATTGTATTTAAATTACATTTTTAATTACTATGTTTGAAAATAACTCAGTAACTCATTAAGTTATTTTATTACTTGACTCATTACTAAAAATTCAGTGACGACAACTTAAATCGAAGTCAAACAGGAAATCTTAGCTTTTATAAAAAATGTAACACAGGGGTGCCCAAATTTTTTCGTATGAAGGGTCAAAAACCAAACATCATTGAGAGTTGTGAATTAAAGGTAAATATAGAAAAACTATATTACATTTGCAACATGGTGTCATTCTGAAAAGGTAGCTCTAAACACATTCCTGGAGATGGCAAATTATGTAGCCAGAAGTATGAATGGCTGCATTTCATCTTTAAAATGAACGCTACAGAACAGTATGACGACATTCCTATTTTGTGCCTACCAGCTGACTGCTTACCTCCATATGGATGGCTTTCCCGCTGTTATCAGTTTGTCCAGTGGCTCGCAGCGTACGTTGTTGGACTTGAGATGCAGAGAGGAGTTGACTGCAACGATGGGGTTTAAATCCGGTGAAAAAACAAATGCCAAAAAATTAAATAAACAAGTAAATAACAGTCAACATGTAGTAAAATCTGAAAACTTGGTAAAAATCAGAGGGCTTTTCTTTTCCTGGATTGCTTTTCAAAACACTGTCAGTTGGGTTTAAGGAAGTGGGTGGGTGGGGGGTAATTGGTCAGTCAGTTAGTCAGTCGACAGCAACCTCTGGTGGATTTATGCGAGAACAGCGGGCGCGATTAGCAGTCGCGAGAGAAATTTGAGATCTCAAAAAGCGTACATAGTAGCCGTGTATTCGTGTAAACAAAAACTGCAAAAATCTTATCTTCTGGGATGTATATGGCAGTACGTTTTCAGAATAAGCCTGATTTCTACATTTAAAGTTGCCATACATAATTTTTTCATAATATTTAAAAATGAATAGAAAGCATTACTTTAAATCGTATAAACTAATGCAGTATACTTTTTAAAAATAGAAATTATTACAATAAAAACTGTTCTATTTGTAACAGTGAAATCAATGCTAAATTAAATTGCCTGAAAATCAAAAGTAATCCCTTACTTTACTTTTTTTCTGTGGAAAAGTAATCTAATTACTCTTTTGTAACTAATTACACCCAATGCTGCTTGTCTGTAAGTATAGGTTATCACTAATGAACAGCTCATTCTGGTTTATCCCCGATGACCTTATAGTAATGATCTGAATTATTGATTATTAAGAAAATGACTGGATTGAAGGCATGAAAAGACAAGCATGAAAGCCTGAATCAATTCATCCATGCAACAGTGTTCATTTCACAAGAGTACTTGTGTTATTGTGTTCTGTGGTGAAGTGAAAATCAGTGATATACTGTATGTGGTGAACAGTCGCGGCTAGGGCGCCGCCCCCTTCAAGTTAGACCCCTTTAATATGTTAATATTTATTATCACAAATATTAACTAAATAAATTGATTTAACTTTAACATTCTAACATTTATTGTAGTCATACTAACATTTATTGAAAAAAAGTATGAACAATATTTTTTCATATGTGTGCAGGCGCCGGACTGATGAGTGTCTATGTAGGTACACAAACTTTTGCAATGCACGTGATATGATGATAAGCTCTAATTGGCCGGTTTTAGATTGTCCTTGGGGCACAGCACTCTGCGTCCCGAACCCTCCCATTTTTGTTGTTAAAACAAATCAGATTTGTTTTTATAGGATTGGCCTTATGTGATTGGACCATTCTCACTTAGACCGTTCACTCAGCAGCAGCTCTTCAGTTAACTGATGACTATTAATCATAGTGAAAGCAAGTGCAATTTCTCAAGATGAAGGAAAATTCCATTGTATCTTTGCAAAGATATCCGTTCACAAGGCGTTTGAATGAAGAAAAAAAACCAAGGAGCTTGGACCAGATCGACCTTGCTTATTCAACAGCAGGCGCGCGTTAAACTCTACTGACTCGGTTTTTCCGTGTTTGCTGTTTCAAACAGCATGACGCAAGAGAGGCTGAATGCATTGGCCATGCTGTCAGTAGAGAAGAGACTGGTGACAGAGATGACTGACTTTAACCAAAAGGTCATTGAGACATTTCCAAAGAAGAAAGAAAGGAGAGCAAAATTATTTTTTAAGTAGTGCTACTGGCCAGTGACTAGGCAACATTTATGTGTGTGTGTGTGTGTGTGTGTGTTTACTGATTATCTTGATTACTTCATTACTGATATTAAACTCAGAAATTGAACTAAAATGAACTGATTTGTGATGCATTAATTGCATGCTTTATTCATATTTTTGTTTTTTGATACATCACCTGAAAAATGGCTTTTACACTCTTACTTTACCAACAAAAGTAAGTGTAACCAAAAAGTTGGATTTTTTTCTGGTGATTACCCCCCCCCCCCCCAACACACACATCTTTTAATACCAGCCGCCACTGGTGGTGAATCCATCATTAGCATCAAACTCTGTCCATCAGTCACACACATAGCCAAAATGACAATCAAAATTTTCTGTGGAATGTGGAGACTCCTGAATATAAGCCAACCTCGTTGGAAATATGTGGATGAGCTTACATTTCTTCAAAACCTGAAATGCATTACTGTTTTGCTGAATATTTTTCAGAGGACACGTAAACAAGGTGTCATAACCTACACGCAACTAATAGTTTTAAGCAAAATCTGGTGCTAATGCATGCCTATTCTCCCTTGTTTTTACCTGGCTTTGAATTATTTTATTAATCTTCTTCAAAAGAACAATAATCAACATTATAAGGACTTTAATGTGATTTCAAATATGTTTGTTTAATCAGACACATTATTAGGGTGCTTTAAAGTCTTTATATAAAGGATTGTGCAAAGAACCACCCCAAAAAAGGCTATATTTGTTGATATTCTGCCCCTTGTGCGAATTGTAGCCTCAGTTTCCTGTTCTTAACTGACAGGAGTGGCACCTGGTGTGGTCTTCTGCTGCTGTAGCTCATACGACTCAAGGTACTGTTGCCTTTCTATCAGTCTGGTCATTCTCCTCTGACCTCTGGCATCAACGAGGCATTTGTGCCCACAGAACTGCCACTCACTGGATGTTTTCTTTTTTTCGGACCATTCTCTGTAAACCCTAGAGATGGTTGTACGTGAAAATTCCAGTAGATCAGCAGTTTCTGAAATACTCAGACCAGCCCATCTGGCACCCACAACCATGCCACGTTCAATGTCACTTAAATCACCTTGCTTCCCCATTCTGATGCTCAGTTTGAACTGCAGCAGATCGTCTTGACCATGTATACATGCCTACAGTAAATGCATTGAGCTGCTGCCATGTTATTGGCATGTTAGAAATTTACGCTAACGAGCAGTTGGACCTAATAAAGTGGACGGTGAGTGTATATGTAATGTAGTGTGCAATGTTCTGTTTTCTTTTGCTAGCAAAGCATTAATGTTTTGATGGACATAGCATTTAAAACATACCTATTAAATAAAAAAAACTATTAAATCACAGTGCTGTTGAACTGCATAGTGTCTCGAGGTACACTAAATAAAATAGCTGCAATAAGCAACAGTAAAAAACTGATTGCTAAGAGAAAGGTAAAAGTGTCCTGGAAAAAAGTTCTATTGCACATAGAGAACTTTACAAAACTGTACTGTATTTCCTACATATTTATATAATCATCTAATTGCTCAAAGTGTACCATTAAGTGGAATTGCAAATATATTTTATTTGTATAAAATATTTGTATATCAGGCCCTTCAGTAGTTTCTACTGAAAGTATGTCCTTTACGACATATCTACAAAAAAATAATAATAAAAACAATTAAAAAATAAATAAAATAAAATAAAATAAAATAAGGGCGACACTGTGGCACAGTCTAAAGACATGCACTATAGGTGAATTGAATAAACTAAATTGGCCGTAGTAGGCGATGCAGTGGCGCAGTAGGTAGTGCTGTCACCTCACAGCAAGAAGGTCACTGGTTTGAGCCTTGGCTGGGTCAGTTGGCGTTTCTGTGTGGAGTTTGCATGTTCTTCCTGCGTTCGCGTGGGTTTCCTCTGGGTGCTCCGGTTTCCCCCACAGTCCAAAGACATGTGGTACAGGTAAATTGGGTAGGCCAAATTGTCCGTAGTGTATGAGTGTGAATGAGTGTGCTTGGATGTTTCCCAGAGATGGGTTGCGGCTGGAAGGGCATCCACTGCGTAAAACAAATGCTGGATAAGTTGGCAGTTTATTCCGCTGTGGCGACCCCAGATTAATAAAGGGACTAAGCCGAAAAAGGAAATGAATGAAAGAAACTGGCCGTAGTGTATGTGTGTGAATGAGTGTGTATGGCTGTTTCCCAGTACTGGGTTGCAGCTAGAAGGGTATCCGCTGTGTAAAACATATGCTGGATAAGTTGGTGGTTCATTCCGCTGTGGTGACCCCTTATGAATGAAAAATAAAATAAAAACAAACCTTGAAAGGGTTATTCAGTATATCAGTTTGCCAATTAAATCTAGACCTTTTCCCAAAGGAGGCATTTTCTTCATATTAGCTTTCCCACAATGGTTTCAATCAATATATTTTTTTACTGGTCTATATATCTACAGCCCTATTTCAGGCCTGGCTGAATATCTATGATTCATGAACATGCAAGATAACATGGGTTTTATATGACCATCACTGGTGTGCACAAACATGTTACTATAATTTGATATCCATTCCTCAATAAGCTTCAGAGGTCACTGCATCGAGTCTCAAGTATCAATGTTCTTCACTTTCTCCAGTCCTGCTCCTCTGGAGACTCCAAGTTTAGCCCGCTATTGATCACAGTATCGATCATTGCTTCCATGGTGCCCATTACTTCCTTTAGCTCAGATAATCAAAAGACAAGCACACTTTAGAGGAGGTTTAAGAGTAGTAATTAGCAAACGTGGGGCTTTCAGTCCCAGGTTTTCCATCACTTTAAATGCATAAACAACATGCTTTCGGGAACAACAAAACAAAAGGAATGCAAACCACAGCAAAATCTTGTTCTGCTATCAGTATGAGTTAAGATTAATCTCAGACTATAGTGTTACCATGCAAGAAAAAGGATGTAAAATCAGAAATGTTTAAAAGGATTTCTTGAGGATGTTAAAGCAGAAATGTGAAGCTTTAAAATAATAATTCATATTTATTCAGTTAAAATATGTGTATTAAGCTAAACTTCTAATCTTTTTGACACATTTTATTATTTAGACAACACAGCATACAACCTTTTAGATCAATGTTTTTGTTGACCTTAAAGATATACACCTGGTTCAATATAAACAAAGCTCAATCAATAATACTTTCGCATGAAGCTGATTGCCACTAAATCGATAAATAAGTTTTACTTAGCCATGTTAGATATGTTTCAATCCACACAATGTGCATACCAGTGGCATAATCTCAATGCACGACAATGTTATTTCAGGGTGTGTTCACAATTTGTAGGTTTTGTTTGATTAAAACAAAGTGAAACTGCTCAGATAATGTGGCTCCTTTGAACAAATGTAAATGATGGCATCTGAAACTTGTGCAGCCAACGGGTGGACCAAAACTTGTGAATAAATGGGTCTGCTTTTTTAATGTTTATTTTTTTAAGCTATTTTTGAAATTCATATTCTAACTATTAGTTTTTGTCTCATGTAGAGTCCTATTTTAAATTCTTGTTGTCAAGTGAGACAATTGAGAGCTGTGGCTTGATTGATTGTGAGTCTGAATGTTTGTTCTTTATCTTCTGCTTTATTTTGAATAAATTAATGAGTGTGTATTAGTTTTGTTATTTGTAGTAATTCTAGCTCCCAACACCTCATTCAACTAGAGGGATTCCTGGTGCCTGGTCCAAGAGATAAATCCAGGATACAGCATTGTTTTGCATGTCTGGTAAGTTCTGTTAACTATCCTGGGGTGAGTATCTGAAATCTATCGTTAGCCAACTAAGGTCGCAAGTTCCTTCATTAAAAAAATAGTTTGTTGATTTGGCATTTCCCAAATCTGTCGTTCCAACGAACATTCACAAACTGCGTCGCAAACTTCTATGCTTGCAACTACACCTCTGTAGCTGTGGTTAGAAACATAGTTCCTGTCTGTGTTCTGTTTTCAGTTATCCCCCTATGCCCTATTCACTTAGAACATTATAAGATTTAAACTTGGAATGATAAAAAAAGCATTAAAGTCATCTCTCTTAGGTGTAATTTGCTTTCAAAGCATTTTTAAAGTTTAGTTTTAGCAATCTTCAAGTTTACAATTGAGCTCCCTTCGCAGTTCACTTAGCAGCCTGTTAATTAGAACATTTCTGCACTGATTTGCATGTGTCAAATTGTAAAAGTAGTCAAAAAATAAAATAAACAACAAATATCCTACTTAATAATAATAATAGTAATAATAATAATAGTAATAATAATAATAATCATCACTATTAATATAAATATTAAAGTAGGATTTTTTCATTTCCTAAAAAAAATAAATATTAAACTTCATTTCTTAATAAATATCCTTATTATTTATTTATTTATTTATTTATTTATTTATATGATTTATTGACCTTATTCTTCAATGCGGAAGTGCATTTTTGCGATTGTTTTAGAACTTCCAATTCAGTTGCCTATTGGAGAAATGACTAGGCCAGAAAACGGTCAAACTACTTGCTCTACAAACAAGTGTTTGCATGACTATACATACAAAGTAGAATAAGATAATAAGAACATATCAGTTGGCAACATTAAGCAACAAAACAAGCTGTTTTTTGGCAGTGAATGAGACCGGAAGGTCTCGAGCCAAAATTATTCAAATGGCTGTGCTCACTCGTCCGCAAAGAATAAAGTGAATATATGATATTAGAAAATGTGTTATCTTTGTAAGAGATTTTTTGTTTATTTAAAATAGAATGTATAATGTTCTCAATAATATTTGTAAAGGAAACAGGCTCTATGTGTGCCATTTACATTTATTTCAATATATAATTACTAATAACTAATATTGGATTTTTTTTTTTTACGCGTGTGTGTACAATATAATTCGCACAAAGAAATTATAGGGTTTTGTTTTATGTGCAGACAAATGTATTCTTGTAGCCTGATAAAAGACAAACAAAGGTTTCTGGGATTTGGAATGACCTGAGGGTGAGTAATTAATAACAATTTTCCTGTAAAGCGGTGGTCCCCTATAACAATTTTAAAAAATTTGTTGATATGTAATGTAGCTGTGTGAACATAAACAACATCTCTGAATGTAATATGCTCAAAGTTCAATGCAAACGCAGACATTGGCTTTTCCAGAGTTAGCTTAGCACAGGGTATATGCAGGAATGCTAAAGGTAATTTCAATAAATTTTAAAGACTTTTTTAAGAACCATTATTTTAAGACCTCATCGCCACGTCAAGTTCCTTTTAACCTTTCACTTAATAAACAGTTGTTACTAAACAGTTATAGTTAAATAAGTCAATGGAGCACAACCATGCGACAGAACTCAAATAAGCTCAGAAGAAACAAAGCTAGAAAGAATAAATTACGTGGTTGTTTTCAACAAGAGGCTTCAGCCACTGTTTAAACTCGACTTTCTCCAACCAGGAGTATACAAGTTTACATTTTCCCATTTTGCCATCTGCTTCGCTCTATGGTTTCGCTACATGTGGAAAGCATCACACCACCATCCCATGATTGTTGCAAATTACATAACATGACCCGGACGAAGGAGCTTGGCTGGACACACCCCGGCCTGAACCGATCGCGTAGATCGAGCATGCCGTTGTTAATTTTAGGAGGACAATAAATGTGTTTATGTTGTCAAACACTTCGGACAACGCTTGAACAAACTTTAAGACCTTGTAAAAACGCAATTAAGACTTTTTAATAACTTTTAAGGCCCTTCATTTTCTCAGAATTGATTTATCAACTTTTAATACTTTTTAAGACCCTGAGGACACCCTGTAGCAAAGCCTACAGTGAACAAAGTTTGAGGACTACAAAAAAATACATCCGTGCTAGTGAGATCACTAACGCTTGAAGTTACGCACATTTACCACATCCATATGCGCAGCGAAGGGGCATGGTCAGAGGTGTTGTTATGTTTTAGCAGAGAAAGCTAAAATGGTGTCCAAACGAGGCTATTTCCCAAGCGGCAACCTCCCGCTCTCCGTTGTGAAGCAAATACGGAAGTATCTGAGACTCGCTAGTCCTGGCTTCATAATAGAGCACATTTCTATACAAAGAATTTCTGGTACAAATAATGATTTTGGTTTATAAAGCTAATATTACCCTCTATGACAACTTTAAGGGGGTGATTTTTTTTGTTTTGTTATTATTAATATTTATTAAGTCTGCATCATTAAGGGCGTGGCCACTTGAGTGACAGCTAGGTCTTGCTGCTCACTGTCTTGTTACCTCAGCTAATTCCAGCTGATTAGCCGCTGAACTTGGCATATACATCATATTTTTGTGTTGTTTTATGTGGCTTTACACATTCAGTTACTTTTTGGAATTATTTCTTACAATTATCAGATGATATGGCATGCTGTGCACATTTTTATGTGCTTACAAACCATTCACGTGGCCTCTATTTCCCAGGTGAGTGAAATTATATACTTATTTACCATCTCTATAAATGTATTTGTTTTATTTAAGATCATTCGTCATTTATAATATTCTTTAGAACTTGAATACACTCCAGAATCTGAAAGATTCTTTAGCTGTAGGCTATAGAATCTGAAATCATCTTAAATGTCATCTGAAATGCTGTGTTATGCTTGGATTTCATAAATAGCCTTGCATTTACTAACACAAACTATATTTGAAGTGTTTGGAAGTAATTTGTGTTTTCCTTCTGTAGAAAAACATAAGAACTATTTTTAGTATTTAGTCTTTTTGAAAGACTAAACACTTTATTGATATAGTGTACAACCAAGAACATGTGGTCAGAACACAAACGAATCGCAGGTAATGAAGTATTAAACATTTCTCCCAAAGGAAGCTTGTCTAAGCAAAATTCTAGTAGGCATCTGTTGCTCCGCTCACGCTCTGCCTCTTTGCCCTTGTTTGGTATCCCCCGGTCAGTGCGATGACGCGTGAACAAAATGGCGATGGTTGGCCACCCCTTACTAGTACCTTCTTTTGCTTTCTTCAGAAACCTACGGGTGACATCACGGATACTACATCCATATCTTTTACAGTCTATGCTATTTCAACTGAGCTTCTTCTGTTTCTGTATTTGGGGTTCCAAAGGACACAAGACAAAAACAGAAGTGCTTACCATTTAATTTTATTTATGTTCTAGAGAATTCTAAAAAATATATAGCTAGCATTTGAAAAAGGAAAGCTTCCAGAACCTCTCCCAGTTCAGTGCTGGACTCTGTTAAAAACTCCTCAAAGAAGGAGCAGCTCCAACTATGATAGAAGAAACTTTGGATTGTGAGTCACAACCTGTAAGTATTTTTATTTGTTAAAATTGAACTATTACATACACAGTTTCTAGCATTAACGGTATGTTATAACAAGGATATAAACAAGGATGTAAACAACAGGAAATGCTGTTTGGCACTGTTAACAATTTAGCTACAAAGTCATATTTATCAGTCAAAACCGCTGTAAACAATCTTCAGCAGAGCTGCAGTGTCTCTCTATGAGGCCATTTTCCCTGGGTTCTACATATTAAATAACAAACTCGCAAAAGATATGTGAACGTTTCATATTACTTACACATGCTTATTTCCAAATAAATGTGTAAGACACTTGTAAGATTTTATTTTAGGGAGCAGGCGTGAGGTTCAGCTGTGTCCTCTTCATTTTCTTTCTGATTCAGGCACAAACTGATATGGCTAACATTTACTCTGTCTGACAGTATTTACAAAGCACAAAAGTGCGTGCTTGCTATTATGTTAGCTGACCAATCAGAGCATCTTGAGGGCGGGCCTTTCAGAGGAACTTGGAAGTATATGACAGTTGTTTTCATGAGTAGCTCTATATATAGTAAGATATGAAAAAATACCGTGATTTTCTACTAATGAAGCATGAGCACACATTGCTTTGTATCTTATAAACACAACCAAGCCTTAAAAATACACCCTGGACCACCCCTTTAAGTATGTTAAATTCACAACTTTAGACAGAAAAACAGTCACGCTGGATATCTCTGTAACCTATTGGAAATTCATTCATTTTCTTTTGGCTTAGTTCCTAATTGATCAGGGGTCGCCACAGCAGAATGGACCGCCAACTATTGCGGTGAATGTTTTAAGCAGCGGATGCCCTTCCAGCCGAACTTAGTCCTGTGAAACACCCAAACACTCTCACGTTCACTTTAGTTCATTCAAGACTGTGGAGAAAACTGGAGCACCCAGAGAAAACCCACACGAACATGAGGAGAACATGCAAACTTCACACAGAAATGCCAACTGGCCCAGCCGGGACTCAAACCAGCAACCTTCTTGCTGCGAAGCCAAAGTGCTAATCACTGAGCCACTGTGCTGTTCCCTTAGAAATTGATCAGCATTACACCTCGGGTGCTGCCAATTGAGTTTAACTGCTGCCAAAACCAGGACTATTCCTTTAAGATCAACATGACATCAAAATCAATTTGGTTTACCTCCCTCTATTAGTTTTTTAAGTCTTACTGTAATTTATATGATTTTCAAAGAGAATAAATGCATTCAATTGTATTATTTCAAGATATCAGACAGTAAGTTTAATGATAAGCCCACCAGCGCCATACCCGAAAACCTTTATAACAATACGCTTGTTATGAGCGATCCACATTCTGAGCGGCTATATCTGTAAACAGTTCAAGAAAGACAGATGTGGCCGATCATTTAGTAAAATCTAAGTGGATTCTTTTCTTATAAAAAGAAGAGAAATTAAAATAACTCTATGAGCTGAAATCTACTATTATTTCAGCCAGAACCAAAGTTTAGGGTCTCTTAAAACTCCCTGGAAAAAGGTCAAAGAAAGCTCAAGCAAACAGAGTCTGTTTAACTTTGTGACACACAATAAGACTAATGACAGTAACGCAATAAGACTGATGACTACAAAGGCGAAAAAATAAAAACAAATATGAGCTCAAACCTTGAAACAGGTGACAGATTACAGTCAGAAGTGCTGAAATACGAGGCAAACGCAATTCAAGGCTAACGTCTACTGTATCTTTATTAAGCAAACACTTACATCTCAGAGCAGTTGTACAATAAATGAAGTTCAGATGACAGATTGATAAAAGCCATCAATTAATTTCATGCTCCGCGTGCTGCGGTAGATAACACTGACTTCGGCAAATGGTCAATGCCAACTAGGTAACTGGTAAAAGCACCAATTTTTTGACACTTTGTAATTTTATACAATACTAAATGCTCTCAAACTCTTCATTGTATATGAAGTGATATGTATGTAATTTCGGATATGTTAATACGATTTAACAATATTACAAAATAAATAAATTAGTAAATAATACAAAGTAATTTAAAAAAGGCCCAACATGTGCACGACTGCAACCTATGGAAATGAGGAACATTAAACGATACTGTCTTCCAGTAATACTTTCTTTCTTTACTAATAATTTAAAAACAGTCATAGTTTAATAAAAAAAATCGTATTTTTTGCAAAAAATAATAAATAAAATTAAGTAGCTTGTGAAACATCTCATGAGAGGTGCTTTACTTTCTGAGTAAAGGTTTGGCGTCGATCCCAGTTGTAAGAGCAACAAATAATAAGTTGACTTCTAGTTAATCATTTAAAAAAATGTCAGAAGGTTGATTTTTCCAATGAATCTGTTGAATTTCATCCCAATCATCACTTATATTGCAGAAGAACTATTGCAACCCACATGGACCCAAGATTCTTACAGAAATCAGTCATGTTTGGTGACTGATCATTTTTGCTGCCCATAACATTACAAACCACAGTAGAGAGCAAATTCTTCAGCAGGATAGCGCTTCTCATACTAGTCAAGTTTGGTGAAGGAAAAATCTTGGTTTGGGATTACATTCAGTATGGGGGCGTGCAAGAGATAAATGAGGTATCAAGACATTTGTGCTGCCCATAACATTACAAACCACAGTAGAGGGCAAATTCTTCAGCAGGATGACGCTTCTCATACTAGTCAAGTTTGGTGAAGGAAAAATCATGGTTTGGGGTTACATTCAGTATGGGGACGTGCGAGAGATAAACGGTAATATCAACAGCTTAAGGTATCAAGACATTTGTGCTGCCCATTACATTACAAACCACAGGAGAGAGCAAATTCTTCAGCAGGTTATCGCTCCTTCTCATACTTTAGCCTCCACATCAAAGTTCCCAAAAGCAAAGAAAGTCAAGGTGCTCCAGTATTGGCCAGCCCAGTCAGCAGACATTAACATTATTGAGCATGTCTGGGTTTAGATGGAGAAGGCATTGAATATAAATCCAAAGAATCTTGATGAACTCTGGGAGTCCTGCAAGAACGCTTTCTTTGCCATTCCAGATGACTTTATTAATACGTTATTTGAGTCATTGCAGAGATGTATGGATGCCGTCCTCAAAGCTCATGGGAGTCATACACAATATTAACTATTTTTCCACTGCACCATGACTTTATATTCTATCCTGTACATTATTTCTGTTAAGTGACAAGACTTTTGTCTAAGCAAAGTCAGACCTTACAATCCTAAATAAATAATCAAGGCGTCATTTATAATTTTGGTAAAATAAGCCACCTTATACCAAGTGATCAACTAAAAGTCAAGTTATAATTTGTTGTTCCTAAAACTTGGATAGACAAGAATACTTTTGTCAGGTCATGTATATATGTTCACACTTCACATTATGGTTCTATTAAAAAAAAATGTAATCATAGTTTAAAATCCAAAGTTGTGCTTTTAATGCACGGTAAATGATCAAAATCATTCTGATCACACTGCAAAAAAAGTACACTTCCAGTACACTTTTGTACCTTTTAGTTACTAATATGTACATTCATTGTACTAATTGGTACCTTTAAACTATATTGACCTTTAAGGTACAAACGCATAGGGGTGTGAACCTACACTGGTCTCACAGTTCGGTTGGGTTACGATTATCATGCCATCACTTCGGTTCAATTCGATATCTCGGTGCATCACGGTGCATTGACGATGCTTTCCATACATAATTAAATGTTTTCTTCACAACACAAGAATTTTTTTAATTAAAATCTATAAATATATTATTATTTATATACTATTTGTAATACAATTTTGTTCTTTAATACAATATATGAACTGTACCTTTAATTTGACCTCCTCAAAGAACACTCTTTTTAAATGTATCAAACAAAACTTCCATACATGCACAAACGACAACATGAGCATTTATAGCAAATAAACTAATGTAAATATTATCCCGCTTGCTTTTTGAGCGCTGTCAAACGAGGTCTTACACCCCTATGATTGGTCATTGTCCTCACCTGCTCAACAGAAAAAGCTGCGATTGTCTTTAGAAATGAAAGTGCTGTTTACCAATGAGTGACGCGAGAAGAACAGCCGAGGTTACAGTCTATATGCGAATAATACGCGGTTATCACAGGTAATCTGTAATAGACACAGTGGAGAAAACTCGGACCACAGGCACACTCATGTCTGGATCCAAAAGTATTGGTTTAACAGCTGAGAGGAAAGGAAAAGTTACCTCACGAACACCCCAGCGGGTCAAATGTCTAAAGTGAGAGAGAGCGAGAGAGAGAGAGAGAGAGAGAGAGATAGATAGATAGATAGATAGATAGATAGATAGAGAGAGAGAGAGGCAGAGATGGAGTTTTACAGTATTTCCCCCTATTAGTGAAGTAGCAGCTCGTGTGCTGTGCCTTCTTCAGTGTCAAGGAAAGACTTTCCAGCAAACTCACAAGCAGTTGAACTGTGCATAATTATCTACCTTTTAAGTAGTAGGAGCGTTTTATTTACTCGCCTCCTTCACCATAGTATTCTATTACGACATCGCACATGGGAGATAAATGATGTCAGTACGTAATAACCGGTAATGATTATTACTGAACCGATATCGAATTGTCCCTGTCTGCATCGCGGTGCACTGAAGAAACAATTAATTTTGACACCCCTACAAACGCATATCTTTTGGAAAATGCTCTGCCACAGTGACACTTTTATTTCTGAGAGTGTATTTTGGTCTTGTTTTCAAGTATTGCACTTTACATTATCACCCGCCAACCCGCCAAATGCGGGTAGATTTCAGTGGTGGCTGGTAAGACAGACACTCCCACTAGCCACTTTGGCTGGTTGATAATAATTAATAAAAGCAGGGTTCGACAATAAGGATGTTTCCAATATGCATGCAAAGGTGATCTTAGAATTGAGAAGCAACACGACTGACAAAAACAATTGCGTTCGCGAGAGCAATAAAAAAGCAGATGTATACCGAATGAAAGGATGATTACTTGCGCTAACAGCTGAGGTGATGCGCGTGACTGTTTAAAACGCGTGCGCGCTCTCGTTTGCTTGCGTGAAGCAACTGTGTCTAGAAACACAGCTGATGTTATTGGTTCTTTTTCAAATAGACTACACAAAAAGTGATAAACATGCACCCACAGTCTTGCTGCTTTCAAGAGCTCCAGATTTGTATTTTTGTAAGCAGCACCGGTTGCTTTCGCTTTCACCATTATTTGAACCGATTTTTTATGGGTCTAATGTTATAATCCTGTGCGTTATAATCCTTTCATTAACACACGGTATGTTTTTTTACCTGCTTTCTTTTCTTTAAACAGCTATATTTTGCTTGTTTTGACACATTTAAAATTTGTGACTAAGAAATAATTAATTGTTTATGTTTGGTGTGGTCAGAGATAAATTTGGTCAATCCTTCATTTTGAGCTCTGAAAATTATGTGAAATAAAACTAATTGTAATACTATGAAACCATGACCCATTTGCTCATGAATATTTAGCAAGCTCATACACAAAAAGTGAAATGAATAAGGCTTGTGGAGATAACGCAAAATCTAAATCAATTACTTTTAGCATGTCAAAGTCATATTATTGTGTATGAAATATATTTTCCCAACAATAAAATTGTGGCTAATGAAAATGGCGAGTGGCTAGTAATGTTGAAAAACTACTAGACACAGTGGCTGGTGATCAATAAAGTTATTGTCAAGCCCTGGCAACAATTAAGATGCATTTAATTAAGAAGCAAAATAATATACAACTAAAGTCTTGTTTTCTGTTAAATGGATCAAAATGAAACAAGCATACAAACAAATTAAATGAACTAAAGGCTAAGAAAAACTAGCTTACTGTTAATAAGCAGCTAATCAGTATTATATCATGCTAAAAATCTTAGGTAATGGTTGGTTATAAGCAGGAATTGTATCTTAAAATAAAGCATAAGAGTAATTGGTAACAGATGTGTCAGTTTTAAGCATGAACTCACTTTTTGTTTGGTGTCTCAGAAAACGCACAATTAAATGATCACAATTAAATGTATATTCATCAGTGTTTAGATATTAAAAATACTGAGGAATACATAAAAGTTAATACATAAATGTAATGTCATGTCTTTGAATTTGACATGAACTTGACTTGATCTTCATTTGAATTTGCCGCAATTGGTAAGCGAATTCTGCTGTTAACTGAAAGGCTTGTGGTTTCAGCCCACCCAGGGCAGTGCAGGACGTTACAAGATGACCTCAGGCTTTTAGCGGAAGGTTTCTACCAGCCTTACTTTTAGCTAGTGGTGGGCAGAGCGAGGTTTGAAGCAAATGTGTCTAAGCTTCGAAACATTTTGAAACCCCACTCTACAGTGACACCTATGGTTATTTTATGTACTGCTCTAGAACAGCTTAAGCAAAGAAATAGTTAAACAAATTAAGGAATTATAACCCAGGTTGTAGAGTTAGGGATTCAAGTGATTAAGTGAAGTGGTAAGAGTTTGTGACTAGCATGCAGAGATATTGGGTTTGAATCCAGGGTGATGCAGCTATAGATATTAGTATTTAAATGCTCTGTTCTTGTAACGTGTTTTGTTTTAACATTGGTCTGATGTCCGAATAAACACATTCTGAATAAACATGTCTTGTTTTGGTCATAAAAATTTGTACATTATTAAAATACATCATGTCATGGTTTCAGAGTGTTTGTACAAGTCGGGATTCAAACTCGAGGTATTTGCTGCACAGCGCACACGCAAAATCCACTGGGCTACATGGTGTAGAGGTTTTTATCCGACCCTGTCAATCAAACGCAGATTCGCCAGGTCCTGAGATGCTTTTAAAATGTCCGATGCTCAGAATCGCTTTAGTCACGTGAGCTGTGTGTTTCGAATAACCTTAGTCATGTAACCTGGGTGTTTCAGATCATGCTTTCGTGCAGTGTTTTGAAACGTCAGTTTCATGTTAACCATCCTTACTTTTATCTTTGCTGTTTTGCTCTGGATGCATTGGCCACATCCAGCTGGCTTAAAAACACCATCAAACTTTGCGCAGGTAGTGAAGGTACTGATCAAAACAGTTGCCAGCTTCTGAGCTAGCACAGTCGGTAGAGCATGAGACTCTTAATCTCAGGGTTGTGGGTTTAAGTGTGCCAAAAACAACTGCTCGAGTTAAACAGTTGAGTTTTACCATTTTTGAATACGTTCAGCCAATCTACAGGTCAGGCGGGGGCACTTTTAGTTTAGCTTGGCATAAATCATTAAATCAGATTAGACCATTAGCACCTCGATCAACAAAAACAAATGTTTGTCAAGAGTACTAAAGAAAATTAGCTAGTTTCTAGGCTGATATGTCTAAGAATTATACTCTCATTCCAGCATAATGATCAAATGATGTTGATGCCGTACCATGGCTGCAGCAGGCACAATTTCATTATAAATGTAACTACCAAAGAGTCAAGCTTTAAAAGGCCCCTTTGATGAAAAGCAACTTTTGGAAGCTGTTTGGACAGAACTGTGTGTAGGGATAGTGTGTCAACAGTCATATTAGAGTGATAGAAACACAAAAAGCCTCTTTTTTAAATGTCCTGATGTTAAAATAGGATCCCATTTTGAGTATTTTTGAGTCTCCCGTGTAATGTGTTTAATCATATACACAAGTCAGGACGTGCACAAAGCAACTGGGATTAAAAGATCTGTTCAGCTCTCTGTGATCATCAATCATCATTACATGTGATCAAGCATGCAAACTTTATTACGACATTGTGTGGTACTCATCGTTGCAGAACTAACTTCACAACAAATAAATCAAATAACAGTTGGGAAAGTTCTTACTGTAGTACTGGAGATCTGCTTCATTCTTGTCTGTCACTGTGCTGTTTATCTATGATAAGGCCATGGCTCTGACCATACCTGTCAACCCTCCTGCTTTTCCCGGTATTCTCCTGTATTTTATAGTTCTATCCGCTATCATCCCGTAAAGGTATGTTCCAGTATTTCTCCCGTATTTTCAGTCTTTCTCTGAAGGATGGCAAAAATCATTAAAGAGCAGAGCCTCCCTATATGCAACCCATACTGCCAAACCACCAGGGGACACCCTTTGCTCTTAAATGTGAGTCTGTTGTGTGCTTTCGCTTTGATAGGCATGAAAACACTTTAAAATAAAAATGGTGGGATTCCCTTTCCTTTTATTACAGGTGCCGTCTCCCTTACATATGCAATACTCAAAATAGTCATATCGCGGTGAGTGACTGTCAGCTGACGCGATGCATAGTGATAAATAGAGGCTGTTTCCCAAACAGATTCTGTACAGGCAATTTGAAATGGAGCAAAAGTCTGGGTTTTGGGTGCATGTTTAAACAGACACACACGCATAATTAATAATAATAATATCTAAAGATGTCGATCTTGGTGGGTTTTTTTTCAAACAAAACTAATTTCATCCTAAATGAGCATAGCAATCGAATGCTTCCTTTATAACGTTAGATGGTTGCAATTTTAAAGTGACATTTTAAAGTTA
The DNA here is from genome assembly GCA_903798205.1 of Danio tinwini. Taxonomy (NCBI): domain Eukaryota; kingdom Metazoa; phylum Chordata; class Actinopteri; order Cypriniformes; family Danionidae; genus Danio; species Danio tinwini. Next base: position 2,250,270 of record CAIGQZ010000692.1, read on the forward strand.
TTTAAAGTAATCAAATGAAAAAAATCTAAATAAATAAGAGATTCATTCGTTTCTCTTTAATCAGAATCTGTAAGTTATACAGTGAAGAAACGGCTAATGAGATTTGATAGCTTGATTTTATTTCATTTAATAGCTAATAATTTAATAAGCTGAACTGTTTGCTAATGTATTTGCTGCTAATGTATACTATTTATTTTTTCTTTTGTAAATAATAATAATAATAAAACATATTACTGACCATTTAACTGTTTATTTACAATGAAACAGCTCCAAATCAACATATTTAGTCATTTGGGGACTTTTTATGGGGGGTGGGTACAAATATAGTCTCATATTAAATCTTGAAAAGGGGGTAAAATGTGTGCCATTTAAAGAGGAGAATTGTAGATTTTTTTAATGCTAATGGTCTAATCTGATTCAATGATCTATGCTAAGCTATGCTAACAAAGCTCCCACCAGAGTCAGAGATCAGCTGAATAGATTCAAAAATGCTAAATCCTTTAAGACGTTACATTTTAAGGCCTTACATTTTAAAAGTGTAAACCAGACTGAACTATCTCCTAAAATATATGTGACTGCTGACAGAAAAATTCCACGTATGTGGTTTAACATGCTCTATATTTGACAATATAATTCTCTGAAATGTGGCCATGTACAAATGTCCCTTGTCGTTTGCTAAATCTAGAAGTTACATGAAGCGCATTATTCTGGTAGACATTAGTTCCTTCCTCCTTTATCTTCTTCTGCATAGAAAGTCTCAAACAGGAAATGTCCAGCTGTACTGCTCTCAATAGAGAGGTGCTTCAGCGTTTAATGTTACAAGGCTTATATATGACATTGGGGCGGGATGCAATGGAAAGAAATTCACAATGGTTTGGTTATGTAAACTATTTGCTCTGGATAAAGTATCTAGGGTTTATTTCCAGGCGACAAACAGAGCATCTCTTGAGACAAAGGGAATACCATTAGTGTCATCTGTCAGCTTTCAATATACTGCAGAGACTGTGTGCTGAAGAGCACTAAATGGATGCTAGGTCACAACAAAGAAGAACAACAGGACTGTATATTTAAAGCGCAAGGAAATTTTCACAGTATGTCTGATAATATTTTTTCTTCTGGAGAAAGTCTTATTTGTTTTATTTCGGCTCGAATAAAAGCAGTTAGTTAAGCCTTTAAATGCCACTTTACCTGTATAGAAGTGTCTTGAAAAATATCTAGTAAAATATTGTGTACTGTCATCATGGCTAAGATAAAATAAATCAGTTATTAGAAATAAATTAAACAGAAATTGGGGAAAAGATAAACGGGGGGCTAATAATTCTAACTTCAACTGTATACAGTAATCACATCGCTGAATGATGTCCTGAATAACGGAGTTTTGTGGTAGAGGTACACTGTAAATGGCTGTTGACATGACGATCGCGGTAGATGCAGACAGCACGTGTGTACCTAACACGATCTGGTATATTAGATATATTGTAACATAAATTGTTGCGATAAGTGATATTATTGTCATTTTGAGATCATTTTATGCCACTGATTATATAATGATTATGTAATACAAATAGTTATAAACACTTTAAAATACTTAAAAGTCCTAAGGTAATGTAGATTCTATAATTTGACGTTAAAAAGGTAAATGTCCTTTTATATATACTATTAAATGTCCTATTAGGTAAATGTCCATTTATAAACTTTGACACCGGTGAGGTAGAAAGTAAATATAATTGTAAAATGGCTTTAAAGTTATTTGTGAATTTGTAAATATAAAATATATCTTGCTATGGCAAAAATTATTGAGGGTGGTCCACAGTGTATTTTTAAGGCTTGGCTGTGTTTATAAGATGCAAAGCAATATGTGCTCATGCTTCAATTGTAAAAAATCACAATATTTTTTCATATATCTTACTTTGATTATATCTAGCTGATCAGCTAACATGAAAACAACAGGCCCTCAAGAGGGCCTGATTAGTCCTAACATAATGTGCTGTGATTCGCAGATCGGCTCCATGTCACTCTACTACAAGTGCGTGCTTTTGCACTGTGTAAACAGTCCAGTCCAGCCTGATCTCACAAGGAAACGTAAGTATTTTAAGTTTTGTCAGTTTAGTGACTAATTTGTACAAATTCGTACGAGTTGAGTCATACGAAAATGTAAAATTTTAAAAAGGAGGCGTGGCACCCACCCTGCCCCTAAACCCAACCGTCATTGGGTGATGAGCAAATCGTACAATATTGTACGAATTAGATTGTACAAATTCATACAAATTAGCCATTAAATTAAAAAGTTACGAATTGCCTTGAGATTGTGTTGTCCAGTCAGAGGCTCAGAGCAGCTGTTGGCAGCGTTAGCTAAAATTAAATCTGACAAGTGTCTTTCAAATATATTCAGAATAAGCAAGTATAAGTAATATAAAGCGTTTACATATCTTTCAGCTTTGTCAGTTGGAGGAGTTTTTTACTGAATCCAGCTCTGAACTGGAAGCTCTCCTTTGTCAAATGCTAGAGCTATATATATATATATATATATATATATATATATATATATATATATATGGAACATAATTAAAATTAAATGTAAGCACTTCTCTCTTTGTGTCATGTTCAAAATACAGAAGCTCTGTGGAAATAGCAGCATTTGGATGGCACTTAAGCTTTCATCACTTTAACATTACAGCAACGCTGGCCACACCCCTTCACTGCACAGGGTGTGTGGGCGAGGTGAATGCAAGTAACCAGAAGCCCTTGTGATCTCACTAGGCCGTATGTAATTTTTTTGTAGTCCCCAAATTCATTTGCTGTAGGCTTTGCTAAGCTAACTCTGTAAAAGCCAATGTCTCCCTTTGCATTGAACTTTGAGCGTCTTACATTTAGAGATGTTGTTTATATTCACACAGCTACATTACACATGAACTAAAGTTTAAAATATGATATCATAGTGGACCACCCCTTCAATGTGACAGGCCTACCTTACTGTGTAAATTATAAAAAAAAAAACTTAGCTTGGAATCCTGCACTATACTTACTGTACAATCACTTTTAAACTTGTTGAGGAAAAACTGGGCTAGTCTAATCCAGTCTTCCAAGGTTGTCAAGTTTGTAACGTGCTTCTAAAATTGAAAGCTAACACTGACAAAGTGGTTAAATAACACATCAACTGCATTTGGGATTACTCAAAAATAATAGCCTTTGTTGCATAATACCTGTTCCAGCTCCCCCGCAGCACATACACACCCAGTGAACGCCACACGCAAGTCCAAAACGACAACTAAACCTGACCTACAGCTCTCTGAATGGGTTGAAGTAGGTAAATATGTGCTGGTTTTCCCAACACATGGCGGATTCGTAAAACGCAGACTTCTTGTTTAGTCAATCAGGCGAATAAAGTATTTGCATGTGTTAGCAGGAGGCAACTGAAAGGCAAAATATTTGGTTTCTTACAGAGATCCTGAACTCAGTGGCCTTTTTGACTGTAAACAACTGTGAATAATTTGCCACCAAATTGCAAAGCCATGATGAAGCAGGATCATTTGTTTTAATAGCTATCACGGTTAAAGTGTGGCTTTTTACAGCCTACCACAGATGACTGAAATGAAGACAAAGGCTGGGAAAGAATTAAGAAACATTCACACAGACAGGGATTTGTTGAAACAAGGACACCGGATATACATTTCAGTGAGTTGTTGATTAATAGCGAAGCTCAATTTTTTTGCAAATTTTATGCAAATAAGTAGTAAAATAATGCAACGACTACCAGTGCAATCCTCTGCCGTTCAGTTTATTACAATGGGAGGATAACAAAACCAACTAGAAGCCAAAAACAGCAAAGTGAGTCACTGATAGATCACTGAAAAGTGGGTATTGAACACAGAAGGCTAATAATAAATGTGATTGTGTCGTGATGGTTAGTCTTAAAGGGCACCTATTACTCCTTTTTCAAGATTTAAGATAAGTCTCTTGCAGGCACGTGCAGAGGTGGGGGCTTTGGGTGCTTGAGCCCCTGCCCTTTTTTCTCCTGGAGAGAAAGTGCCCTTTTTTCCCCTGAGAATAATAATTATTTTTTAAATACTACTAATAATATAATATATGTATAAGTTATTTGTGTTCTATTTAAGCACAGCTTTCCCTGTCAAACAATAAAAAAACAAAATTGTAAAGTATATCTTCGTTTTAGACTAGCCGCACTAAGCGAGCCTCGAACCGGCGACCTGGAAAGAAAAACAACAAGCGAGGCAAATGCTCTAACAAAGACCCAATTATATTGTTACTCTGTCTTCATAAGTGAGGTGTCAACAGTGGAGTAACGTCTATTAGCGCTTATGCCAACTTCTGCATCCGGGCCCTAGCTTTACAGTCTGGCCCATACACACACTGCAGACGGAGTGTGTGTAAAACATACATTACCAGCTAACCTCCGTTACGGCAGCATGATATGATCGTTAGGACCGCCAATGTAAATTCATGCGTCATTCATCTATATTGTGTGGAGGTGAGTAACGGTTAACAAAAGACTACCTGAGGGTCAAATGTAACATCAGCTATTTGGCCCAAAGTTCAAAAGCAAATAGTCTATTTTGTCTTGCTTACATCCTCCTGATTAACAACCATGTAATAAGTTAGCTAAAGTTTAGCCAGGGCAATATCATAGGCATACAGGCTAATGTAATGGAGAAATGACAGCTGGATAGTGAAAATATTACCCTCTCGTTTTTGCAGTCATTTAATCAGAATATATAATGTTAATTGAAGCTATAAAACATGTACATATAGGCTAGCTATGAAAGTCAGTGTCTATCAGTGTGTCCTACATTCTTTAAAATATTTTATTATTTTGTTCAACAGAAATAAATACTCAAACAAATATAACAGATTGAAAAGGAATAGTTCACCCAAAAATTAAAATGTACTCACCCTCAAGTGGTTCCATATCAGTTTCTTTATTTTGTGGAACACTAACAAATTAAAGATTAAAAGAGATATTTTAAAGAAAGCTATAAACTTGAAATCATTGACTTCCAGAGTAGGAAAAACAAACACCATTAAAGTCAATGGTTACAGGTTTCCTGCTTTCTTCAAAATATTATTGTGTTTGTTCAACAGAAGAACAAAAGTCAAACAGGTTTGGAACAAGTAAAAGGTGAGTAAATTGTGACAGAATTATTTAAGTACAATTATTATTATTATTTAATAAAAATGCCCTTTTTTTCCCACTTGAGCCCCTGCCCCTTAAAAGGTCTCTGCACGTCCCTGGTCTCGTGTATCTCCAGAATGTGTCTGTAAATATACAGCTCAAAACACTCATCAGATTATTTATTATAGCTTTCAGAAGTTTAGAATGTTCTGCTCTAAACACAATGTAGCAGTTTTTGTTGCCTGTGCCTTTAATACTAGTTCTCCCCACCCACCATTCCCACGTGCCTATCAGAGTGTGCCTCAATCTCCAGCTGCATCAGATAAACAGCACAGTGACAGACATGAAAGAAGCAGATCTCACGTAACGTTTGTGAGAAATACTACAGTAAGAACTTGCCCAATTATTATTTGATGTATCCGTTGTGGAGTTGCAACGATGAGTCACACACGTTGTCGTTACAAAGTTCACGCAGGCACACGCACACAGACACACAGCGTGCACATTTAACTTTGCCAGAGATGGGAAATAATGAAGTACAAATACCTAATTACTTTATGTAATTTATACTGTTTTATAGTTTTAACGTGTATTATATACACTGTAGTCAGGGTGCGAATTATACATTGACTATAGGGGGGTCAGCTATTTTCAGTAGCTTGTGTTATAAATATGCATGCTTCGGTGAACCAAATTCATAAATTTATTTCAATTAGCCTATATCTCATTGGAAAATCAAACTTATTTAAGTCGTCAGCTGATTCTGTTCTATACTGTAACCTCTTATTTCAACAGAACCAGGGCTATTACACCGTTTCCATAGTCAAATTGAGGCACTTTAAAGGGCACCTAGATTTAAGATAAGTCTTTTGTGTCTCCAGAATGTGTCAGTAAAGTTTCAGCTCAAAATACTCATCAGATTACTTATTATACCTTTGTGTATATTGGAAACTTGAGCTGTTTTGACTTTGTAGTTGTTTTTGTTGCCTGTGCCTTTAATGGAAATGAGCTGGTTCTCCCCACCCATCATTCCCCGTTCATCATAGGTGCTCTTCAAAACACTGTATCTCCTTTTGATTTAACCCAGCTAGCAAAATTAATGTGGCTCAAATCCGGCCCACATACCGCATGGAATGATGGCACTTGGGTGCTACACTCTTGTTTGCCAGATCTGGGCCACAAATAAGCCAAAGCAATACCACATATCAGCCAGAATTCAAACAAATGAACCAGAACTGACCCTATTCTGGACTACAGTTTGCTTTTATTCTGTCCCAGATCTGGCCCACGCCAGACACTTACATCTGGACCACATACTGAATGGAACGATGGCTCAAGGGGGGTCTGCTCCTGTTTGTCAGATCTGGGCCACAAATAAGCCAAAGCAATACCGCATATCAGCCAGAATTCAAACAAATGAACCAGAACTGACCCTATTCTGGGCCACAATTTGCTTTTATTCTGGCCCAGATCTGACCTACACCTGGCCTACACCACTTGCTGGGTGTGGCTAAGTATGAAAATCCCAGCATGCATTGCAGTATGAAGACATTATACAGCTTTTTGATGCTTCAGTTTTCATTATTTGCTTTTGATTCTGCTGTTTATGTTGACGTTGTTGATTTTGTCACTTTTAGTATCCTGTTTGTGATGTTTGTTAGTTTTGTTCGTTTTGTTATTTGTCACCGTTGTTGAGGTTCATGCGCTGATTATTGATGTCTCTGTGAGCAGAAGTTGAACCACAGAATTTTTTTGCTTATAAACCTTCATAAATCTGGATAGGAATTCTGAAGGAATACCACCAGTGCCGCATAACTGCCTAAAGTCGTCCACATTCGCATGCTATCTTGTTTAAAAATTAATACGTCAAAATTAGTTACTGATGTGCATTAATGTTATACATGTTTTTTTTTTTTAAGCGGGAATGCTAACTGAAACGACCGTACGAAACAGTATTGCTGCTTCAAAATATTTCAGACATATAGGGATAAGTGGAACAAAGCCACACTACATGCAACAACTTGATCTTTCATAGTTAAATAGATTTTATAAAAGGTGTGCAACATTTTAACACTAGAAAGGTAGTTTTTATGTGGGAATGTAAGTGATTTGTTGATATGCTGCAACGGCCCCTTTGAGTACGAGATCAATGTAGTGAATTTTGAAACTCTTGCTGCGAGACCTGTAAAGGCAGACAGCATTGTTGCGATGCCTCTCACCCCCCCGCTCTCACATTTATTAGAGCTGCATTGGCTTGGTTCAGGTCTTATCTATCTGAACGTTATTATTTTGTGTCAGTTAATGAAGAGGCATAGTATCACACTGTGGGGTACCACAAGGCTCAGTTCTTGGTCCCTTACTAAAAAGCTAAAAAGTGCTATAGAATTAAAGATGAACTGAATTGAAAAAGATGAATATGCTCACTCTAAAGAAAATGAAACTCTAATCTATACCATGACAATCACAAGAAAGTGATCAACATTATTACATTTCAAACTAATAGGCAAGTACCAATTTGCTTTTTGTTTCAATTTTCACTTTCTCTCTTAGCAACTTTTGACATTACATGGGATGTCTGGAGTATACAATGAGTCTTGTTAATCACATTCAAAATAGTAAACAGCAAACACTACATTGTTTTTGGTCTGCTGTTTTGATTTTCTCTATGTGAATAAAGAATTGCAAGAATTGAAGAAATGCACCAAATACACCAACCAAATACACACACTGCAAGAAAACAACACAATAGTTTTTATATACTGCTATTAGTTCTTTGTTGCTGTGTCAGGGTGTGCATCAGGGCCCTAAAGATCAAAATCTTAGAAAAAACTGTTGAAAATATACGAGGATTAGAAGTAATTGCTGCATAACCGAAACAAGTATCACCACTAATCCTCATCCAGAAAATAGAAACGTAGATCTGAACTATAGAGCAGAAGTCTTAAAACAGCTTTAGCGCCATCCCAAACACCTGAACAAGCTAGTAAAGGTTTTCACAGTGATTCAAACACTGCAAGTTTCGGAGCAAGTTGGAACTGAAATAGGCAGGACACCAGGGTTCCAGGTGCTAGATTGAAAAACTGTGAATGCATAAATGACGTTGTATAGATTTGTGTAGACACTCATAAAAGATTTGTACCTGAACACACCCGGGTCTCTGGTAGGACCTCAGGATTTCATTGTCATGGTTTTCACCCTCAGGTTTACTGGAGGGTCAGTACTTTTGGGTCAAGTTCCAATCCTGCTACAACACATAAAGTACCTGCAGTTTCCAAATTTGCCTAGAGGACCTGCTGGATCAGGTTCACTTACAGTAATTAAAGAGTGCCTATTATGGAATTTAAAAGTTTCATATTATGGTTCTGGAAGTCCACAACAACAGGCTAAAATTCACTCAAGGACAAACAACTATCTTAATATGCTTGTATTTACCTATTTATCCTAACAACTCCAAAATGAATTTGTTTAGTTATTTATTGTTGTCAAAAACCCTTCCTTTGCTTGATTTGCAGTGGTTGATCCGATGACCCAGTCTGTCATGGTTAGTCGGCTGCAGGGATGGACAAACTGAGTCCAGGAGTTCTTTTTACTAATCAAACACACCTAAACATGCTAATCAGTGTCTTCAAGATCACTAAAACTGCTATACACATGTGTTTTTGATTATGGTTGGAGCTAAACTCTGCAGAACAACGGTCCTCCAGCACTGATTGTCCATCCCTGGTCTACTGTGTGCAGCACATGTTAGCAACAGAATCCCAATCAACATTACTGGAATACACCTTAAGTGTTAAAACAAGTAGCCACCATACAGTATACTGTAAATGAGCCCAATGCAGGAATGTAATAATAATGCCCTGCAGTCTGAAGATCCCAAAAATGGCTAAAGATCCATTTCAAAATTGACTAGTTGAAACAACTCTGAGTATATATTTCCTTTTGAGAGTCACACACTTTGTACACTGTACACCTTTAGATTTAAAACTTAACTGAATGTTTTCATTCACTTAGAACTGCATGAGTGGCCATTTTTAAAAATCCATAATAGGAAGACTTTAAGATTGATCCTAAACTTTGACAAGGTAATATACTGCATTGCCACCACAAGCTTTTGACTGTACTGAATTTATATATTTAATTTTAGTGTCTTTATTGAGCTAAACACAAATTGTGAAAAAAGAGGAAACAAATAATGTGCTACTGTATGTAATACCAGGCCTATTTTAGCCCTTTCCAGAGGTTTACTTTAGATTAAGAAAGTCATACCTTTCTCTCTCTGTACATGTCATCCCATACTGCTTCAATAATATTAGGGTCTGGACTGTGGATATTTCATTTCATGAATGTTTGTCAACAACTATTTTTCTCCAAATATGATTTCATTACCATTTCCAATTAGGTACTTTCCAAATGGAATGGTAAAATCAATTAAAACCTGTCTTCAGCAATCACAATTCCATGAATTCAGACATTACATGTACCAACACCACTTGCAGAAATGTAGCTTAAACCAGGACAGAGCCTCCTTCATGTTTCAATAAAGGCCCATATCTCTACAACTCTCTCTTTCACATGTTTTAAATAATTAGACCTTAGATCAGGGGTCTCAAACTCATGGCCGATGATAGTTTGTGGCCCCCGCCTTAATGTGAAAGTTTAAAGTCACTGCGGCCTGCGAGTTTGATATGTATGAATTTTACAGTGTTGTATGAGAAGCTGAACGAACCCACCTATCACGGTGGGGTATATGGCTCTCGGGGGCGGGACATCTGCTGGCCTTGACGCAGGCAGAGAAACACTTCTCAGTGAAAGTTACAGCTGCGCTGCCATGGAGTGTTTTCTCCCGTGGCTGCTGGCTGCCTCGTTTCTTTTGGGCACACGCAGACATCCATCCCAGCACGCTTCATTCACAACACTTCAAAACTAGTTTTCGAAGTTGCTGCCCAGCGGGACATTTTACGTAGATAAATGTATATAAATCAGTGCTTAATTTGAGCAGGATCTTGCCGGATCCTGCTTCAAAAAATGTCAGATATTCATGTTTTGCTTTCCTGTATTTATTTTAATTGATTCGGCATTAACTTGTGCATGGTGAATACCTGCATATGTGTGTGTGAGAGAGAGAGAGAGAGAGAGAGAGAGAGAGAGAGAGAGAGAGAGAGAGAGAGAGAGAGAGCAGGTTGCGTGGACTGTGTGTTCGTGCACGCATGATGGTAGTCACCATGCGCAAGTTAACAATATTTTCAGCCAATCATCTTTTTTATTCTTTCAATCACTCTCATTGGATGGTGGTTATTGTTTCGCGCGCAGTAAGCAGCGAAAATAAATAATGGCATAGTGGCCTATCTGCATTTTCAAAATTGCAAACAGGCAGTCGAGCTCATTTTCATTTCTTTAAAACCATGAGTAAATCTGATAATGAGCCTGATCAAACTAGATCTCAAGAAGCTGGAGTTGCCTCCCTGCATCAGGATAACAGAGACAGAAGCAATGCGAGTCAAGTCACATAACATGACGGAGGAGCTAACTGTGGGCTCTTTTTGAAGATTTGACAGAGTGAGTGATTCAATTACTATGTTTCACATGGAAGTGAACTGAAATGGCACTTAAAGAGTTAATGTGAGGTCTCTCTCTCTCTGTCTCTCTGACAAATGAAATCAAAGTGGTGTGCACGTTGCGGGGTAAAAGAAAAGTAAGGAACTCAGTGCAGCTTAATGTGGTTATCTGCAGTCACATATCAACACCTGTACAAGTGTGAGCCCCCGGTATCCAGGACCAATTATAGGGTCACACCGTTATTTGTGGGTAATTTGCATCGCGCTACTTGCATTCTATTTGCAGTGCCTTACCCAATGAATTAATGATGTAAAATCACACAATGATGTAAAAGTAGTCAAAACAAATGACAACAACACCGTGTTGCTTCTTTTTCTGTAACAACAGCACGGCAGATTACAGTTAATTTAATTATTATTATTACTATTATTATTATTATTATTATTTATTACTGATTGATTTATTTTCTTATACATTTTTTATTGGTTTGTTTTTTAATCTTATTTTGTGTAAAAAAAATCCAATCTTCTCAGATCTCTTTATTTTTATTTTTAAACACACAATAAGATGAAAAAATAAACTAATTAGAAATTAATAATTAATAATATAATTAATTTCTTGAGGAAAACCTGATGCGGCCCAGCCTCACCCAGGCTCTGCCTCCAGCGGCCCCCAGGTAAATTGAGTTTGAGACCCCTGCTTTGGATAGTTTACAAAAATCAACCCTAACCAGTATTTTTTGGTTGTATTCTAATAAAGAGAATAAGAAAATACTTGTTTATGTTCTTTATACCAGTGTTTCTCAACCACGTTCCTGGAGGACCTCCAGCACTGCATGTTTTGGATGTCTCCTTTGTCTGTCACACCCATTGCTGGTCTTTCAGTCTCTGCAACTGAGCTGATAATCTGAATCTGGTGTGTTTGGTTAAAGACTCATGGTAACTGTGCATAGCTGGTGGTCCTACAGGAATGTGGTTGAGAAACACTGCTTTATACCATCATTAAAACAGCAAATGTAATGATTGCCTACAACACTAGTACTGCAAATAAAGAGAAAGTGACCCATACTCACAGTCAGCGGCAAGGAGCAAATGACGAAGATGAAGGTCATAGATGCCAGCAGCAGTAAATGGTCCATCTCCTCCTCTCCCTGTCCAAACCAGGTGCTCAGCCTCCTTTTGCGTCCAGCCGACACCACTGAACCCCGGCGTGTCAGCTGGCTCCGGTGCATGCGACACAAGCTCACGATGACTGAACCGTTGCACATGAACACAATGGCAATGAGCAGTGCCATGAGCACGGCGTAGGACAGCGAGAAGGCCAACGTTCTCCTCTCTTCATCCTCATCCTCTCCTACTGCCTCCATCTTGATGAAACACCATGTCCCAGGACAGTACTGCTTGTTCCGGCCATACCCGAAGAAAGGCATCAAGCAGAACATGAAGGTAAAGAGATAGATGAGGAAGAGGATGATCTTAGCAAAGCTTCGCCGCACGTGTTTGGAGTAGAAATACGGGTGGCTGATGGCGAGACATCGCTCCACTGCCATAGCACATAGGATGAGCATAGAGGCCAAGATGAAAAAGGTCATGGCGAAGGCGAAGAGTCCGCAGAGCCGCTCATCTCCAGTCAGACCCACCAGTGATGTTCTGTAGGCATAGCAGATGAAAACCGGTGGACTGAGTAAACATGTTCCCAGCAGGTCCGTCAGAGCCAGACCTGTGACGAGGATGCAGAAGACCGAAGACTTGGTGCGACGCTCTTTCTGATGGACTCCCAGGATAGCCAGAGCAATCAAGTTGCCGACCACTCCTCCAATGAACATCAAAGTGCTCGTCACTGGATTCCCATTCTCCTCGATGGTGGTGATGTTCTCACATGATTGGTTGGAAAGCATATTGAGAGGACCTTGCCTTTGAACCCTCAGCCTAGACGCAGGGATCAGGCTGCAGCGATTTGGTCTTTTGTAGAATTATTGCAGTTCCTTTTCTTTGGGAATCTGTGAAAACAGAAAGCATTTATTTAGAATCTGTATGTCCATCCCACCTAAAGTTGCTTATTAAACTGCCCATGACATTTTTGACTTTTTGTCTGTGCTGATGTAATTCCTGTTAAAACAAGTGGAAATGGCAATGTAGAAAAACCTTCTAGAGAACAATTGAAAGAATTAAGACAAACAGACACGGGGCAAAGATGAGATGTACTATTTGGGTGTCTAAATATGTCTAGAAAATGTTATAGGATGGGTAAAAAGCAACTAGGCATTAAAAAAATTGGAAATGCAGTTTACACTGCTGAGAGCATATTTCAGATGAATATGTAAACTTCACTTTCGCCAATTGGTGAAGTTTTTTCCTCGTTGCTGTCGCCACTGGCTTTCATGCTTCGGGATCTGTGGAGCTGCGCATCGATGGAATAGCTCCTCAGTGTTTGGACTCTCAGTAATTATTATTAAATCACACTAAACTGAGCTAAACTGAACTGAAACTGTTTCAATTTACTATAATCTTCTATGTGAAGCTGCTTTGACACAATCTACATTGTATAAGCACTATACAAATAAAGGTGAATTGAAATTAAATGTAAATATGTGTTGCATACTTTTCTCTCAATAATAAAATAAACACAAGAAAAAAAGCAGGGATATGAGTTAAAGGAACAGTTCACCCAAAACTGAAAATTCATCATTTACTTCACGTGTTTCAAACTTGTATGAATTAAACGTCTTCTGTTGAACACAGATGAATGTATTCCATAGAATGCTGAAAACCAGTAAACCTACATTTTTTTTGTCTACTATGGAAGTCAATGGTTTTCAAGATTTTTCTTGTTTGTGTTTAACAGAAAAAAGAGGATTTCAAACTAATTTGGAACAAGTGAAGGGTGAATACATTTGCATTTTTGGAGTGAACTATTCCTGAAACTATTCCTGAATTAAATGGTAATAAACTGTTGTCTGTTTGGACTGGAGGGTCTGTTTTTCATCATGACTACATTGAAATTAAAAATAAATATTGCCTATAGTTACTTTTCATCCATTTTCTACATAAAAAACTTATAAGATGCAAATCTCAAATAAAACAACTTACTTATTATGATCTCTTTTTTTTGTGTGTATACTACATTTTTGTATTGTGTATGTTACTCTGAATGACATTTTAGAACAAGTTTCTTCTCTAAATCATGGCAAAAAATATTATATTAAGACAGCATTTTTATGCTAAGATAAATATAATTCTACTGCATGACAAAAGCTGCATTACACTTACAGTAATAATATGTTTGATGCTTGAAAAGGTTTTTGACATACACTAACAAAGTTTAGCAAAATTAAAAAAAAATAATTGAATGAATAAGTGAATAAAATATGTAAATACAAACGGAATCATTAAAATAATGTAAGTGTTTAAGAGTTTAAAGTGAGCCTGAAAATAATAATTATCACTTTTATATATCATACAATAAGATATCACGTTTTATATTATATTGTCATATATTTTAAGATTTCACTTTTGGCCGTTTTTGGCAAATCTTCATCATAAAGGACAATTTATCATTAGACAAAATTTTGCATCAAATATGCAAATTTTAAGTATTATTTTATAATATGATGCAATTAAAGACTTCAGCAGTCAGCTAGAAATAGCATAAAATAAGATTAATATTAATGCATAAATGAAAATGTGATTAAAATAAGTTTATATAATACAATCAAACAAACACGCAAACAAATAAATAAACAAATAACATATACATTTAAAAATTAAAGTGAACCGGAAGAAACTAAATAAGCTTGATATAAAATAAATGTAATTACACATAATATTGTAGACATTGAGATTTGCAACATTAATTTTTATATTTATAAACAATTTATATGCAAGAAACTATATAGATGCCTTACATTTTGGCATTTGTTTTATTAATCGTGAACTGTTTGTTAAAGAAAACGGTCAGGTTTTTTGCAAACTTAAGAAGCTGATAGATGCAAAGGTTTAAAAGCGAAAGAGGAACAAACCAAGCCAATTCTAAAACAACCCATTTATGCAATCCACTGTAATATTTATATTTTAAGTACACCAAACTGTTCTTATTTGTGGTTATAAATTAGAAAACAAAGCAAAACAGTGTTGATCCGCTTATGTCTAACAGACTCAAATGAGTGCACAACAATCATGCTTGATGTACATGTACATGTGTCATAATGTATTGCAGACGTTTATATGAATCACACAGCGGTAAGTTCACATCATCTGAGTCGTCATGGCAGTAAAGCATCAGTCTGGAAGAACTGAACACGCACCTGTCCAGGCAGAGTCCATCACTAGAGCGCGCGGCCATTCTTCGCTGCCACACAGCACACATGGAGGATTTCTGTCACTCCTCCAAACATAATATATTACAGCGATGTCGATATGAGAAGTCCTCGGGCTTCCGTTCCTTCAATGAAGTTTTCTCGTGTAGTTCTCGAACAGTTGTTAGTTTAATTATTCGTAGTTATTGAGGCTCTTCTGGAGTCCATGACGCCTGAAACTGAAGCTGAAGTGAAGAACCGCGCTGACCGCTTCACTGCTCGCCGTATAGTAGCTACAGTACAGTAGAATAGAGTAATGTGAGTATAGTGAGTGAGTGAGTGAGACAGGACTGCTAAGACTTCCCTTCTGTGGCTGATAAAGCAGCCCGTGAGAAACAAGAGGAGGAGCATCTGACAGCTTCACTTCTCACTTATTCAGCGCGTAAGGCAAACACACAAACACTGACGGACTTTACAGAACGACGTTTGTATTTACATAATGATGATTTATTTAAAAATAATTTGGATTAAATTGATATACTTTAATTCTATCTATCTATCTATCTATCTATCTATCTGTCTGTCTGTCTGTCTGTCTGTCTGTCTGTCTGTCTGTCTGTCTGTCTGTCTGTCTGTCTGTCTGTCTGTCTGTCTGTCTGTTCACAAGTTAGTGTAACCTCAATGCTGGATTGTCGTTTCCCCCACATAACACATATACTCAAAAACATTATTGTTGGTGCTTGTTCAAACTACTTATTTGAAATGAGCTGAAACAACACAACTCTTGACATTTTTGGGGGGAAACTTCATTGTTTTATGCTCAATAAACTTGAAAAGTTAACCTAATCGATCTGTGTTGGGAAAACATGAATATCAGTTGTGCGGAACCATGCATTTTTTTGTAGCGTATTCCAGAGTAATTGACAGTTGATTCTGCTGTGGTAACCCCTGGTAAACCAGAAACTAAGTCAAAGGAAAGTGAATTAGGGTTTTTCATTGTGGTTTCTAAACATCTTGGCTGTTATATCAGGCTATAAAAATCATCATTTTCTGAATGGAGCAGTCATTTTTAACCAAGATTTACTTCTAAACTGTTTTTTTTTGTGCTAGCACTGTTATGCAAAAGCAAATAAATATAATCTAATTAAGATCTAAAATAAGATTGAATCAAAATTACAAGCTTTCCACATGTCTCCATCTTCAGACAGCACGCTTACTGCATTATTATCCATTAACTCAAATGAATACTACTTCCACAGTCTAAAATTAGATAATGTTTGGGTGCATCTGTTGTGGTTTCAGTTTGCATGTGTAGATACTGTGTATTCAAGTTGCCTAGGATGGCATATGATGATTGTTGATGTCCATCAGCATGCATTATGAATATTGGAGAAGTACCCTGGAGCCACGAGAAATAACTATGCAGCACTTTCTACAGGAAACTGATAAAATTCTTCCCCTTTTCTCTTAATGGCCGTGTGCTATCACTTCATCCTTAACAATTACACGTGTCTTTGTTTACAGTTTTCTTGAGAATATTGGGATCATATTTTCTTTGTCCTCAAGATTGACTGTGTTGATGTCACATTCAGAAGCAAAGTGGAATATTATCTCTGATATAAATCTGCAAAATGTCAGTTTCTGCCAAAGTGTGTTTCTGTACATTATCAGACAAAGACATATTAATATAACATCCCTTGTGACGTAAGTGTCCATTGATATATACTCAAGGCAGTTTTTTTTGTTGTTGTTGTTTGATTAGAAGTATGAAAAAGCTTGTATGATCAAAGGTTTTTGCAATTACCAGGGTTCATTTAAGATTACTTATATGAAGATTCTAAAAGCAGAGCATGTTTTGACAGTTTTCAAACCTAAAATCAACTTTATATAATTCTTCATATCTTTAAAGAAGACCACAAAGTCAGGTTTACTATTTAAGAATTTACATTTGTGAATGTAAAATTTGCTTAAGAAAATAATAAAATGTATAAAAAACAAAAAACATTATCTTCCTTTGTCTGGTCCTATATAATAATTTTCACTTGTATAGAAAATCTTAGTCTTTAAGTTAACAAAAAAATCTATCTAGCGAGTACCTTTCGTGCCTGCTGTTCTCACGTAAATCCACCAGAGGCTGCTGTTGACTGACTGTCAACTGATTGAATGACTGACTGACTGAACGATCGCCTGACCCACCCTCCTCCTTCCCTAAACCCAACCAATAGTATTTTCAAAAGCACAGATTAACCTGCCCACCTACTTACCTAAACCCAACTGACAGTTTTAAAAAGCAATACAGAAAAAAAGCCCTCACCTGATTTTTACCACGTTTTCAGATTTTACCACATTCTCACCCTGTTATTTACTTTTTTATTTTATTTTCTGTTTTTGTCTTACCCGCTTTCAGGAATTGTCTTCACCAGACTCAAACCTCATCATCGTGGTCAACTCCCCTCTGCGTCTCCATCAATATACAAGGCGAGCTGGACAAACAGGTAACAGCGAGAAAGCCGTCCATACGGAGATAAGCGGTCAGCTGGTAAGTGCGAAAAGAAACTTTAAAAATAAAATTCAGCCATACTTGTGTCTGGCTACATAATTCGCTATCACCAGAAATGTATATAGGGCTATGTTTTCAGAATGAGCCTATGTTGAAAATAAATGTATCACCTTTTTGTCAGCATTGACACAAAAAGAACAACTCAACTGAGAAAGAATTCATAACAAATAGATATGCAGTTCAGACTGCTTAGAGTGATGTCTATAGATTTTATCAATAATAAAAAAGGAGAAAGAAAATAAGAGTTTGTCATGGTCACCAGCAATCCAGCCTGGTTGTTCTTCAAATTGACAAAGAATGACAAATCTGCCATTTTAATGAACTATAAATGCCAACACACACTTCACTCATACACCTGGTCCAGATCCCCCTTGATCACAAACACACAATCAGATATAATCAGATGGACTATAAACACAGCACACACATCTTGGCTGAGTCTTGTTTCTGTTTTAGACCATCACGTAAGCGGTTTCCTTGCCTTGTTTTACAGTTTATATTGATTCTTTGCCACCTGCACTGACCTTTGCCTGATTTTGACCACGATCTTAGATGACATTTATGCTCCTGATTGCTACCTGTTTGACAGTTGAATGTTTGACTACTGGTCTTAATTTACTGCTTGTGGATCCTCACCTCTGTTGTCCCAGACCCTTACGTGACAGAGTTAAAGTAAGTAGTTCACCAAAAAAGGATCATCCTCCATTTTCTCCAAACCAGTTTGAGCATTTTTTAAAACAAAAAATAAGATATTTTGAAGAATGTTTTGGCACCCCAGTGGAACTAAATTATCCCTTTACGATAATAAAACATCTGTACACCATTCACAATTAGATTACTGTTTATGAGGCTATATAAATATATTTATGTTTATGAGGCTATATATATTTGTTTATTTAAAAAATTATGTTTTTTAATTAATTTATTTTCTTTGCATGATTTTACAGAACAGAATACTGTTAATAAGCTTATCATAAAACATTAAAAATAATATTTAAAAAAATTATGTTTATTAATTAATTGCTTTGTTTGCATGCCCAACGGCATTACAGAACAGAATGGATCTTTCACCAACATCCAGAACACTATAATCATTTGTTTCATATGTCATAGAGCAGTGTGTAAATGTCATTTTTTTTTTTTTTTTTTTTGTAGTCTTTTACATGAAAATCCATTTTTAGACAAACAATGCAATTTACATGTAGAAGAATGGCTTTT
Source organism: Danio tinwini (assembly GCA_903798205.1). Taxonomy (NCBI): domain Eukaryota; kingdom Metazoa; phylum Chordata; class Actinopteri; order Cypriniformes; family Danionidae; genus Danio; species Danio tinwini. Next base: position 2,269,029 of record CAIGQZ010000692.1, read on the forward strand.
ATTGAGATTTTGTGAACATTTTCTTTCTGCTATATAGTTTTAAAGAGCCCCTATTATGCATTAAAGGGCACATAGGTTACCACTTTTTCCAGATTTAATATAAGTCTTTTGTGTCTCCAGAATGTGTCTGTAAAGTTTCATCTCAAAACACCCATCAGATTTTTTATTATACCTGTCATAAGTTTCTACTTTGTAGCATTTAGCATCAGCTAGCGATTTTTGTGTACTGCGCCTTTAAGGCTAGTCCTTCACGCCCACCGTTTTCACGTGCCTGGCAGCGGCTCCCTCGGCTGCGTCAGACAACTGACAAACATGAAGGAATAAGATCTCACGTAACGTTTGTGAGGAAAAAATACAGTAAGAATCTTACCAATGAGTATTTGATGCATGTTGTGGAGTTGCAAGGATGAGTCACACACAATGTCGTTACAAAGTTCACGCACACACACAAATACAAATACACACACACACACACACACACACACACACAAACAGCGCTGACAGGCACACACACAGACAGTGCGCGTTTAGCTTTGCACTGTTTTTGCACGCAAATGTGACAGGATACATGTTAATCTCCACTGCTGTATGGATATCTGTTATGTTAATGTACAAAATAAACCTGATTTAACGTCCACAAACCGGGATTGAAGCGTCTTTTATAATTGTTCTGACACGCGGCTGTGTTGATGAAGTAAAACTGAAGTAAATCGCTGTAATTTATTACACACATGCACTGTTTTAAAATATTTTAAACTTGTAAAAATCACTCTTGATCACATTTGATGATGATTGATGATGTTAGCAAACTGAACAGACTTTTATTTACGGTTGCTTAGTGTGCGCACGTCCTGGTCCTGTGTCTGGTTGATATGATTACACACGTTAGCTGTCAATCAATTCGGAGAGTGGGGGGACCGCACTCCTACGTCAAGTTGCGGTCGATCTCAAAACCGCTCCAATTGGTCCACCGTTTTTATGTTGTTAAATTGAAAAAAAAAAGGACTGAGTGTGTTTATATCACCCCAATATGACGGTCTATACACCATACATGCGCATATGTCTGTCCAAACAGCTTGAAAAGGAGATTTTTCACCATAGGTGCCCTTTAAAAAAGGTCATGTTTTGGTTTTCCAACAACAGTCTGATATGCATGCAAGGTCAAAAAACATTGTTGTTGTCTTTTAATATGCATTTATTTTTACCTAATTATGCCAGCGACTCCCATATAATTCATTCAGCGATTCTTTTGTTCCCAAAGCCCTCCTTAGCGCGATGCTAATCTGCGCTGATTGGTCTGACGACCCAGTCTGTTGTGATTGGTTGACTGAGTTCAGCACGAGACCGAGAGAAATGCCCACTACGGCTTATCAACAATTTTGAAGTAGTCAGAGATTGCACAATGTATGTGTGAGCCCAATGCAGGGGTGCATAAAAGCAATGCAGTTTAACGCCAGCATATTGCTCTATTCTTAACCATAAGTAAAAACAGTGACACACATTCAGAATTAATCTACACAGTGGCAGAAGCTAAACTATTTTAAAATAATGACCGCTGCACGTGTGTAGAAACAGCTGACGGTGGCTAAAGCAACGACAAATGCAGCGGATCGCGAGCTCACAAACGAATTAAAATCCGTAAACAAAGCGGCACCTGTCGCGTTTTCATCGTGGTTTTAGACACGATATGAGAATATAAAGAGTTAACCAGATACAGTACAAGCTGTGTGAGTAATTACAAGCAACAAAACACAATTAAATACATAATTTGCAAGCTAGAGAAAACAAGGATGCAACCATTTTAATCGAACTTACACTTGTGAAATGGACGAAGAAACTGATCCATGAACTGTGTACTGTTAAGTTCCTGTCAAGTCCCATATAGTCCCATATAGACTTTTCTGATCTTTCCTTTAACAAACGACTAATGAATCCCCCATTGTAAGCGTGTAGCATGCTAAAGCACTCGTCAGAAAAATGATGGGAACGCAGCACAAGGCTGTAGCTATAATGCTGAGGTATTTTTGCAAAAATATACTTCAACCACTGACTCTTCACAGCCTCATCTTTGGGTAGGGACAATAACACTAACTTTCCCTCACAATTCAGAGCACAGTGTCTATGCGACTTGATTGAACCGGGATCTGCTACAGTGTTTGTTTTCCCCTTTGTCTTTCTACAGTGTTTGTGGGCGGGGCCGGGGGTTTACATTTTCCCGAGTCTGTGTACGCAACAAATGGGTGGGGCTTGAGTTTTGTATTTGTTACCGTTTGTTTGTTTGTCTTCTGTAAAAGATTTGTTACCGAAGCGATTCATTTGAACCACAATGAGTCAACTCTTTTACAGATGAATCAATAGTTTTAAACATGATGCACTTTCAGATTTAAGCCTTAGCTGAATATTTCACTTCACTTAACACACTGCATGGAAGGTCACTTTTAAAAGCCCATAATACGGCTCTTTAAAACATGATCATGCACATATGTTATAGTCTGAGTGTCAGTCTGAGTCACTGTCAGTTGATTTCACATTGTTGCGCTTTATCTGTTTCACCCCAACAGATACGCGGCTGGAATTCCGTCTCGCCACACACCAAACAGATGAATACTGTTGCCAGACTGCTCTTAAAACACTCACACATGGTTATGATTAATTGCTGAGGAAACCACAGTGAGTACACATGAATGAAACACATTTTTATTGGACACATTAACAGTTTTCAGGTGGGAAATAAAGATTGTGATTAATTCAGACAGGGTGCACCATCATTATCATCATCATCATCATCATCATCATCATCATCATCATCATTATCATTCATTTATTTTCTTTTCGGCTTAGTCCCTTTATTAATCCGGGGTCACCACAGTGGAATGAACCGCCAACTTATCCAGCACATGTTTCACGCAGAAGATGCCCTTCTAGCCGCAACCCATCTCTGGGCAACATCCATACACACTCATTCTCACTCATACACTAAGGACAATTTTAGCCTACCCAATTCACCTGTACTGCATGTCTTTGGACTGTGGGGGAAACCAGAGCACCTGGAGAAAACCCACGCAAATGCAGGGAGAACATGCAAACTCCACACAGAAATGCCAACTGACCCAGCCAAGGCTCGAACCAGCGGCTTTCTTGCTGTGAAGCGACAACACTACCTACTGCACCACTGCGTCGCCTATTGTTATTATTATTCATTCATTCATTCATTCATTATCTTTCATCTTAGTCTCTATTTCAGAGGTCACCTCAGCGGAATGAACCGCCAACTATTACAGCATATTTTTTACGCAGTGGATGCCCTTCCAGCCGCAACCCAGTATTGTGAATTATTATTATTTTTGATAACACTACAATAATGTGTAAGGGTGTTTCCCAGTACTAGGCCAAATAGTTGTCAGTTCATTCTGCTGTGGCGACCCTTGAAATAGAGACGAAGCCGAAGAAAAATGAATAAATGATTACAATAAGGTTACATTAGTTAATGTTAGTTATAGTGTTTACAAAAACAAACTATTGAACAATACACTCATTTAATCAAAACATTAGTTAATAAAAATAAAGTTGTTCATTGTTAGCTCTTGTTAACTCAAATTGCTTTAACTAATGTTAATTACATGAGTAATAAATGCTGTACACGATTGTTTATTCTTATTCGATGTTAGTAAATGCATTAACTTATTGAATCTTTTTGTAAAGTGTTGCTAAAGTAGCATTCAGAAATTCACTTATAGCTTACTTTACCATAAAGTAAAACACTGTGGGCATTTTAAATAAACAAGAATAGGCATCATTTCGTGTGCCATGCCTGGAGGCTCTCACAGAACGGGAAACATTAAATATGACAGTAAATAATCCATTCATATTCTAATCTAGCCAACCGTGTTGCAGTCCCGTGATTTATCACTACGTGTGTCTCCAGTGTGTTTGTTTAAGCAAATGTACATGGTTAATATTATTTAACTCACACACAATGAAAGATGATCCAGATGGCATGACTGGATGCCAATGATCAAACTGTCAGCACACCATTAATGGTGCTGTATATCTGAGTGAAAATATTAACAAAAACATAACATTTTATTTAACAAAAATTGTGCAACAAAATTTGATGAAGTCTAAAAATATTCAAACAACAAAGAAAAATATGATTGGGAAGCTGAAATAAACAAATAACTCACCTCTCACATCTTTGACAGCACAATTTCAGGGGCTTGCCTGACACATTTCTATTGTGTTCTGTGGTATTTGCAGTGTGTTTCTCTATTTGCATGTGCTGAGAGAATATGTGTGTGTTTTCTTAACATGCTTTCTGTGTATTTTACATAATTTTCATAATTGTCCATTCAAATTAAACAAGTTTAGGCTTGGATATAGTTGATAAAAGCATAACAACCATCTATGCCAAATAAAAAAACACACAATGGCATCAGTGAGTCATTAAATAATTCATTTGACATAATGGTTCATAAATGATCCTTTAAAAAAATTAAACACCACTGTTTCTTGAAACACATATACTAGGTATGAAGGTTATTTCTGCTTTGTAAAAAGGTAATTCTAACTTTTAAAGCAGAGAAGCCCAAACTAAGGACCCATGGGCCGAGAGAAGTTAACGTGCTGCAATTTAAGAAAGCACATGCAACTGCAAAAAACACTGGCAAATTCTCATATAACAACCAACTGAAGAAACGAGGTGCAAATTGGTCACAACACAACCTGAAGAAACGTGGTGCAAATTGATCACAACACAACCAACTAAAGAAACGTGCTGCAAATTGGTCACAACACAACCTGAAGAAACATGCAGCAAATTGGTCACAACACAATCAATTGAAGAAACGCGCTGCAAATTGGTCACAACCCAACTAATTGAAGAAACGCGCTGTAAATTGGTCCCAACCCAACCAATTGAAGAAATGCGCTGCAAATTGGTCACAACACAACCTGAAGAAACGTGCTGCAAATTGGTCACAACCCAACTAATTGAAGAAACGCGCTGAAAATTGGTCACAACCCAATCAATTGAAGAAACACTCTGCAAATTGGTCACAACCCAACTAATTGAAGAAACGCTCTGCAAATTTGTCACAACCCAACCAATTGAAGAAACGTGCTGCAAATTGGTCACAGCACAACCTGA
>CAIGQZ010000692.1:2379498-2399935 GCA_903798205.1 Danio tinwini
TATTTATTTATTTATTTATTTATTTATTTATTTATTTATTTATTTATTCTTAATAAATTCTTGCTTTGGCAAGAATAAAAGCAGTTTTTATTATTTTTTTTAAAACCCATTTCAGTCAAAATTATTTTTTAAGTTATATTTTTTCTGATAATCTAAAGAACAAGCCATCGTTATACAATAACTTGCCTAATTATCCTAACCCGCTTAGTTAATCTAATCAACCTTGTTAAGCTTTTAAACGTCTTTAAGCTGTATAGAAGTGTCTTGAAAAACATCTAGTCAAATATTATTTACTGTCATCATGGCAAAGATAAAATAAATCAGTTATTAGAGATGAGTTATTAAAGCTATTATGTTTAGAAATGTGTTGAAAAAATCTCTCCGTTAAACAGAAATCAGGGAAAAAATAAACAGGGGGGCTAATAATTCAGAGAGGCTAATAATTATGACTTTAACTATTCATCTATATATGTAGTAACACTACAAAAAGTGATGGCAACAGTGTTTTGGGGACTGAAAATGCATAAATCTGAAAAAAGTGGAAGTTTTTTTAAAACGCTGCCATTGTCTTGTATGTGTAAACATACATATATGGTGGAGTACAATGGTAGAGTATGTGGTAGTGTTTTCCAATGCTTATGTCATGTTACAATCAAAAGTGGAAATGCTAATTCTATTGTCACATCCCTACAGGTACTGTTTTCTAACAAGGTGACCCCACTAAATACTGGTCTGGCATATGCAATACAGCATTTTTAGCCATTTTTGCACATGTACACTTGGAATAATTTGAAACTGCAATTTTTTTGAAAATCAAGGGGAAAGCAAGGAAAAAAAAGAGTTTTTTTGGGCTACATTGTCTGTAAAAGTAAACCTTGACAGATTGTCCTACCTCCCATTCAAAAAGTCGGTAGCGCATTTTGATGATGTAATATGCTACCCATCAGATTTTGCTACCCGTGTAAATTTTTATGTGGAATAGTTTTATATGAAGCTGTAATATCGCCCTAATCTACATAATCCCTAACCCCAACTTCAGAACCATTCAAATACAGTGTTGGTAGCAAAATCTGATGGGTAGGATAAAATGTCACGACACCGGGAAGAAACCACTTGTTCCTATAGGAGCTTCTAATAATCGTTTGCATTTAGTCTGGCATGAAGTTTCATAAAATGCCACTCTTGCTGCAGATAACACCACCAAACCATGGCATCTACAGTAATTTTAATCAGTGCTTTTTTCTAAATACTGTATGTTATTAACATTTTTTAGGCTTATATGTATACAGTGCTCAGCATAAATGAATAGTTTTATCTATTTCTCAGTAAATAGAGCCAATATATATTTTTTATTTTAATTTTTTAACTGTTATGTCCAATTAAATAAGAGTTTGGTCACATCAAACATCTCTTAGGAATAGAAAGTTAATTCAATTCAATTCAAATGAGTGACTGCAAAAACAACAAAAAATAAAAACTACAGATGTTCAACTACAATTTATATTTTTTAGCCTTCCTTGATTTTTCCTGTTTAATTAAAAATTTCTGCCAACATATTAATTTGGGTGTAGTAATTTTTTGCAATGATATTCTAATTTGTTTTGTTATATTTGTTCTAGTTTGGGCTTTGGTACTGACTAACTTAATGTATAGCTGTATTGACTATTTTCAGGGATGTAAACAAAAACAATGGTCCCAACGTATTTCCTTTTTACATTTCTAAAGGTGCTGTATGCAAGTTTTAGATTCTTCTAAAGCATAAAAATACCATAATATGTGTGCAGATATTTATATTTAAGAAACATCCCTAGTGAACATACTTGTTTAACTGAAGAACAATGCTGGAGTCAGATATTCTGCTTTGAATTTTTTTTTTTTTTTTGTGCCGGAACGCTGTCTTTGTTTAAGTAAATTTAACCTGCACAATGCCAGTTTAGCCAATTATAATTCAGCACTCCGGGTTGCCTTGTTGGAAAACAGCGTATTTCATTCATTCATTTATTTATTCAGAAAGGCTCTGAAAGCAAGCGTGCGTGGCCGAAAATGCGACCTCTGGTGGACAGTATCAGACGTCAGAATGAGACAGATTCAGTTCCACATGAGGTTATTAATTATCAAATTATATAAGTATTACGAACATAAACATTAGGTGAGCAGGTTACATTGTAACCGCGTGTCCTAACAACACACTTTGTGACGAGATGCGCAGTGATGAGCAGTTTGGCTGTTTGCACCAGACGAAACATGACAGAAATTTAAAAACAGCCTTTCAGAAGCACAGAATATGCTTATGAATTGGTAAGGTTTAGAATCTATTTATTACATGTTAACCCTCTTTAACATCATTAAATGTAGATGCTGAATCACTCATATGTGTTTAGTTCTAAAGTTCAATTTCAAAAAGTTTATTGTATTTTCAATATCTGAGGTGAACTATCTGCTGCTGCTTTCAGTATATGGCAATAAATGTCATGTAAAATGGCATTCAAACTCACATTGTTAGCATTTAGCACTGAATAAAGCACATGAGGTTTCCCTGAGGTGATCACTGATTTCTGTTGTTCAGCTGTGAGAAATAGACGCCATTTCTAATATACCAATTCAAGGTGTTGGTTAGAACCAAGACTCCTTTTATATGGAAAACATTCCCTCTATCGTGTGTCGTTGCTTTTATTTAGAACACAGTTTAAAACACTCGCTCTTGTACTCAATCTTGCAACCCGCGTTTGCATTTGTTTTGATCCAGGAGTGCAATACCTAGTTCAACCACTGAGTGTCAAACTTACATACTGCACCTTTAATTTCTATAGCTTCCGAGAATCCAAATATAACCACATATTAATAAATAATGCCATTACACCTGTTTTAACATTAGGTTATGATTGAATTGCTTCTTGTTACAGTTATGAAATAACTGCAGGATATAACAAGCAGGAAATGTTCATGGGTCAATGAGATGACTACGTTGTAATGGTCTATACACAAATATATTACTCTAAAGTATCCTTTAGAAACTATTTGGGGTGTACTCATTTATGCTGAGCACTGTATTTTTAACAGCTGAAATATGCTTAAAATGTGTAATTAATTTAATCTAATATTTTATGTTATGTGTATTTACATATTTATTAAAAAAAAACCTTGATTATTTTGTTTAATCTTTTCAATAAATCATTCAAATAATATTTGATGAATAATTGCGGATTATCTTGGCAGTACCGCAGCTTCCCGCATCAGACGCTACTGTTGCCACAGAAACCACAGCCACTCTGCAGACGGCGGACGCATCACATACAATGCCTCCTTCCATTGGTCCTAACACTCAGGAAGAGCAGACCTGCAAGCAGTGGTTCTCGACTCTCAGCCTATCAGAGGGACCAACCATTCACATCCAGATAGCAGGTTAGACTGCACTTCTCATCTCAAGAGCAATAATCTGATTCTCCACGACTGCTTGAGTGACATATTTGTCTAGTTTCTGACAGCACTTCGTTACTCAATATGTCAATGTGTAAAGCAGATCCTGGGGATATGGTTTCTGTCGTTTATGGGCAGCACAGGCTTCCCACATGCTAACACAATTGCTCGTGTTTTATTGGAGAGTACAGTTTCCATTGCCATGGTAATGCACTCCAGGGGCTGTTTCTATAATGGGCTGAGTGGATTTCTGGCCAGTGCGTCTTCATTATTCCTCACAGAGCAGTGAAAGCAGAGTCATGCTGTCTGCATGTGCTGTACACCCCACATCCATTACGGATGGCATGCTTTTTAATAATGGAGGTTAGAAGGGTGGTGGCAAAATGCTGCTGAAGTGCACTGTTGAATATTAATTATAAAGATCTGCCAAAACTTACATTATAAACATTCATTTTAGCAGTGCTTTTACAGCAGGGCATATTATAAACACTGCTCAAGCAACAAACACAATATACACTACCTGACAAATATATACTGTACACTACCTGACAAAATCTTGTCATCAATCCCAGTTGAGCAACAAATAATTCGACTTCTAGTTGATCATATGGAAAAGTGGCAGAAGGTCGATTTTTCTGATAAATCATGCAGAAGATCTATTGGAACTGGCATTGACCCAAGATTCTCAGAGAAATAAGTCAACTTTGGTGAAAGGAATAATCATGGTTTGGTGTTACATTCATTATGGGGGCGTGCAAGAGATCTGCGGAGCATCAACAGCCTGCTGTATCAAGACATTTGTGTTGCTCATTCATTTTCTTTTTCGCCTTAGTCCCCCTTATTAATCTGGGGTCGCCACAGTGGAATGAACCGCCAACTTATCTAGCATACAGTATGTTTTACACAGTGGATGCCCTTTTACAATGCAACCCATCACTGGGAAAATTGGTGCTGCCCATTACAATACAAACTACAGGAGAGGCCATATTTTTCAGCAGGATAGCACTCCTTTTCATACTTCTCCCTCATATCAAAGTTTGTGAAAGCAATGGTCAATCTGTTCCAGAATTGGCCAGCCCAGTCACCAGATATAAACATTATTGAGCATGTCTGGGGTAAGATAAAGGAGGAGGCACTGAAGATGAATCCAAAGAATCTTGATGAACTCTGGGAGTCCTGCAAGAACACTTTCTTTACCATTCCAGATTACTTTATTAATAAGTTATTTGAGTCATTGCAGAGATGCAGTCCGCCAAGCTCATGGGATTCATACACAATATTAATTCTTTTTCCACTGCACCATGACTTTATATTCTATACTGTACATTATTTCTAAGTGAAAAGACTTTTGTCTAAGCAAAGTCAGACCTTACTGTCCTAATTAAATAATTAAAAATGAAGGCATGATCATATTTTATTTTGGTAAAATAAGCATAATCAAGAGGCCTTCGCCTTTCATATAAGCCACTTCTGATAACAAACGATCAATTAAAAGTCAAGTTATTATTTGTTGCTCCTTTTGTCAGGTAGTATAGTTCGATATGACTTTTATATTAGCAACCAACTCAAAATAAAATTTTTTTCAGTGTCTTGAAGCACCTGGGTTTGTAGTGAATGAACAGTCTTTGTTTATGCTGTGACTTTAAGTCACTTATGATATGAATTTAGAATGGGCTAACGTTTAAAAACCAAACAACCGAGAGTAAAAGTAGTATAAATATCAAATATATAAATGGCACAGGCTTCTCCCAAAATATAATAAGACGACGTACAAGAGGCATCATTGTGGAACAAAAATTATTTCTCAGCTTTTATGTGGTCAAAAACACTGGCAGAATTTGCCAGGGGTATGAATAAGGGGTGGGGTTAGGTGCCATGCCTCCTTTTTAAAATCGCACATTTTTATACAGCTGAACTTGTACAAATTTGTACGAATTAGCCACTAAACTGACAAAACGTAAAATACTTACATTTCCTCGTGAGATCAGGCTGGAAAAGTTTGTTTTAGGCCCTTTGAATTTAATAGTGTTTGTTATCAATTTACAACGGTGTTACTGTATATCATGGTATCAACTTGACTGAACTTACACCAGGCAGATGTATGCAGATATTTGTGAGTGAGTGTATTTGTATCCTCAGTTTAAGTGCCTCTGTCTGCTTTAATGGGGCGGGTACAATTGTGCAGTTTTATTTTTGGGTTGTTGGGCCAGGGGGGCTGCTGACAGAGCAGACCAGCCAAAAACAGCTTGCGGGGTTTCACAGAAGATCAGGGACACATAGACACAGGCGAGAGAGGAATCGGCCCATGAAGACTCAAAAATGAGCTGTAAAGGTGAGGGTAAGACTAAAATACTGGGCCTTTTACATTATGAGTCGAATCCTGTTGTCTCATTTCCGTCAGGCTTATATCTTTTGTTTGATTATGCGACTAAGATATATGTGTGATATATATTGCTTGAGGCAAAGCACTGTGTATGAATGAATGAAAATGTAGTATTTTAGCATTTGTTCAAATGTATAACATTATACACTCTCAGAAATAAAGGTACAGGAGCTGTCACTGGGGTGGTACCTTTTCAAAAGGTTCCTAAAAGGTCCATATTAATACCTTAAGTGTACATATTAGTATCTAAAAAGTACAAAAGTGTTTCCTTAAAATCTTTAGGTACTAATATATACTTTTGATGTACCAATATGGCCCCTTTAAGTACAAACGTGTACCTTTTGAAAAGGTACCACCCCAGTGACAGCTCCTGTACCTTTATTTCTGAGAGTGTACTGTAGTACACCTATATAGTAGGTGTTTATGCATGTACAATATGTACTTGGTTAGCATAATGGTGATAATTTATCTATGATATGAGGGGAAAATATATGTAAATTAACAACATATTGAAATATAATTTGTGTACATGACTGCTGAACTAAAACTAAATCAACATAAGTCTTAGCATTGCTTATTTCACATTTATCTTGTATAACTCTGGTATCTTTCTTCAACTAAAATCAATTTTTAATAACAAATTTTTTGTTAATTTAGCAAGCAGCTGTCTATTAAGTGGGATAATGTAGTCAGGCAGTTTTTGCCTCAAGACAAAACCCTTCAGGATGATACTGAACACTTTGTCTGGATTGTAAATCAGCTGTTATTCAATAAAACAAATGATCCTTTTATTGCTAACTTTACTGATCAAAAGTGAACACTGAACATATATCTGTTATTCATTTTTGTTAAATCTGAAAGTACAGAACCTCTTTGGCTAACTAGTTTTGAATATCATTAGCTTTGCATTTGTTTACATATAGCACTATTGCTAAACATACGTCAAATAAGTCAGTCAGACCACCTGCCATGACAATAGACAGTTGTGTATAAAGCTAGAGGGCTTTTACACATTACGTTCAGGTTATAAATAGTCCATCCACCTGCTGCTAAGTCCACCATTCAGTGCCGACATGAATGGCATTAGCGCTGAGGTAATTCTGAATGGATTAGCCACAGTATTAGCCTGTGAGCTATCGCCCTGCTTATACTTGCATTTTTAGACAAGATACAGAGTTTTCCCTGTGCATAAAACCCTTTAAGAACACTAATAAGTGCTTTTGATTGAGAAGTCTTTACTGAGAGTAAAGTTATGTACAGTTCTTGAAGCCCAGAGATGATTGATAGGCAATGGGATACAGGTTGAGTGCTGTCAGCAGGTGCTTTAAGAGACCTCTTTAAATTCTTAGTTTCTCCTCCTTCCTACACTGACTAAAAATAGCCAAGGTCAGCCCAAAAGACGCCTTGCAGTTTGTCTCCCTGTCAACAATAACTTAAACCCACCCACCCACTCATTTAGCCTCAACGGCTCAGTTATTTCTTGGATGATTCAGATTTCGATAGAAGTTTTGCCCTGCCTATATAAAAACAGTTGAAATATTACAGAGTTTATGGTTGTAATGGAAATTAAATTGGTTTTAATGGAAACAGTACTAGTCCTGTAGGTCTACTGGTATTTTTGTCTTCTATTGGTGGCATGTTAAAACCAAACAAATCTTAATTTAATATGTGCCAAAACACACTCCAAACCATAAAAATGTGCAGGATTTAATGGTGACAATGTGATGGTGTGCAATATTTTAAAGGTAGGCTATTTGTAGTGTAATCCATTACAATCTGCTATGATAGTTCTATTGTTTTTACATCACTGTTTTTATATTGTTCACTGTAACATTCTGCTTCAGCATTTGTTTGTAATTATTGTAATGGTAATAATGAAAATTATATTGTTTAAATGGAAAATGTACACTCAAAGAAGGCCTTTTGCTGCTTGTTCAAACTACTTATTTAAAATTAGTTTAAACAATGCAATTCTTAAGGTTTTTTGGAAACAACTTTTGGTTTATGTAAAAACAATTAAACTAAACTAATAGATTTGTGTTGGGACGACATGAAGGAATTATGTGAAACCCACCATTTTTTTTACAGTGTTCTTGTCCTGTAGGTCTATTGGTAATTATTTGCCTTCTATAGGTGGCATTTTAAAATCAATAAATACTAATAGAATATGTCCCAAAACACACTTGAAACCATAAAAATGTATAGGCCTTAATGGTGACAATGTGATGGTGTGCAATGTTTTTAAAGGTAGGTTATTTAATCCATTATAATCTGCTATGATAGTTCTATTGTTTTTACATCACTGTGGTGATATTGTTCACTGTAACATTCTGCTTCAGTGTTTGTTTGTAATCATTTTAATGGTAATAATAAAAATTATATTGTTTTAATGGAAACTGTACACTCAAAGAAGGCTTTTTGCTACTTGTTCAAACTACTTATTTAAAATAAGTTTAAACAATGCAAGTATTAAGGTTTTTTGGGAACAACTTTTGGTTTATGTTCAATCCACCTAAATTTGTACAAACAATAAAACTAACCTAATAGATTTGCATTGGGAAAACATGAAGGAATTGTGTGAACCCCAACATTTCTTACGGTCTTGTCCTGTAGGTCTACTGGTAATTATTTTCTTTCAATTGGTGGCAATTTAAAATGTATAAATATTAATGGAATATGTCCCAAAACACACTTAAAACCATACAAATTTACAGGTTTTAAAGGTTAAAATGTGAACGTGTGCAACGTGTTTTTAAAGGTAGGCTATTTGTAGTGTAATCCATTACAATCTGCTACACTCACTGGAGTGGTACCTTTTCAAAAGGTACAAATTCATACCATGTTAATACCACAAGGGTACATATTAGTACCTAGAAAGTACAAAAGTGTTCCTCTTAAATTTTTTAGGTACTCATGGCTCGTTTCCACTGACTGGTACAGTAAGGTATGGGTCGGTACGCTTTTATGGCTGTTTCCACTGTCAAAAGGCATACCGAACCGAATCGTACCGTACCCCTTTTTCGTCACCCTTTCGAAAGGGTACCAAACATGAGAAAGGGTACCAAAAGGGTATCAAAGGCAGAGCTAGACGCGCAGCTGAATGCTATTGGTTTACAGAGATACGTCACGAGCTCACGCAACAAGCCAGAATGAAAACAAAGGTTTTCAAACACAGCCGAGAGACTATATATCCATTTAATAACATAATAATGAGGCCTGTTCGATCTGGGCTCAAATAAACCTTGTTGTCGTCTTGATGAACAGCCTCAAATCCAAAAAGAAGAGCAGATTTTACCCTGTGTCCCGTAGTTTTTTACGAGCCAGTCTGAAGCGCGAGCGGCTTTGCTTTTTTGGTTGTGCTCGCCGTGCTTCTATATTTGAAATAACAAACTTCTTGAGCTGATGATAATAACGTGCGCTTGATTATTGATGTGCTTTTGAAACCTGATCCTGTCAGAAACTGATAAACGCGAGAGTGAAGCGCAAAAAAACAAAAGGAGAAGCCGGAAAAAAAGGAGCACATTATTTTTTCAGCAAATGTGAACAAACTGCCATGTTTAACTATTATTATCACCCTTTGGACTATTATGAACTTAGAATGATGGAATTACTTTCTAACAAGAGGCGACACGTGCTGCTCAAAATTAAAGACACATTTAATCATGAGAGATCTGCACTGACTGGGCTCTATTTCCTGCTGTTTTGAACCTAAATAAGGACTAAATGTATGCTGTGTGTAGTTTTTCTGTAAGTGGTAACATATCGGAGACTGTAAGGGTCTGTATGTGTTTATATATGTTGCATTTATTTATTTTATATAATTGCAGATGTTACAGTAGGCTATTTCGCACTGTCATTGATCTGCAGTTATAATCAACTCATGCCCATAGTAATAAAAATGTATACATTTGTGTGTATAACGCAGCTGTTTTGTGAGAAGTGCTTCTCATATGATATGTCAGCGACCCGTACAGCTTTACTGTAAACATTTTCTCGAGCGAAAATGACGTCGACTGCAACTTTCTGTTGTACACCACGCCCACCAAAAGAGTACCATTGGTACCCTTTTAGCAGTGGAAACACAAGCCAGATAAAGGTGAACCGTACTGACCTGTACCGTACTGTACTGTACCAGTCAGTGGAAACGAGCCATAATATATACCTTTGAGGTACCAGTATGGAGCCTTTAAGTACAAATGTGTACCTTTTGAAAAGGTACCACCTGCAGTGACAGCTCGTGTACATTTATTTCTAAGAGTGTATGATAGTTATATTGTTTTTACATCACTGTATTGATATTGTTAACTGTAACATTCTGCTTTGGTGTTTGTTTGTAATGATTTTAATGGTAATATTGAAAATTATATTGTTTTAATAAAAACTGTACACTCAAAGAAGGCCTTTTGCTGCTTGTTCAAATTACTTATTTAAAATGAGTTGAAACTTTTGGTTTATGTTCAATCCACTTAAATGTGTACAAACAATAAAAATAACCAAATAGATTTGTGTTGGGACAACATGAAGGAATTAGGTGAAACCCAACATTTGTAAAAAATGAACGGTTCCACACAATTCATTCATGTAGTCAGAGCACAAATCAATTGTTAACTTAACACATTTAACAAATTTATTTGGATTGAACATAAAACAATTAAGTTGTCCCAATGGAATCTCAAAAATTCTGTTGATTCAGCTTATTTTAAATAAGTAGTTTGAACATGCAAAAAAAAAAAAATAATAATAATAATTTAGTGTACATTGGTCTTGTCCTGTAGGTCTACTGGTAATTATTTGCCTTCTATAGGTGGCATTATAAAATCAATAGTGGAATATGTCCCAAAACACACTTGAAACCATGAAAATGTTCAGGTTTTAATGGTTAAAGAGCCCTATTACACATTGAAAAGGGTCATATTTCGGTTTTATGGGTCTCTAACAACATACTGATATGTATGCAAGGTCAAAAAACACATTCATGGTCTTATAATATGCATTTATTTTTACCTAATTATCCCAGCGACTCCCATATGAATCGTTCAGCGATTCATTTGTTCCCAAACCCCTGCTTAGCGCGAAGCTAATCTGCACTGATTGGACCAATGACAGCCTGTTGCCATTGGTCGACAGCGTTCAGCGCGAGACAGTAATATGGCCAACGTAGTTTATCAAGCCCGCGGCCGCGGGTCGCCAACATTGGATCGCAGCGGACGCTCGAAACATGCTTCAAAGTAAACTTACTAACACCACAGTAAACAGTACCCGCTTCTCAACAGTGTTATTCAGACATCTCAGCGCCGAAAGCAGTGCAGTTAAACACTAGCATATGCATGACATACATTCAGTTATAATCCACACAGCAGCAAAAGCTAAACTATTCTGAACCTTGACCGCTGCACGTGTGCAGGATCAGCTAACGGTGGCCATAGCAACGACAAACGGCAGTGGAACGAGCTCACAAAAGCATTTAAATCTGTAAACAAAGCAGCACGCGTTGCGTTTACAACGTGGCATTAGACGCGATATGAGAATATAAAGAGTTAACCTGATACAGTACACGCGGTTACTTGTAACAAAACATGTAGATCATTTCTATTTGGAATCATTGCTGTGGCACCTCGTCCGTGAACTGCTATATGTTTTAAGTGCTCACCTGTACTCTGCTTTTCTAAACGATCACATCCCCAGCCGGGAGGTTGTAGAATCCTCTGTCCTCTGACAAGCTATCTCTGCGGGCTCCCGCTCTCCATTCGCAAGCCTTTTCAGTGCTGCTCAACAGCCTGAAGCCCAGCGTTCAGCAGCCTACCGGTGTACCTATTTTTTTGTCCTTATTTTGCCTGAACCCCTGGTGTCAGGCAGAAACTAATGCATGAGCTGTGTAGTGATAGATCACCCATTGTAAACGTGCAGATTTTTGAACGACTCCTTTCCCCTTACACTTCCAACAACATCCAGGTAAACACAGCGTCTTCATGAGCGTCTTGCTGCTGTGTTAGTGGGCGGGACCGCAGGTTTGAATTTTGCCAGGTCTGCGCGCGCAACCATTATGTTTCGCGATGACGTCACGCCGAAATGGCTGAAGACTCGTTATGAAGACGATTAATTTAAACCACTATGAGTCGACTCTTTTATAGATGAATCAATAGTTTTAAAAACTGTCCACTTTCAGATTTAAGCTTTAGCTGGATATTTCACTTCACTAAGAGCTGTGATACACACTACATGGAAGGTCATTTTCAAAAACCCATAATAGGGGCTCTTTAAAGTGTGATGGTGTGCAATGTTTTAAAGGTTTTTAGGTAACACTTTAGATTAATGGTCCATTAGATGTTTGTATATGCATTTGCTAGCATTTATGAATAAACCTGTAAAGCATGAATTAATCATAGTTCAACATTAACTAATGTATTAAAAAAATCCAAAATTGGGCTTGTTAACATTGGTTAATGCACAGTGAGTTAACGCAAAGTAAAGTTTTATAACCTAAATAACATTAAAGTTAACAAAGATGAATACCATAATGATTGTATTAATAATTGTATGTTCATGTAAGTATATACAATACATTAACTAACGTTAACTAATAGACCATTATTTTAAAGTGTTACTAGTATTTTTTTGTGTGTAATCCATTACAATCTTGATTGTTCAATTATTCATACTGCATTGATATTCTTCCTTGTAACATAAAGCTTCAGTGTTTATTATAACATAGAGCTCTAAACAAAGGTTTGGGAGGAGCTAGTTAATCTTGACAATCCTTGTGCAGGAATATAGCCCATAAACAGCAGCTTATCTTACTACTGTGTCACCTCATCTCCAGTCTTATACTAACTCCATCTAAGCCACAGTAGAACCATATCTATCGTTTCTGCTTTATGTGTTTACAATACAATAATATGTTCCACAAAGACTTCTATTGAATGCAAATGTTTGATTCAGGAGCTAAAAAATCACATTTATATTCTCCATTTTATTTATTTTTAATAAACATTTAAAGACAGACATATTTTGAGCTACATGGTTGTGAAATATTTTGTTGAAGCCATTAGTTGTTCAAATATTGTTCAGAAAAATCTGTATTACCCATAATTTTACAAGCTAATCATACTAAAATACAACTTTAGCACATTGAATAATTTATAATTCTCTCAAACTATACAAATAAAGTTAAATATGGGGCTTACAAAAAAGGTAAAAACCTTATATATATATATATATATATAAGAAAATAGAATAGAGATAAAAATAGAGAAAATATATTTTGTCTATATATTGAACACAATTAACATTTTTAGTCAATACATTATATTTTCCATGATTGTTTTACACACTGTTTTGTTATTGGCTTCAAATAAATGTTTGTATTGTAATGTTCATGTTTCTAAAATCTCCATGAAAAAATTATGAGAAACTAGGACTGTTTTAGAAATAAACATTCTTTGTTTTTTGTTTACTGGTGCTATTCTTAACCTTGCCCTAAATGGTAGGTTGTTAAGGGTTTTAAGCATTACATCTTACCTTAAGATCTGATTGGTTGATCTGAATATTATTGCTTCAGGGCAAACAAGGATGTTGATCTAAGAACATTGATCTAATTCCTGCTAAATCTTACTAAGCTTCTCACCCATTAAATTAGAGGAGTAATAGATTCCATCACCCTGCGTTAATGCACATTTTGAAGTATCAAATGAGAAACAAATGATAGAAATAACTAATTAACTTAACTTAATTTGCCAAAAAATAATATTTTTTTAAGCATTCACTGCTTGAGTTATTTTTGGACTTAAGGAAAAAAGGTTCATGCAGATAATGGAAGATGCAAATGTATTTTCTGAATATACTCTGACGAAGAAAAAATTATGCTTGCCTTGTTTACTGTTGGTTACTAGGTTGCCAATACTACAGTCAGCCACTCTAAAAACTTGATTTATGTACTTTTTGTTGCAAACTTTGAGAAGATTTATGTTAAGATGGAAATCTGGCTATTGACATATCCCACACCATTAGTGATAGTATAGCAGATGTATTTTCTATTTATTCTATATAATATACTAGCACAGGGCAGCACGGTGGTTCAGTGGTTATCACCTCACAGCAAGAAGGTCACTTTTTCGAGTCCCGGCTAGGTAAGTTGGCATTTCTGTATGGAGTTTGCATGTTCTCTCTGTGTTTGAGTGGGTTTCCCCCACAAGTCCAAACACATGCGCTATAGGTCAATTGGGTAAGCTGAATTGTCCGTAGTGTATGAGTGTGAATGAGAGTGTATGGTTGCTAGTGATGGGTTGCAGCTGGAAGGGCATCCGCTGTGTAAAACATATACTGGATAAGTTGATGGTTCATTCCAATGTGGCGAGCCCAGATTAACAAAGGGACTAAGCCAAAAAGAAAATGAATGAATGAATGAATGTAGGCGACGCAATGGCGCAGTGAATTGCACGTTCGCCTCACAGCAAAGAAGGTATCTGGTTCAAGCCTTGGGTGGGTCAGTTGGCATTTCTGTGTAGAGTTTGCAGATTAATAAAGGGACTAAGCCGAAAAGAAAATGAATGAATGAATGAATGAATGAATGAATGAATGTGTGAGAGTGTGTGAATGCAAGAACGGGGGTTTCCCAGTACTGGATTGGGGCTGGAAGGGCATCCACTGCATCAAACATATGCAGTGGAAAAGTTGGTGGTTCATTCCGCTGTGATAACCCCTAATAATTATGAAACTAAGGAAACTTGAAACTAAGGAAAATTAATGAATGAATATACAAGCACTTAGTATATACTAGTTCTACATATAGTAGCAGACTTAGAACTTATTGCTTAGATTAGTTCTCATGTATTAGGTACTAGTCTTATTCATTAAATGCTTGTTCTTTTTTTTAAGATACTGATTCATTGATCTGATTAATAATTCCTACCAGGTTTTATTTATTAGAGTACTGTACATATTTGTTCGTACTTATCAAAATATGACTAACATTTTAAATTGTTCAAAAATATACACAGCTGAAGTCAAAATTATTAGCCCTCCTGTGCAGTTGAAATTCTCTTTAATATATATTTACCAAGTACTGTTTAATGTAGAGTTGTTGTTGTTGTCATTTTTAACACCTTATTACTTTAATCTTTGACAGCCATAATGACAGTACATGATTTTTTTACAAGATACTAGTATTCAACTTAAAGTGCCATTTAAAGACTTAATTAGGCTAGTTTTGTTAGCTAGGCAAGTTAGCTCAAAAAACAACTAAGGGGGCTAATAATATTGACCTTAAACTTTTTTTATTCGAGACAAATCAAAAGTAATAAAAAAGATAAGAAATATCTGTGAAAATGTCCTTGCTCTGTTAAACATCAACATATATATATATATATATATATATATATATATGATAATATATTTGTTTATTCCCCCACAGTCCAAAGACATGCAGTACAGGTAAATTGGGTAGGCTAAATTGTCCGTAGTGTATAAGTGTGTGTGGATGCTTCCCAGAGATGGTTTGCGGCTGGAAGGGCATCTGCTACGTAAAATCATGCTGGATAAGTTGGCGATTCATTCCGATGTGGCGACCCAGGATTAATAAAGGGACTAAGCTGAAAAGAAAATCAATGAATAAATATAAAAATTTTTTTTGAACAATAGATTTCATTTTTAGATGAACCATTAAAACAGTTTGCCATAGATACAGGTTTATGTGTATTTTGTGGCTTGTTGAGGAGAATCGTGCTGCTGTGTCTGTAGTGATGCTGTAGGAGTCCGTTTGAGTATTTTGGGAACACTGGAGGACTAAAATGTCACAGACTTTAGATTTTTTTGGCAAGCACACTTTAACCACCCATAATGCTCAAGCACTGAAACACCATTTCAGTCTAGATCAATATGCTTTTGTTTCTCCACCACAGCACTCAAGTTTCTGTTATTAACATGAGTTTTCAATGACGCCTGCAAGTGGTCACAAGTGGACAAGCTCAAAACATTTTAGACCCAATTTACACCTGCATTTAGTGTCATAAACTTGACAAAATTTTAGATAATTTTCCTATTTAAACTGTGTAGACTGTTTAGTAGTTGAATCATGTACAGCTGACATTAAAATTATTACCCCATCTGTGGAATTTTTATTCTTTTAAAAATATTTTTCAAATGATATTATTTTGCAGAGCATTACTTTTTTTCACAATATTTCCTATAATATTTATTTCCGCCTGGGGAATGTTTTATTTAATTTGATTTGACTGGAATGAAAGCAGTTTTTAGATATTTTTAAACTATTTTAAGGTCAATGTCATTAGCCCCTTGGGAACAAACCACTGTTGTCCAATAACTTGCCTAATTATCATAATCTACCCAATTAACATAATAACCTAGTTAAGTCATAAAATGGCACTTTTAATATTTAATATTTTATTATTTAATATTAATATTTAGTTTAATATTAGTGTCCTACAAAATAAGCAGAACAATCTTGAAGAAAAATAAAATATGTATTGTAGATGTTTGTTTATATAGTAAAAAGTGTAAATATGCATTGTCATCATGGTAAAGACAAAATTTGTTAAAGTTAAAATTATTATTTCTAAATAAATGGTGAAGAAATCTTCTGTCAGTTAAACAGAACTTATACTTTTAAAGAATTAAAATTTTACAGCAGGGCTAATCATTTCAACGTCAACTGTACATCAAGACCAAGAGACAATAAAAAGTACATGAGAGGAGTCAAGCTTTGAATAGGATAATTATCAAAACTCTAATTTTAAGAAAGATGCTAATGGTCTAATCAAATACAATGATTTATGCTAAGCTAAGCTAAGTTTAAAAGTGCACAGACCCAGAAATCAGATTCAAAAATGGTAAAACTTAACTGTTAAACTGTCAACTCGAAAGTGGTGTTCTTTTAACACCACACTGTAAAAAAAAAAACTGTTACAGTACAATATACAGTTTCCATATTTTACATTCCAAGTGTTTTTCATTCATTTACGATTGTAAATTGAATTATGTGAGCTTGATCTCTGCTTTGTGGACGATTGTTGTTGAAAAATTAACTCTACAGTTTAACAAAGTGACATTTATTGACATTTTAAATACCATTACTACTTATTTTAGTATACCATTACTTGCCTAAAAATGTAGTGCAAGTAGAGTAAAAGTATCTGCTGTAAATATTACTTAAAGTATGAGTAAAAAGTAGACCTTTTAAAAGTTCTCAAGAGTAGTGAGTAGTGAGTATTATGCTGTCAAAAGCTAATATGTTTACATGTAATTTGTGCATGTGTGTGTAAACGTAACATTCTGTAGTGCATTTAATTATTGCCCAGAAGGGCACACAACATCATGAGACATTAATATTAGGTTTGATTTAGAGTTGTAATGTCAGGTGACCAAAATTAATTGTCAAGGCAGCAGCTAAGGACAACGTTATTTTGATTTTCAATAATGACGTCAAATGACGTTGATATTTGGTTGATTTTAGGTTGTTAGAAAGTGACCAAAATCCAGCGTTGAGCCAACATCTTAATCCAACGTCATATTGACATCAAATACTGATATTGATGTTGGCCTGACGTTGAGTTCTGACGTCAACCGGATTTTTATTTCCAAACAAAATGCAAAGTCCCCATGACGTTAGAGTTCAACGTCAATCAGACGTCATGTTGAAGTCCTGTGCCTGCTTGGTGTTTAAAGCCATTTCGGTCATCATACAGTAAACATCCGACATCTTCTCATCAGTGACATGCATCTAAACAGTTTCTGGGTCAATGCGCGTAAAGATTTTGAACATCTTCATGGACACTTTTAACACTTCCAAACTGTTTGCTGCAATTATAAAGTGCAAACGTCTTGAGGTAGTTCCTTATAATGCATTTACCTTCTATGGTATGTGCGGTTTGATTAGACAAGAATCTCAGTACTGATTTTTCTAATCCCCATGGACAAAAAAAATAAAGTAGTTACTGCAGGTTGAAGCAAAGTAGTGGAGTAAAAGTACAGATACTGCACTAAAAAAGTACTCAAGGAAAAGTAAAAGTACACATTTTTAAAACTACTCAGTAAATTACAATTCCTAAGAAAAACTACTCAATTACAGTAATTTGAGTTTTTGTAATTAGTCACTTTAGACCACTGATACCAACCCAGACAATATATGACTTTAAACTATCAAAAATGTCCATAAAAGTTACTTTTTCAAAGGTTAAAGGTTAAACGTGTTGGAAGAAGGCTGTATAATGCAATTCAAAAGCATAAATAAATGGAAATACTAAAAACACTAATGTATGGATATTTTCACAGCGCAAATGTAAACGAGTCCTTGGAAATCATCTGTATTTTGTCAAATCTAAAGTCATATCCTTTGTGATCCCCAATGCAGTAATGGACCTGGTCTACTGGAAGGACATGGAGCGAACGGGGATGGTGTTGACGGGGCTGGTGGTGGCGCTGCTGTCTCTGTTCCAGCTGAGCATCATCACTGTGGTGTCCACTCTCTCGCTGGCCATCCTGTGCTTCACCATTTCAGTCAGAATCTACTATAAACTGCTGCACCTGCTCCAGCTGGGAGACGGAGTTCATCCCTTCCAGTGAGTGTCTGATCTCTGCTTCAGTCTCCTTCAGTTTTTAACTTGCAGATTCCATTTCGTCAAAAATGCTGGAAATTTACACAACAGTGGCATTTTGGGGGTCTTAAAGTGCAAGTTTTTTTTTTTTTAACTAATATCAATACGGTTATTATAAGACCCACCTAAATGTAATTACTGCCAGGCTGCTCTTACTATCAAACATGTTTTGTTGGAATGTGAAAGTTTTAATACAATTAGACACATTTTTTATAAAGAGAATACTTTGATGGACA
Organism: Danio tinwini; assembly: GCA_903798205.1. Lineage (NCBI taxonomy): Eukaryota > Metazoa > Chordata > Actinopteri > Cypriniformes > Danionidae > Danio > Danio tinwini. Next base: position 2,398,143 of record CAIGQZ010000692.1, read on the forward strand.
TTTTTTAAACAGTGCCACCAGGAAGTAAGGTATTAACACCACCACCACTTAAGTTAATTATCAAAAATTTAAATGAAAAATCATATTTAACTTTGAATATATTTTTTGTGTGAATTTTATTTATTTATATTTTATATATTCATCTAAGTACCTTTTTATTGCAATGTGAATTTGTTTTTATCATGTAATATTTTATGTATATTCATCTTGCCATGAAATAGCCTTAAGTTGCTGATGTGGCAATAAATAAATAATAATATTTTTGGTTTTTATTTTCTTAATTAGTTATTATTTCTATACTTTAATAAGTTAAAGTAACATACACTCAAAAATAATGTTTGTTGAAACTACTTATTGAAAAAATGAGCTGAAACAACACAATTCTTGAGGGTTTTTTTTTTTTGGAGGGGGACACCAAAATAGCTTTATGTTTAATCAACTTAAACTTGTAAAAAATAACAAGCTAACTTAATTCATTCATGGTGTCCTGACACAAATCGATTGTGTAGAATCCAACATTTCTTACAGTCTACAACAAAAAGTTGTGGCAGTATGGAAAATGCAAAAAGAAAAAAAAGTAGTGAGTTCCAAATTTACTTTGAGTTGTATTTCATTGCAGACAACATTAACACAAAATATTCATTTCATTTCATCCATAAATATACATAATTTCCTGTCATTCAGACCTGAAACACATTCCAAAAAAGGTTGGAACAGGAGCAGTTTAGGGCTAGTAATCAGGTAAATGGGTTAAATGATGTGATTTGAAGCAGGTGATGTCAACAGGTGATTGTAATTATGATTTGGTACAAAAGCAGCATCCAAGAAAGGTCTAGTGCTTTAGGAGCAAAGATGGGCAGAGGATCATCAGTTTGCCAACAAATATGTGAGAAAATTGTTGAAATGTTAAAAAACAATGTTCTTCAAAGAAAGATAGGAAGACATTTGGATATTTCACTTTCAACAGTGCATAACGTTAAAACTTTCAAGGAATCTGGAGTAATTTCAATGTGTAACAGAGAAAGGCACAAGCCTAAAGTGAACAACCGTGATCTCCAATCCCTCAGGCGGCACTGCATGAAGAATTGTCATTAATCCATAAGAGATATCACCACATAGGCTCAGGACTACTTTGGCAAACCTTTGTCAAGTACCACAATGTGCAGTTACATCCACAAATGCCAGTTAAAACTGTACTGTGCCAAAAGGTATCCCTATGTTAACAGTGTCCAGAAGCGCCATCGAATTCTCTGGGCTCGGAGACATCTGGGATGGACAATCACACTGTGGAAATGTGTACTGTGGTCAGATGAGTCAGTATTTCTGGTATTTTGGGGGAGAAATAGACGCTGTGTACTCCGAACCAAAGAATAAAAGGATCATCCAGACTGTTACCAGCAACAAGTCCAAAATCCAGGGTCTCTCATGAGATGGGGTTGTGTCAGTGTCCTTGGCAAAGGTAACTTGCACTTCTGTGATGGCACCATTAACGCTAAAAAGTACATAGAGATTCTGGAGCACAATATGCTGCTGCCTTTTCCAGGGACTTGTGCATATTTAAACAGCACAATGCAAAACCACATTCTGCACACATTACAAAGTCCTGGCTCCAGAGAAAGGGGATACAGGTACTTGTCTGGCCTGCCTGCAGTCCCGACCTGTTTCCATCAGAATATGTATGGTGCTTTTTGAAGCATAAAATGCGACAACAAAGACCCTGTAGCGTTGCCCACCTTAAGACTTGTTTGCAGGAAGAATTAGACAAAATTAGACAAAAAAAGTATATATATATA
>CAIGQZ010000692.1:2414935-2426097 GCA_903798205.1 Danio tinwini
TTTCTGATTATATAGTTTATCAATTAGTTATGATCCCTAAACCAGTAAACAGCACAAGTTATATTATAATAGTTTTTTATTAATATTACGTTTTTGTCAAACAGCTTTTATCGCCTGACTCAGGGTGGCGGACCACCTCCAGATCCCACCCCTGGTGGAGCTAAACCCAAAGCCCATTAAGACACACCACAGAGAAAAGGAGGAGCCATGCGATGTCACTCAAAAATGTCTTAATTAGCAGTCTGTGCTCAGAGTTCCACCCCTGCTGCAGTGGGGGAGGGGCTCATGACACAAGGCCTTATATGGGAGGAAATACGTATTTAATGGAGGACAATCTTCTTCAATGGCTTCGGTATTTGAATAAGTGAAAGACATGTTTTCATTTACACACTTCGGTGTCAGTATGAGTGTATGAATGAAACACAGACTAAGATACTCAATAATGGCCCCTTTATGGCAAGCTGTTTTACATTTCATCTGTAAAAAAAAAACAATAGAATCTTTGTTCATGTTACTGATACTTTACTTATTCCTATAGTGCATATTAGTGTTTTTTATTAAAAGATATTAGTATTTAGTCATTAGAAACTAGTACTTTTTCTTTAGGTATTAGTGCCTTTTGATTCTAGTGTCTTCACAACTCAGCCCAGGCTCATTCTGATTACATACTCCTATATGCATTTCTGGAGAGTACCAAATACATCCCAGGAGCTACTTTTTTTTTTTTTTTTGCAGTTTATGTTTTTGCGAATCCACCAGAGGCTGCTGTGTACGTTTTTTTAAGATCTCAAATTTCTGTCGCAAGTGACATTCGAACCTGCTGTTCTCGCGTAAATCCACCAGAGGCCGCTGTTGTCTGACTGACGTACTGATCCACCCTACTCCTTCCCTATACCCAACCAATAGTGTTTTCAAAAGTACCGATTAACCAGCGCCCACCCACTTCCCTAAACCCAACCGACAGGGTTTTCAAAAGCAATCCCGATACAGAAAAGACCTTGCGGCAGCCTGATTTTTACTACGTTTTCAGATTTTACCACATTCTCACCTTGTTAATTCCTTGTTGTTTTATTTTTGGCTTTTGTTTTTGTCTTACCTGCTTTCTGGAACCGTTCTTCGCTGACTCGATATGCCATCGTCATGGTCAACTCTGTTTTGCGTCTCAAATTCTCCGACATACTCTGTCCATACGGAGGTAAGCGATCAGCTTGTAAGCGTGAAAAGGAACGGCGTCATATCTACCTGTATCGTTTGTTTTAAAGACAAAATGCAGCCATACGTTCCTCTGGCTACATAATTCCGAATCTCCAGAAATGTATATAGGGCTACATTTCCAGAATGAGTCTATGTTGTTATAACTGCTACCACTGATTATTCATCAGATATTTGTTAGATATATGTACTACTATCTAATTAATAGGTATAAGTAACGAATGAATAACTACTTGTGACTAATAATAAATACTAGTATCTAAGGTTACATTTTAATTTAAGGTGACCTAGATACAGTGTAATTATCCATTTAACTACAGTGTAATATTAATTAATTATATCTACTTACTGTATGGTTGGGGTTAGAATGTTGGGGTTACATATAATTATACATAATTCACTGTAATTGCTATAGTAAGTGCAAAGAACATGTGTAACTACATCACCTTCAATTAAAATGTAACCTTATCTAATGAATACATGGCCCCTGTATGGCAAGCTGTTTTAACATTTCATCTATAAAAACATAATGGTATCTATTTTAATGCTACTTTTACTTATTGTTTTTATTCTCCTATTTTTGTACTAGTACTTATTTGTTAGCCAGTAGTGCTTGTTTTCTTAGATACCGGTACATTTTTAAAAGATATATGGGGGGGGGGGGTATATTTTCATCACATATCATATGAGAAGCACTTCTTACAAAACAGATGCTTTATACACATGAATACTTGAGTATAAATGTTCATTACTAACCTTTCTATAAACATGATTTGATTATAACTGCAGATCAATGTTAGCCTACTGTAATGTCTGCAATTATATTAAATGAATAAATAATATACATATATAAAAACAAATATGAACACATACAGACCCTTACAGTCCGATATGTTACCAATTACCGAAAAAAAACTTTGTTTTTTTTGGCTTCTCCTTTGTTTGTTTTTGTGCATCAGTTTCGCGTTTGTTCGTTTCTGAAAGGATCAGATGTCAGAAGCACTTCAATAATCCTGCGCACAATATTGTTAACAGATGAAGAAGTTTGTTATTTCAAATATAGACACACGGCAAGCGCAAGCGAGAAAGCGAAACCGCTTGCACTTTAGATGGCCTTGTAAACAACTAGGGGGCACAGAATAGATTCTGCTCTCCTTCTTGCTTTGTGTTTGTTCATCAAGAAGATGACAAAGTTTGTTTGAGCTTGGGTTGACCATGGCTTGCTATTGTATGTATATATTTTTATGGTGTAATGTCTCGACTGTGTATTTAAATGACGCTTTCTTTGTTTTCATTCTCCTGGCTTGTGCGCACGCTAGTGACCTATCTCTGTAAACCAATAGCATTCAGCTGCGCGTCTAGCGCCTTTTGGTACCCTTTTGTTGTGCTAGGTACCCTTTTGAAAGGGTACCCAAAAAGTGGTATGGTACGGTTCGTTTTTTTTAGTACCTGTTGACAGTGGAAACGGCCATACCGTACCTTAACGTACTACTCAGTGGTAAAGGGCCATTAGTCTTTAGGTACTAGTGCTTTTAGTACTAGTACATATATAAAATATTCTAGTATTTATCCATTACATATTTGTTACAACTAATTACTAGTATCTAATTAATAAATACCAGTACATACAAATTGTGCCACAACTATGGGGAGACATACTTGTCAAAACTGAATAGTTGATATCTTAATGAGCTTGCCTATTAGTCAATGGCAAAACTTTAGGTTTGTTACTAGTAGTAATAGAAGAGTCACTATTTAAATGACTCAACAGCAGTGGATTAGAATGCAGTGAATAAGTATACTATTACTCAATCTTTCGACATGTATGATCACACTGGTGTGATTAGAGCTATGCATCACATGTATGCATGCAAAAAATGTGTGCTGCTTGTCATAAATCACAATGTTTCTGGGTTTTCAAACAAATAAATATCTTATTTTAGATTTCACATATTTAAATATGACTACTAGCGAAACATAATGTTCATGGTTTGTAAAATACACATAGATGTCTATGAAGATGGCATTAATAATCCATTTTAAAGAAAAATTGTACTTAATTTATGTCACATACGCACTGTTTATATTACTAGAACATTTCCTCTAGTCTTCTCATAGTTAAACATTCACTTACATATATTACAGAAGTTGATGAATTAACATGTTGTAAATCCAGCAGCTCTAATCTCTCCCCTGCAGTGCAGACTAACACAACATCCATCTTGATCAAATAATACGATCATTATTAAGCTTTTTAAATGACAAAACACATGTTCTTAAACATATTTGAGAATCTGAATATCAGACATATCACAATATAATTAGGATGTTTCGTCATCTTAGAATTATAAGGTTCTATCTGACATTTTTTTTTCAAAATTGAGTTATTGGCATTAATTGACAACTTACATTGTGGGATGTTTTTTTATAAGTTGTTTACATTTTAAGACTTTTTATTTAAAAAAACAAATGTTACACACATACTGTTTGCTATGGAATCCAAAAACTTTGAAGCTCAATATCTCAAAATCATTCAGAACGCAGATAGAAACTTATAACTCCAAGGTGACGGTTTGTCAATATTTGCAGAAAAAAAAGACAAAATTATGAAAAAAACTATATATATTGATATATTTCATTGGGGCTGTGGTGTTCCATGTGATAAACTTGACGTGTCAAAAATTTAAAGTGATGCGTTGCAAATAACAGTTACATTAAAATACTTGAACATTCGTGGGAGTATTTAAAACTTAAGTTCGAGTGGATTCATGAAAAATCCTAGTTTCTAAAAACATAGGTATGAATAGTATAAACATAGATGCTGGTGCAGTTTATAGATGAAATGCTAAAATGGCTTGCCATAGTCCCTTGAGAGTTATCTGAACAAACATAGATGACTTCAGTGAAGTAACAGCAGTGAAAATGCGAATCAGAACTTTTTTGAATCCATATTGACTGTAGTTCGCCAGCAGGACCAGTTTTTTTGGCGGGGTTTTTACTTCTGACAGTCTCAGAATATCTCATTGTGTTTGTGTGTGTGTGTGTGTGTGTGTGTGTGTGTGTGTGTGTGTGTGTGTGTGTGGACTGAATATGCCTGTTAATGAACCTAAGAGCTATTAAAGCCACAATGTTATTTTCTTTTCCAATCTTTTGTCTCCTTGGTGTTATTTTATTGTGAAGCAAAAAAAAAGAGCTAAAGCCATCACTGATGCAGTACATGTGTGACTGCTGACCTTTGAGCACTGAAGATTCACATGGCTTATCATTGAGGTCAGCTGAGCTTCTGACCTTATGTGGCAGAACGAATTCATCAGTCAAATGTCATCTGAAACATAACAACCCTTAAATAGTAGGTGAAGTTTTGAAGGTGTGGGTTAATGACTAGCTTTATTTTCCAAACCTGTTTAGGTTTCTTTCTTCTGTTGAACACAAATTAAGAAATTGTGAAAAATGTTCGGAAACTACTACCCAAATATGAAGATTTTATTTTTTGGGATGAACTTTCCCTAGACTCTGTTTGTTAATTAATGTATTAATTACACCATTAGTTCATGGTGAATTTAACCACCATGAACTCATGATATGATAATGTACCTGTATAATTTATAATTTTTTATATAATCATAACATTACTTTGAGGGGCACATCATCATTAACCCATTCTTAACTACTCATGAACTCCTTATGCATGTCCAACTAGTCTGTTTACACTGAATAACAATAGAATAGTGTTCTGTCAACATCTGCAGTTTAAACAGAGAAGTTCATTAAGGATGAGTTAATGATAATGTGCTCCTCTAAGTAAAGTCATGACATAATTATACATTAACAGCTCATGAGTTCATATTGGTTAGATTTAGCTTGAACTTAAATGTTAATTAATGCATTAACTAACAGCATGTACTAACAAGTAAATCAAGTAGTCGTTATTCACACATGAGCTTTGAAAGTTACACATGAAACACACATGAAAGTTAGTTTATGATTAGCACAAGCCTTAACTCATGATTAATGCATAATAAAGTAATGTTAAGTTTACATATTAACACATCATTATTTATGTACTGGAAACCACTACCCAACTATGAAACAATCCATAAAAAATGAACTATTTGAGTGAGTTAATTCACCTTATTCTCCGCGTACGAGCGGGCGCAGCCATTTGAATCGTTTTGGCTCGAGACTTCCGGTCTCATTCACATCCATTCATTTTTAAACATTAAAAACAGCTTGTTCTGCTGCTTGATGTTGCAAACTGAGGTTTTCTTATTATATTATTCTATTTTGTCTGTATAGTCATGCAAACACTTGTTTGTAGAGCAAGTAGTTTGACCATTTTCAGCCGTTTATTATTCATAGTCATTTCTCGAATGGGCAACTAAATCAAAAGTTCTAAAACAATCGCAAAAACGAGTGCACTTCCGCATTGAAGCATAAGGTCAATAAGATTTTTTTTTATTAACTTCCCTAGATTCTTAAGCATCAGTTAATGATAAGTACATTTTTTTTTTTATTGAATAAACTTTCCCTAGACTTTACTTATTTAAAGCACTTCATTTAAAAGGTTATAAAGTATCAATAATAGTGATTTAATGATAACAATAATAATAATTTACAATAATAATACATGAATAATGATGTGTGAATATGTAAACTAAACAATATTTTATTATGAACAATGATGAGTTAATGCGTGCGCTAATCATGAACTAACTTAGCATGACTCATTACCTGTTTGTAAATGCTTGTTCGTAAATTAAAATATTAATTACCACATTAGTTCATGCTTAATTTAACATCATGAATTCATGATATGTTAATGTATAATTATATCATGACTTTACTTGGAGGGGCACATAATCATTAACCCATTCTTTATGGACTCCTTATGCATGTCCGTCTTGTGCATTTACTCTGAATAACAATAGAAAAGTGTTCTGTCAACATCAACATGAACAGTTTAAACACAGGAGTTCGTGAGTAGGATGAGTTAATGGTGATGTGCCCCCTCCAAGTAAAGCCATAACATAATATAACAGCTCATGAATTCATGTTGGTTACATTTAGCTTAAACTTAAATGTTAATTAATACATTAACTAACAGCATGTACTAACAAGTAATTGAGGTAGCCGTTATTCAGACATGAAATCTTGGAACTCCTGCGAAGTTAGTTCATGATTAGCACACGCCTTAACTCATCATTAATTCATAAAAAAGTAATGTTTTACATACTAATACATCATTATTCATGTGCTGTTATTGTAAAGTGTTACCAGTTATACTAATGTTTAATCTTAAATTATTATGAAGTGTGGGAAATATACTCATGCTTTAAATTTAGTTATATTGAGGTATAGTTCACACAAAAATATAAAACATTTACTAATCCTTAAGTTGTATCTTTGCTGAACCCAAAACAAAGATAATCTGTGTAAAGTTACATAGTTGTGGTCCCCATTGGCTATTATAATAGGGAAGCAAATGTTGTGGGAAACAACAATGGATTGGTTACCTGCGGTATTGTTCTTCAAAATATCAGATTCATACTGTACATGTTTGGAATAAATGGAAGGTGAGTAAATGTTAGAATTGTCCAATTGGCCATGTCTTTCATGAATATTATCATGTTTTAGAGCACTTGTTTTCCACAAGGGAATTTCATGTCAGTTTGGTGGATAAACAGCTAGTAGCACTGTATCAACAGAAAACCAACATGCTAACAATACTATGAAACAAACAAGCATATACCATTTTTTAAAGGGATAGTTCAGCCAAAAATGAAAATGTACTCACCATTTACACTCTTAGGCCTACTACATTTATTTTGAAAAATGTTGTATACTGATAATCACTGATATCCACATAGCAAAGTTTAATGGCCAAAACTGGTTTGCAGCTTCTTTTTAAGCCTTTTTTCTGTTCGTCAGCAAAAAAAAATTAAACCCAAAGTATTATTTGACATCTATTTCCCTGACACTCTGAATTTGGCTCTGTTTTAGCCAAAACCTATGTGTGCACATCTATTAGATAGATGTCTTTTAAACACAGAAATTGCTTGCTTGGCTGAAACCGCTAAAAAGATAGCTTTCAATCAAACTAAGACTAAAAAATGAATGCAGCACTGACCAAATGCATCTAAATTAACTAGGAACAAGACATGCTGTTATAACGTGATGCTAAAAAAAAGACAGAACGTTCAAGCAAATTTCTGTTTTGTATTAACTTAAACATTTCTTTTTAACTTATGAATGACAAATGTGCAGGACTAATGATTTATTTTTATTTTTATTTCTGGTCCTCACCAAAACAACCAGGTTGCATTTATTTTTCCCTGCAGTGAATGGTATTATTAAAATGGTCCATATGAAAAAGCGTGCTGTCATAAATTAAGACTGTTTTCCCTAGGAAATTGTATGACTTATAATATCATTTCCTAGCGAAATGCAGTGCTTTCAACAGAATCCACCTGAACATTTCTACATGAATAACCTGCAATTCGTAAATAGGATATGGTTACAAGTAGCCTATATTTTTGTAATCAAGTGGTTAAACATGGTTTTGTTAACCAGAAGTGTTTGAAAACACGTAGACCTACAAATGTTGCTAACCAATCCCACAAAAATAAATCAATGTAAAATCTTCGCAAATAAAGCTCGCTTTTTTCCGGCTCCAGTTCGTCATGTTTACCGAACTCAACAGCTCCTTGTTATTAAAAAATAATAATAAAATAAAAATCGCTGTTTCGTGTATTGACAATACTGAACCTTTGTCTGCGAAACACACACATATCTTATCAGAAATTGCGTTAAAGAGACAAAAAAAGTTAGGTATTTCACCGACGATTACATTGATTTACAAGCAGAAAATGTGTATATCATGAAAAAGGTTGCTGATGTAACTAATTAATGGTCAGTTTATTCCAATTCAGTACTACTTGTATAACAGTTTAATAACTTCAACTAAATAAGTTATAAAAGAATTACATATTTTACGTTGTCACGTATGGAGTTTGTTCAGATGAAATGATCACATCTGACTGCTGCACTTCGTACTTTACCCAAGCTGTCTTCAAGAGCAACTTTCTATGGGCTCCTGCCTTTCATCTGACCATAAAGATCAGCTTATCTCCTGATATGCTTTTAAGTAGAATGAGACCAATTATACAGTAGACGTAAAGCCTTAGCTGAACAAATAATCAATTTCCCTGGCTTTATCCCAAAGATTACTCATGTTATGTAGCCTAATATTATATTATGTTTTACAAAAACAAACTAGCTTTAAAAATGACAGACATACTAGACATAAATAATTTTCTAACTTTATAAAATAAATCAAATATATAATAGGCCTACTGATATTTGTTCGTTTTAAGTGTCATTTTTTTATAATATTATATTGCTTATGCACTTCTCTTTTTAAATTAATGTGTTTAATTGCTGACCACAAGATGGCAGACAAGATCAGTAATTCCTTGTTGCACATTAATGCAATTATAAAGCAATCAGCCTTAATGCCAATTAGATTTGACTTACGTTTTGCTACGTTTTTCAGTTTTGCTTATTTATATATATATATATATATATATATATATAAATATATATTTAAATATAAATAATAAAAGAAATTTTATTTGTTTAATGCATATTTTATTTTTATTTTTTGTTTAATGCTTAAATAATAAATTAATGATGATAATAATATGAAAATATGCAGTTAACAAAAGAAAATAAAAAGAAAATATGCGTTAAACAAATACATTTTCTTTTATTAAATGTTTATAATTTGCTTATATGATTGCAATAATCTACTAAACAAAACATATGTACATACTTAATCCGATGTAAATAAGTCATTTAAATCAGTTTTAAAACTACAAGCGTGCAACAGTAGAAATCTGATTGCAGGCACATCATGAATATTAAATCATCCATGTGAAGTGGGAGGAGCTACTCAAACGAAGGCTGACTATAAAAGCTACCTCTTTCACTCCTCACCCAGTCGGTGTAGAGCGAGAGAACTTCCTAGTTTTCCGTGGAGACCTTCTTGAGTATTTGGGATTTATTGACTGTTTTCACGACGTGCAGCCAATCAAGCGCATTCACGCAGCGCTCGTAGGGGTCAGTCCACTATAAAGGGCTGTTTTTAATGTGTTTTCCTCGGGTCACTCCAGCGGGAGTGCGCGATCCACCTGCGGTCCGGTCATGGATTACAGTAACCTGATGGCGCCTCCGGTTCCCCCGCACAAGCCCCAGTCTTTGTCGGCCGTGCACTGCCAGGGCCGCCTGCTCAAGTGCGTGTTTCTCGGGGACGGGGCTGTGGGAAAAACCAGCCTGATTGTAAGCTACACAACCAATGGATATCCAACAAAATACGTCCCGACAGCGTTTGATGACTTCTCAGGTAAGTGTGTGTTGATGTTCTGCAGCGCATCAGCTACAAACAAAATCTTACATTTGTGAATGACTTCTAGATGTTTTTGGTAGGCTAAAACATTTTAGCTTTTTTGGTGTTTTCAGTAATTGAAGCAATTTCTTCATAGATGTTATAGCAGATCAATGCATTTCATCACAAGGACATTTTGACCTTACTTTTGGACATAATTTGTTCACTTTCAGCTCATTTTTCGTAAATGTTTTGGTTTATTTATTATTTTGATTAGGAGAAGTATCATTGAAATAAGTTCAAGTATTTCAGAATTCGAATAAATAATATTTTCGTGTTTTCAGACTAAAATTAAAAGTTTAACAAACTATTTCTACAACATGCAAAGATAAATTGACTAAAATCTTAAGTTTTTAGAATATCCTGATCTGAAACATTAATACAAATAAACATTAGCTATATTAAAATGTTTATTTAAAAAAAATCGAACATAAACATAAATATGAGCTATATAGACATATTTATAGAAAACATAAAAACTTAATGCAGGCTTAAATCTTAGAACTTAAAGTTTTTTAAAAATCATGTGGTAAAATGTTTCAATCAAAGAGCACTTTACATTTGAGGTTTATAAGACAACAATTTACAAGTTTTATGTTTTAATTTTGAAAGGTTTTGCATACAGACAACAATGTTAGCAACAAATTTAGTAATTTTGCTTGCCAATCAAATAGTTGGCAAAGTTCCTTTGTAAAGAAACATTCATGCACAGAGCACATATAGTTCTAGAAGGGATAGTTCACCCGAAATGAAAATATTGCCATCAAAACACTGTTGACACGTAAACTAATGACTAAAACACCTAAAACATTTGCATTTAGTTGAAAATCGATTAATAAACATCACCCCACCCTGCATAAATTGTGAATGGATATCAAACAAGAGCCAGTCATGGTCAGATCCCATTAAATTCCCACAAGCCTGTCTTTGTGGTTCTAAAGCTGTTGCGCAATAACGCCTGACCTGAAAATCTGATCCCTAAAATCAATTTGGGTCTCCTGCTGGAGCCAGTGGCGACGTCACCCTTACTGGTTTCAGAGCAGTTATGCAATTCAACAGGTGCCGCACTGGGGGCGAAGGGGCCGAATTAAAGACCGATCATATGACAGGGATTTATAGACTATTATACAATGGGCTCTGAACACTTTGAAGTGACGGAACATCAGCAGATCACTTTACTGAGGCCTGCTGAAATGAACAGTCATGATTTAACTGCACACACCGACCTACAGATATGAGCAGTGCATGAACAATGAGATGCAGAACATGCATTCTATCTAAACTGCTGATCTGTATCATGTTCGTGAGGGTGTATAGTTTTTTGTTGTTGTTATTATTGCTTATTTTTATAAGTTTTATTATTATTAATAATAATAATATTAGTAGTAGCTGTTGTAGTAGTAGCAATAGTAGTAATAAAATATTTTTGCCATTATGATTATTTTATTTTAAAACACTGTTTATTATTATTATTATTATTATTATTATTATTATTATTATTATTATT
>CAIGQZ010000692.1:2426517-2442728 GCA_903798205.1 Danio tinwini
TTATTATTATTATTATTATTATTATTATTATTATTATTATTATTATTGAAATATTAATATTTTGTTATTATCATGTTGTTGTTGATTATGATGATTATATTATTATTATTATTATTATTATTATTATTATTATTATTAATATAATTATTTTATATTTATATTATTATTATTATTGTTATTATTATTATTTTATTACTTTGTTGTTGTTGTTGTTATTATCATAAATATTGCTATATTATATTTATATTATTAATATTGTTGTTATTATTATTACTTTATTACTTTGTTATTATTATTATTATTATTATTATTATTACTACTACTATTATTATTATTACTACTACTATTATTATTATTATTATTTTACAAAACATTACTAGAAAATAGTTTTTGCTATTATCATAAACTTTTTCATATTAATAAAACTTGTTAGTCCATTATTTAAAAAAAATATTATTTATTTACATTTTATTAATTTATTATTATATTTCATGGAACTGGATTGCATAATGAGTTATACAATATGTTATTCTGTCATGTCTTTGTATATAGTTTAATATTTATGTTATCATATAAGGGAAAGTGTATATCATTCAAATCATGTTTTAATCCTAAAACCTTTATAGTTATGTCTTATTTACAGCTGAAGTCTCGTGGCTGTTTGTTTTGTTTACAAAGTCAGCTGACTAAATGGAAACCAGTGTGTGTGTGTTGGCAGTAAAATGACTCATTGCTTCCCTCCTCTTTTTCCTCCAGCGGTCGTACAGGTGGACGGACAGCCAGTGAGACTGCAGCTCTGTGACACCGCAGGACAGGTGAGACCTCCTGCTCCCTGCCCCATAACACAACCGTCCCACAATCATAACATCACATTAATTTCCATTCATTTTGAACCAACCCCTATAAAGAAACTTGATATTTGATGAAAGAAGGCATTTGGGTCACTCTGAAACCAACATTTTAGATTGTGCAACCAAAAACGTAGCAATTAGAGGGATGGCATACTGTGAGGAAATCATAAAGCGAGTGAAAAAGAACAATCCTCCAGCTATTGGCACGCAGGTACTGGATCTCCCTCTTGTTTTCGAAGCCATGCAGGCTTGAACAGGGCACCGTACAAACAGCGCTTTTGCCTCCAAGTGATGTTTTTGATGCCAAGCATTTTTACTGATTGTTTTCAAGCTCCTGGTTTCGAAACCGGCTTCTCGTATCACTGACAAACAGCTCGAAAAGGCTTGGCATTGATGCCGATTTTCCATATGATATGGTTGAAGAGATTTGAAGTTCAGAAACGGACACTCCTTTGTCATGAGTGAACAAATACACGACTCTGCCCTCTTAGTACATACTCTATAAATCCCTTTCAGAGACAAGCTCAGGCAAAAAGATAAGAGTTCAGCAGGCTTTCATATGGGGAACCGACAAATGCACTTTGCACAAACAAAAGCTGGTATCAGAAAAGATTGCCAGTTCGGTTTGTTTGGATGTACTTCTGTTTTGTTGTGCAGGTGTCCATGTCAACAAAGGGAAATGGCTGTCATTTTAATATGATAATGACTGTGCGTCAGTCTATCTGATATTAAGTGCTATTTAATGTATTTACTATTTACTGTAGAGCTGATAACATAACTACAGGATCATTTTCATTTATTCATTCATTTTCATTCAGCTTAGTCCCTTTATTCATCAGGGGTCGCCACAGCGAGATGAACCACCAACTTATCCAGCATATGTTTTACACCTTAGACCCTTCCGACTGCAACCCAGTTCTGGGAAACACACATACACACTTTTTCACACACACACACTATGGCCAATTTAGTTTATTCAACTTACCTATAGCACATGTCTTTGGACTTTGGGGGAAATCGGAGCATCCAGAGGAAACCCATGGGGAGAACATGCAAACTCCACACAGAAATCCCAACTGTCCGAGCCGGGACTCGAATCAGCAACCTTCTTGCTGTGAGACGACAGTGCTAACCACTGAGCCACCGTGTTGGTCAAAATTATTAGGCCAACTGGGAAATATTTGAACAAGGATTAAAAATGATTTTTAATTTAATGGGGAGAAGATAACACATTTCTGTAACATTTTAGTTTGCCACAATTGACGGTATTAAGAAAACAAATAACACTACTAGCTTATTAAACTACTATTGTTATTGATAGTTAATAAGGTAGAAGTTGGGTTTAAGGTTTTGGGTAGGATTAGGGATGCTGAGTAAGTATAAATGAAAAGTTCTGATACAAAAACCTCTAAATGTCGTATGAAATTTTCTTCTGTTTATGTTCAGTTATTTCACTTTAAAGGCAATGGAAATAAGCTATTCTTTGTACTAAGTGTAAAATTACAGAAACTACACACAACAGCCTGAGAAAAATGCCAATTTTAGATGAAAAATTCAGCACAGCACCTTTTAGGTTTTTGCATCTAAACTCTTCACATGTAAAAAAGTATAATATACTTTATGAACAGTTATTATCATAATAATAGGCATGTAATAAGTAGGCCCACATGGAATCTGCATGCGCAGAATTCCGCAGATTTCCACAGGTTTTTAGCCCATCATTGAGTCTATATATTTACTTGTGTAAAAGTGTGTACATTTATATTTGTTCAGTTTTTATATTTATTTAATCTAATTTCACTGATATATTATTGTTATATAATAATAGTAATATTAAAATGTTTATATGATTTATGTACAATATAGTTTGTAAAGTAATATTTTCTACTTTTATTAGATATATTATACAAGAGACTTGCTTTGTTTACCTAATAAGTGGATTTAATTGGATTTACGTTGTAAAAATTAAATAAAAGTTTTTTAAAAAGTATTATTTTTTTTCATATATTGAGTTTTTAGTCAGGATACTCCTAAAATCATTCCACATAAATCTGCAGATTTCTTTACACAATTCTCAGCAGAAATAGCAAAAAATGTCTACAGATTCTGTCTAGCCCTAGTAATAAGTCAGTAGTTAATAGCATGAATTGTGACAAACTAAAGTGTTAGACACATTTCTAACTAATTTCATTGGCCATGATACATATTTTACAAGTTATTTGGATTCTTTTATTCCACTTTTATTCCACTTTTATTCCAAAATTCAATGTAAAGGCTTAACAAGGTTAGTTAGGTAAACTAGGCAAGTTATTATAAAAAAGAAAAAAAGAAAAGCAAAAAAAGAAAGCAAATTAAAAGAAATGACACTATTTTTTTTTTTTTGGGAGAAGAACAAATTTAATAGCGAATACTTTTAAAATTACCTTGCTTTGTAAATATTAATTGGAATATATTTTAGAAAGAATTACAATAAGACTAATAATAATGCCTATTTTTTATATTTACATGTACAGCACAACAAAAATTATGTCTTATGTCTTAAGCTTAATTGGTATTTTCTACAATTCATGAGGCTCTGCTGTCTAAAAAAACCTTAGAGATTTATACTTTCAGTTCATTTGTTCGGCATAAACAGCACAGGGTGTGCCAGAGTTGAAAATGTTGGCCGAGTTTAAAAGATTAAAGCGTGCACTGTGTGTTCCACATGCAATGTTCTTTGTAAGCGCCAACCTATAATTTCACTTAATTGCTTCAGGGAATTATAAAGCAGCCCAAGAGCCAGTTAAAAGGATTTTATTATTCGAAATAACAATTTGGAATCCCGCAAATGATTTTTGAGAGGGCTGCATGTGGCCGTGCCTTACGAAACATCCCTAATGAAAGTCAGTGATAATCTTCATGTGTGTGCAATGCATTTATGGTTTCTTGTGTTTTCTTATCCTCAGGATGAGTTTGATAAGTTGCGTCACTTCTGCTACACGCGGACCGACGTTCTCCTGCTGTGTTTCAGCGTGGTGAGCCCAGCTTCCTTCCAGAACATTGGTGAAAAGTGGGTTCCGGAGATACGACGGCGTTGCCCGCTCACCCCTGTAATACTAGTGGGCACCCAGTGTGACCTTCGGCAGGACGTCAAAGTTCTTATTGACCTCGCAAGGCGCAGAGAAAGACCTGTCCTGGAAGAGGACGCCCGAGCCTTGGCCGACAAAATTGGAGCAGTTTCCTACATCGAGTGTTCTTCGCTCACACAGAAAAACCTGAAGGAGGTGTTCGACGCCGCCATTTCTGTAGGGCTTCGACACTCAGACAGAAGAGCCAGACGGGAATGCAAGGTCCACAGTACTGCTGATAAAATGAAAATGCTCTCAAAGTCATGGTGGAAGAAGTATATCTGCATACAGTAGCCGAGGTCTTCTGAGGTGATGAACAATGTGATGGACTCTTGCTCAGCATCACGCTTCTCAAGTGGATGATGCTCAGTTGATCATGAATTGGCAACGGACAGTGTGCTGGTAAATTAATTTGCATAGGTTAAAGATTTTCTGTCCCAAAACCACGGAGTAGGCAAAGAGGACTTTATTGCCTGTGTTTCCAATGTTGGGTTTAGGGTTGCAAAACTCCAAATTGTCAAATCTGGTAACTTACCATGGGAATTAATAGGAATATATGGGAATTAAAGGTAATAAACTGAGAATTTACAAAAATCCAAATTAGCTTATAATATGTAATTGTATATATTTGAAACATATTCACTAATCACATCCCCTTAAGGGAGAGGGGATTCCTAAGTCCATTTTAAAATGAAGACAGATTTCTGCATTTGAGTAAGCATTACATTAATTTTAGTAGGTTTTAATGTTACTTGGGTAAATAATAGTGTTATAGTATAACTAGTGCTACAACCCTGCAGGCACAGGACGTCAACATGACGTCATATTGACATTGTACCCCAAATGTTGGGGGGACATTGGATTTGGTTTGGAAATGAAAATCATGTTGACGTCACAATTTAAAGATCAATGCCCAACTTCCAACCTATAATCAACCAAATGTCAATGTCCACACCTTGACGTTGTGTGGACGTTACCACTATGACATCTATTGTTGGATTTTGGCCACTTTCCCACACAAACTAAAATCAACCAAATATCAACGTAATTTTACGTTGTTATTGGATGTCAAAATAACATTGTGCTTAGATGCTGGCTAGACATTAAATTTTGGTCACCTGACCTGAATTTTCAGTCACCTAAATCTAACCTAATATTAACATCTTATGATGTTGTGTGCCTGCTGGGAAAGTAGAGCACATTTGCTTTATACTAACTCAAGCTATGTCGTGCTTCTGTCTTTCTCTAGCCATTATTCATACATCTGTAAAGTATACATTACCGTTTTTAATGTTTATAATCATCAAGCCTAAATTTGATCAAACATACAGAACTAAACATATTATAGCTTATGACCAAGCAATTTACCTTTGTATGAGATACAGTTTACATTCCTCACATTTCAAATTCCTGTAAATTCCCTTAAATTCCCAGTAAGTTTCCAAATTGGAAAGTTTCCAAAATGTTGCAGATGAAGTTCCCATGGAAACTTTCTGGAACTTTATAGCCCGTTTGTAACCTTTGTTGCGAAGCCATTGTTTATGCTACTGTTTCTGGAAATCAGTCACTGGTTCCACCCTCTTGATGACATCATGCATGTTATTAAAGGCAGCAAGTGATTATTGGTTTGACAGTTCATTGACAGAACTTTAACAACAGATAGTTCAAACTCACCTCACTCAAAGTCAGCATTAGCATCAAGCTAAAAACATAAGGACACCACAAAACCTACAACAAGCCAAACGTCAAACAACAGCAGCTGGTCTCTTCCCGTTGCCGCTTCAGATTTAAAGGTTTCTGCGTCGATCAGGATTGGCAGAGAGAATGTGCGTCATCACGGCAGTCCTGTCAGCCAATAGTGCTTCCAGTACCTAAATGTAAAAGTGACAGGTCAGGGAGACATAGAGAGAGACAGAAAGAACATACACGCACTAAATACAGTGCACGGTTCGTAACGCTACAAGAATTTAGTATTCAAAATCACATAATCTTTACAATATTATGCAGGCCCGTAGCCAGGGGGGGTTTCGGGTGGTTCGAAAGACCCACCCCCCACTGATAAAAGGTCCAGAATTTGTCCCATTCATGAGCTTGTTGTTTTATTTTGACTGCTATGCCATCATAAATTTTGAAGGTATCAAAGAAGGCTTTTAAATAAATGCAAACAATTATAGTCCACATCCAGTTGTGCAAAAAAATAAATAAAAAAACATAGAATCTGACGTAAGTGAAGTCATCTCTTACTACAAGTAACTTTTATTTTGAATCTTGGACTTTATTCTTGAAAGAAACAAAATAAATATAAAAAGGTTTAAAGCAGCCCATATTAAAGTAAAGTTTTATACTAATAAGTCGTTATTACTAATAATTGTTGCTCAATAAATGACAATGGGCTACAGTTTTTTTTTTTTTTTTGCATTTCTTTATTTTAAATATTTAGCAAATGTTTTTCGTACCTTAAAATGTCTGGTTATGATGACCATCCGACAAGCTAATCCAGCTAAAAATAGTGCTTAAAATGTCCAAAAAATTGTAGTATTTAAACCTCATAATTGAATAGAAAATAAGGTAAAGTACTGCAAAAAAAAGTTAGTCCATTTTTTTTGAGAAAAAAGAACCACCTTTTTAACCAGGCTGGCTACGGGCCTGTTATGTAGTCTGAACTTGGCATTAAAGTCGAATTTTGAAATTGATTTATAATGACTACATTTCTGAATAGGAAATAAAAAATTTAAAGCAGTGTGATTGGAAGACTGGACTTCAATGCATATCATCTCAAATGCATTAGCTATTTTGAAACGTCTGAGCCAGATTTTATTCATCTTTAAAATGATTTTGGTAAAATGACTTCCCAGATCTCCAAATCTCACTTGATTTTGCTCTTAATAACTTGTTAGTTTTTTTTATGCTGTGTTTTGTCTGCGCTCTGAGGCAAAATAGAGCTACAGTGGTTTCCCTGGTTGCAGTAACTTTTCCCAGAAAGAGACATGTGAACACATGGGATTTGTTCATGTGAACACATGGGATGGAAACAGTGCTTTAACTGTTTTATGCAAGATTCCAGTTTTTGAATGGAAACATATATTAAGTGCTTGCCTAATGTTCATATTTCTGCTGACTCTGAACACTCAAAATGGCTGAACTGGAACACTGCTGACCTCCTTCACAATCAACACCATATGATTATGGTTTTAAAAACCATCTACTGCTTTCGTTTAATAACCAAATACTGTAGCACACTTCTTAATTTATGTCTTCTACCCAATAAATGCATGTTCAAATGTTATGCGATCACGTTAATGATGCTAGCATGCTAACACTGGTGATTTAAGCGCTCTTTTTTTGTCTGTTTAACCTCCATTTCTGCAGTTTTATAGCAGTCACATGGCCAACCAAAGTGGAGCATATGCCATAATGTTTAAGTGGTCACTCAGCAATCATTTGATCATTTTGATTGTCCATAAATGGTGTAATTACCCTTCTGTCATGGTTAACGCAGCTCTGCAATGTGAAATGTATGATGTTTGAGGGATAGTAGATCTATAGTATGATTCACTTTATATGCTGCATTGCACTTGACTTGATCTATACAGACGTGCCATGTTGTAAAAAGTCTAGTACAAAGTTCTTTGGTTATGTGTCCTCCTGTTTAACCAGCAGTGATGGGGAGGATCAGCCAATGAGCTGTTGAATTTGCTTCTCATTGTTCAGAAGCCCAGTCAAAATCATTTTGTCGCATTGGACAGAGCGCAACAGTGAAGTGACCGTTTTGTATTGATCAATGAATCTGTCATGAATCTGATCAATTTTATATTGTCATATTGGCAACAGCCTTTCAATGTGTTTATTTTTAAAGTCTTTTTAATCAATCTGCAAAACTGAGAAAGTGAAATGAGGAAGATGCTTCCAGATCCAAGGCCAAAAACCGAGAGGTCGTTCACTGTTGCGCTCTTACACATCATCAGGAAATGGCCTCTGATCTTTATGTACTTTAATTGTCAGCGCAATAACTTTATCAGGGTAATCTACTTTTAGATTTGTACATTTTATGAATGCATTTAAATTTATCTTACTCTATAAACGCTCCTGATATGGTACCGTGTGTGTGTGATTGTCTGACTGCTGTCCATGATTTCCATGGAAAATAAATGTGACATTAACTAAAACCTAAATGTCTGTTTCTTCTATAGACCATTTCTGTTTGGAAATGTCATTGCACTGCTGAAAAAAACAGCTTAAACCAGCCTAAGCTGGTTGGCTTGTTTTAGCTGGTTGACCAGCCTGGTTTTAGAGGGGTTTTAGCCATTTGCAGGCTGTTTTCCAGCCATATCCAGCCTCGTCTTAGCTGGTCAGGCTGGAAAATGACCAGCTTAAACCTGGTCAAGCTGGTTTTAGCTGGTCATCTTCCAGCCTGACCAGCTAAGACCAGGCTGGAAATGGCTAAAACCCCTCTAAAACCAGGCTGGTTGACCAGCTAAAACCAGCCAACCAGCTTAGGCTGGTTTAAGCTGGATTTTTCAGCAGGGTGGCCCATAAACATTTTCTGCTTGTTGTCAAACTATTTCATAACTGTAACAAGACAAATCATTCATAACGTTAACAAATTCATTCATAACTAAAACGTTAACAACGTTAACAGCTATCATAGCATTATTTATCAATATGTTGGATCATTTTGGATTCTCGAACTCTATGGAAATTAAAAATGTAAAACAAGAAAATAGTTAGGTTAATATGTGGTTATATTTAGGTCACCAGCATCTAAGGACAATGCTATTTTGAGGTATGGCAACCAAAATCCAACATCTGATAGACGTCTTAGTGGTAACGTCCACACAATGTCAAGCTGTAACATCAATAGACATTAATTAATTAATTAATTTGGTTGATTTTAGGTTGCGTTTAAAAGTGACCGTTAGACAATGACACCGGCCTGACATTGGTTTCTGACATCAACGTGATTTTCATTTCCAAACAAAATGCAAAGTCCCACAACGTTGGGGTACAACATCAATCTGACATCATGTTGATGTCCTGTGCCTGCTGAGTATTTTGCATGTTTATCACAGCAAATTGTGAAGTGTTAATTTCACTCTCAAATTGAAAATTACCACTTATTTATATAGGTCTACACTAAATAGAGTTATATTTTACACTTGCATGTTTAAAAAACACTGCTAGTGTTAACGCTGTTTTCTACTCTCTTTTCATATTTGTATGGAGTAAATATTTTAAAACTACACTCTCAGTGTTAATAACTTAACACTAAGAGTGACCTTCTTAACAATAACAGTGTTCATTATAGTGTTTATGCATACCTAGGTTTACATTCAAATTATTTTTGCCATATAGCCATAACTGTGGTAATGTTAAATAGTAATTCCTCTGGTCATTCTGCATTAAGTTACTGTTCATGTCAACTGTAAAAAAATATCTGTGATATATAATAGAATGCTAAACTAAAACTAAAATGTCTTTCATAAATGCCTTTATTGCCATAATTTCAAGCACATGTTGGCTAGCCACAACAAAAGTGAACACAATGACAGTTCAAACTGTTAACGGTAAACAATTCAACCTGTTAAATGAATCTATGCCGCCAATTTCTCATAACATATTCTAAATACCAAACCCCGAATCAAGTATAAAAACTCATCTAAACTGTCAAAGGTTTGACTTCACATTTATTTTCCCTCTAACCATCTTGTCTCCTGGCTCCAGTTGATTGTCTGTCGTGTAAATTGATAAGTGGTTAGAACTTAAAAACCTGGTTAATGTAGAAATGTATCGAATGTTTGTGGTTAAATAAATTTTATACATGTTTGAAAACTGCTCTCCATGTGCCTTGCTCCATTAATCAAAGAGGAAGCAAGTGACCAGGAATGAAACTAGCTGTTTTCTTGTGTCAATTTTGTCAACTCTTCAGGTGTTTATGTCATGTAAATCAACACCACAAATAACACTTTTTAAAAAATATAACGCCTTGAAAACAACTCCAAAAAACACTGAAAATATTGCTGTGCGTTACAACTGACTTTCAATAATATCACATGAAGACATTGATAAATCATTTAAGACCATTAATGATGTACAATTTTACCCCCTGAGCATGTCACAGAGAGACCGTGTCCTTGCAAAATGTTATGAGCATATTAATTCCATACAATCATTGTTGATATTAGACACATTTGATGTAAAACATAATTTTAGGCTCTTAACACCCAACTAAAACTCATTCCAAATAATTCCAAAAGTCTTATTTTTAGGGTATATACAGTAGTTAGAGTTGAAAACAACTCCAAACAACACTGAAAATTTTGCTGAGCATTACAACTGACTTTCAATAATATCACATGAAGACATCAGTAAATCATTTAGGATCATTATTGTAATGGTGTTCAATTTTACCCCCTGAGCATGTCACAGAGAGACCGTTCGAAATCATCTGATATCAAGTTAGTGTACAAACATCTGTTAAAGTAAGATTTCCCATCAAGCGAAGAAGACAAAGCTAAATGCTTATCTAACATTTGAGAAGGAATATTTTAGGGATTAGCTATTTAAGGTAAACCACCAAAAGCATGTCCTTGCAAAATGTTATGAGCGTATTAATTCCATACCATCATTGTTGCTATTAGGCACATTTGATGTGAGACATAATTTTAGGCTCTTAACATCCAACTAAATCTCATTGCAAATAATTCCAAAAGTCTTATTTTTAGGGTTTATACAGTAGTTAGAGTTTGTGTTTGAGTAAAATGTCTATTTTAGTTGTTTTTAATTGAACTACTAAGGACTTTTTACAATTTAAAATAAAAATATTGTCATTTAGATCATATTTAGTGCATATATAGACAATTAGTCAAAAGAACAAAAAAAGTGCCATGCTCATTCATTCATTTTCCTTTGGCTTTGTCCTTTTATTCATCAGTAGTCGCTACAGCTACAGCGGAATGAACCACCAGCTTATTCAGTATATGTTTTACACAGCGGATGCCCTTTAAGCTGCAACTCAGTACTGGGAAACATCCATACACATTCACACACAGACACCCCTGCCAATTTCATTCATTCATTCATTTTCTTTTCGGCTTAGTCCCTTTATTAATCTGGTGTCGCCACAGCAGAATGAAGCTCCAGGTTGTTGTATCTGCACCATAAAGCCAGCCACTCCACCTCTTGTCTGTATGCAGACTCGTCACCGTTATGGATGAGGCTGATAACAGTAGTGTCATCAGCAAACTTCAAGAGCTTGATGGAGGGGTCTTTTGCGGTGCAGTCGTTGGTGTACAGGGAGAACGAAGGGTGTGCGATTTTAACCGTCTCTGGGGGTTAAGCAAATCCAAATTGTATGAATGAGATTGTAGGAATTCATACGAATTTGCCACTATATCAAAAAATTACAAATTGGCTTGAGATTAACTTTACTATACCTACTACAGCATTTTTTTCACATAGGAACATTTCAAACACATAAATCCACTAATAGCTAAAGAATTCTATTATTTTATTAAGAATTAAGGTCTCAGTTTTTTTTTCCCAAACTGTATATGGTAGGGAATAATTCTTAAAAGATATTTGACATTACATTATTTGAGTAATTTTAAGCTATTTAGTCCAACGAAATCTCACGGCAATTCGTAACTTTTTGATTTAGTGGCTAATTCGTATGAATTCGTACGATCTATTTTGTACAAATTAGTACGTTTTTGCTCATCACCCAATGACGATTGGGGTTAGGGGTGGGGTTAGGTGCCACGCCTCCTTTTTAAAATCGACTGAACTCGTACGAATTTGTACGAATTAGCCACTAAACTGACAAAACGTAAAATACTCACATTTCCTCGTGAGATCAGGCTGATTAAGTTGAAATGAAAATTTCATAATTTAAGTCCTTGCAATCAACATCTGAAAGTTGGAAAACATGTAATAGGTCACATTCACAATTTCTAAACTAATTTGTTTTAATGACAGTGATGGTTGTTTAAGCTAACTTTATTATTACTCTATCATTTACCATTAAGAGTTTATTATATTGTTGATTATTTAACCATTTCACTAATTTCACTAGTTATTTTGATGTTGCTTTGATGTATTTAGATTTTTGCCCTGAATATGTAGGCTTTACAGCTTAGCTAGCGCAGGGCACTGGGCCACAGGAAAATTGGATGCTAAAAGGAAACTTGCACACAAAATTCTGATTATAATTATGTCTGCAACAGTCTCACAGTAACCCGTCATTAAGAGGATTTGTTTTGTCTCAAAGAAAAAGCCAACTGTGCAGACAGAGTTCAGAGTCTGTTCAGAGAATAGTCTGTGCCTAGCTTAGCATGCGTAGCATTTCACTGAGCAATAAACAACAGTTACTCTTAAACCATAATGTGCAGTTTTACAATACAATATGTTATAATAGCACTCAGACAGTCTTGTGGTTCAAAGATCACAGTTAGCACACTTTCATACACGCTACAATTGTAAATATATATACAGTATATTATACAGTTCAATTTTTCACTCTTTGTTATATTGCAGCTATTTGCTAAAATCGTTTAAATATTTTTTTTCCCTTTAATGTACACACAGCTCCCCATATTGACAGAAAAATAACACAGAATTGTTAACTTTTTTGCAGATTTATTAAAAAAAGAAAAACTGAAATATCACGTTCCTAAATATTCAGACTCTTTGCTCAGTGTCAACCATTTTTAGGTCTCTCCAGAGATGCTCAATTGCGTTTAAGTCAGGGCTCTGTCTGGGCCATTCAAGAACAGTCACAGAGTTGTTGTAAAGGCGCTCCTTCGTTATTTTAGCTGCTTGCTTAGGGTCGTTGTCTTGTTGGAAGGTAAACCTTCAGCCCAGTCTGAGGTCTTGAGCACTCTGGAGAAGGTTTTCATACAAGATATCTCTTCACTTGGCCACATTCATCTTTCCCTCGATTGTTGTCCGGTCCCTGCAGCTAAAAAACACCCCCACAGCATGATACTGCCACCACCATGCTTCACTGTTGGGATTGTATTCGACAGGTGAGCAGTGCCTGGCTTTCTCCACACATTTTCCACACATGTCAGATATTTTTAAGATAGTCATTCAATTCCATTGTGTTTTATTATACTATGGAAATTAATGGCTTCCAACATTCTTCAAAATATATTTGTCTTAACCTCAAAAATGTAACCAATAAAGGTTTGAGTCCACTTAAGGGTGAGTAAATGATGTGTACATTCTCATTTCTGAATGAACTATCCCTTTAAGGCAGGGGTGTCCAAACTCTGTCCTGGAGGGCCAGTGTCCAGGAGAGTTTAGCACCAACCCTAATCAAACACACCTGATCCAGCTAATCAAGCTCTTACTAGATGTACTAGAAACGTCCTGGTAGGTGTGTTGAAGCAAGTTGGAGCTAAACTCAGTAGGACACTGGCCCTCCAAAGTTTGGACATCCCTGCTTTAAGGACTCTCAAACAAGTACACATTAAATGTGGTCAAAAAAAACTGATTTCATAATCATCACATAGTAAAAAAAAAGTTAAACTGTGGTTGAAATCATCAAAACAGAGAGATTTTAACTTTTGCAAGTAACAATAGCAGACCTGAACACACATGATGTGACCCTGGTGTGACCAATCGCAGTCACACCAAGGTCGTCATAAACCCATTGGGGTCTTATTGTGCAATTTCTGGGAACTGAGGTAACTGAAAGCCTGAACAACAACATCATTAACTATTAAAGTTTCATCTTTCAGTATGTTCTTCATCTGTTCTGCTTGTTTGTTAAAAAATGTGCAAATGCTAATAAATAAAAAGTGCACCATGCTAATCAACCCAAGACTTGTCACTGCTACATATTGTTGCTTTTCTGATGATTTGTAGTGCATCTTGGACATATGAAATGTAAACTAAAGACTTTTGATGACTTGATATTGCAGTTGGGTTCTATTTCTGTGGTCACAATAACAGTAAAATGGTTGCAGAAATGGCAGGAGTTTTAAAGGTGATAATGGAAGCCCATTTTACACAAGTTGATGTTTCTTTAGGGTAATAATGTAATGTAAATAAATACTATTTTCACACCCTGTTCAAAACAACACAGGCTCCTTGAGGATACCTACACAGGCCTACATTTTTGGAGACTGAGAAATATGTACCCAGAGGTTTGTCTGGCTGCATTTCGTCTGTGATATAATTGTTATGGGGTGGTATAACGGCGCAACAACTTCTGTTTCTTTTAACACTGACCGATTACCTTAATTTGGACAGCTTTTCCTGCATTACAAGTTTTCCCTGTAGCTCACCACATACAATAATGGACTTGGAATGTGGAGCAGAGTGGCTCCAGAACCCAAGTAAAACAAAAGCAAAAAATAAATAACAGGCTGAAAACATGGTAAAATCTGAAAATGTGGTTAAATCATGTGGCCGCAAAGGCTTTTCAACACTATTGGTTGGGTTTAGGGAGGGGGCTGGGTGGGTCAGTCAGTCAATAGCAAGCTGATTAACTGAAATGTATATTGCAGCTTCTAGTGGTTTTACGCAAGAAGAGGACACACAAATGGCACGTACAAGAGAAATTTGACCATCAAATATGTACACAGTGGCCTAAATAGATAAATTTTTGAAAACAAAAACTGCAAGCAGACATAGCTCTGTGTACGTTTTTTTTGCCAGCCGATTTGAATGTTATCACTCGATTGAATGGGCATTATTAGAAGGCTGTTATCATCCATCCACATGGTTAATCAGCTATAGGTCACATACGGCTGCGGCCTGAAGTTAACGAGAATTATTTAAATTATTTATTAAATTTCCCATTAATTGTATTTTATTAACATCTACCCCTACCCCAAACATAAACCCAACCATCACAATAATGTAAAAACAGATCTGGAGTCTTCTCTATTAGTATAGCTGATTAACCATGTGGATGGATGATAACAGGCTTCTAAGCCTACCAGTAGGCGCAGAAAGCCCCTATTGGCCCATATCTATCAGCTGATAATCACTGATAATCCCCATTCCATCAAGTGATAACATTTGAAGCGGTGTGTTTTTGCAGTCTCCAGAAATGTAGACCTGTGTATGTATCCACAATGAGCCAGGGTTTGTTAAAAACAGTCCACAGCAAGCCATTTTGCATCATGTCTCTTTAAATGCTAATGAGCTTCTGCTCACCCCTCCCCTTTTTAAGACTGCAGAAGTTTTTTTTAATCTGCCAATCCATTCTTGAGGAGATAAACCTGAGCAGCACACACACAGTCCTCAACCAAACCTTGAGCTTCTGCTGACTTTTGTCTGTTTGACTTAGGCCCAATCCCAATTCTACCCCTTAGCACTTCCTCTTACCCCTACCTCTTGTTTTGGGCGTTCATGTGAAGGAGTAGTGGTGTCCCAATTGTCTTTAGCTTGAAGGCGTAGGGCTAAGGGGAAGGGGTATACACCCCTTCGAACAAAGATTTTTAGGACCACACTCGAAACCATGAGGTAAGAAAATTTCCCAGAATACACCAGCAACAGCGGCAGTTTTGCTACACCCGGATGTAAGGAGAGCCACAAATTAGTATTTTTGTAATTGTTATGAAATTTACAACAAACAAACATTTGTTTTAATATATTAATAATTGCGTTCGTGTTTTACCGTCATGCTTTTATAAAAAAACGCTAAAATAAAAACCGCTAAATTTTGCAATTTATAATCCCTAATAATAACTCCGGTACAGCAGTCCCACAACATTCTGACACTCGATGACACTCGAATACTCTGTCAGAAAAGTCTAGTGGCTGAGAATGAGCCTTTTACAGTGTCTGCTCTAATGTTAATGCTGTTTTTGGTGTGTTTACACAGATAAATATGGCCACTGTGTAAATGCACAGTATAGTTACAATCTTATTGCCACATTAAATCGTAATGAAAACATAATATATGCCTTTAGTGATTTCCTGAAGATCAATACCAAAAAATAACACAACTGGAATAACTACACCAGTTGCAAGCGTCTGATCTCATATGAAGCAAGAGATTGCGATGACGTATGATGACGTGTGCAGGTGCTGTAGTGCTGTCCCAATTCTTAGAGGTAAATTTTGAAGCCCTTCCCCTTAACCCTCGGTTGTAAAGGCCAAGAGGAAAGGGTAGGTGTACAAAAATAGTATTGGGATTGGGCCTTACATGGAGTATTTGAAGTTGTTTCCACATTAGCTTATCTAGCTAGCTTATGCTAGCTTATCTGAAGGACATCACTGGACCTTTGCTGGACCCCCT
>CAIGQZ010000692.1:2464606-2476142 GCA_903798205.1 Danio tinwini
TGTGTGTGTGTGTGTGTGTGTGTGTGTGTCTCTGTTGTTTTAAGTATATCTTTATTGTATTTGATCAATTTTTTTTTACATTTTATAGTCCCTCGTTTTTATTACATAACACACACACACACACACACACACACACACACACACACACACACACACACACACACACACATTCATTCCTGTACATCACGGTTTATTTTAAAAGGTAAGAATCCTCAAAACAACATCCCTTCGAACACATTTGGTCCATCAACACAGTAGTGTTGATTTATGGATGGTTATTTGTTTGTTTACGCACCGTTTCTGCCGGAGACCTGGGGCCTGTTTCAGTAAGGAGGTTCAACCAACTTCGAGTTTAAACTTATACTCTGAGTTGATTTACAGAGAGATTAAAAACTCTGTGTTTTCGATTTCAGAATTCAGATTTCAGAATTCAATCAACTTTGAATAGACCAAGAGTTAAGTGCGCACACTGTGACTATTAAAAGGCATTATCAATTGCGCCCAGATATTATGAGCGACCATGGAAATATCTGAAAAAAAGAGACCAACATTTCTTTCTCCAGCTGAACTTGATGTGCTCATGCAAAGTTATAGCAAATATGACCATATAATTAATGAAGCAACACCACTGCATCAGTGAGACAGAGACAGATAGCGTAGGAGACATAGCTGCTCAAGTTAATGCGTAATTTTATATCTAAAGAATTAAAATATTTTAGTGAAATAAAAAAGTAATGTAATGTGTAACGTTTATAAAATCTGTTCACACGTTCCCACTTTAATACACGTTGATCAGTTTTAATAGATTTAAAAGTGCACTTGTGTCTGCCTCTATTATTGATCAAGTGGTAAAGGTTGATATGACATTTAGAATGTAAGCAGTACTAACAAATAGTTTTTAGAACGAATAATCCCATTAATCTAGTTACAGTACATGTCGAAGGTCAGTGAATTTAAGCTAATTATTTAAAAAAGACAAGCCATTCTCGTACGTGACTTTGTTCTTTGTGTCACTGAAATGTAGGAAATAGCTGTTTCCATTTAAAAACATTAATTAAATTTATGTGCAAAACTGGAATAACACATAAAAGACATGCGAATAAAGCAGCGTTTCCATCCAACGAGTCAAAGAGAACAAAATCAACACATCCTGTTTAACTGGCGCCAAATATCAACAATAAAAACAGAATTTACTGCGGTAGAAAAAGCTTTTCTTTATTTAATAGGCTAAATGTACTTGTGCCTCAAAAGACAATGGTGACACAATAAACGCGTGGTGGCATTTGAAGCCATGAGACGCGGAGAACAGACACTCTTGACATGCTCCAGACGCTCTGGAGGTAATTAATAATATACATTAATATTGAAACGATTAAGGCGTTTTAGAATGACCAAAACAACATTTAAGATGTTTTACAATGTGCTCAGCCTGCCGGTTTGTCTATTCACACACATTTTCATCATCATCTCTTATAATAAACCTTTTTTTAATGCACATACTGGAAAAGTGTTTTCATCGCAGTTTATGCACATCTTTTTTTATTGAATAAAAGTTTATCCTACTCAGTTATTATGTGTATGTTTTTTATGCGTATTTTCAAAAGTTATGTGCATCATGATGTTTCCATCAATCGTTTTTGTGCATATCCAAAAAGCGCATATCCAAAATGAGCATTAAAATAGGTGGGTGGAAACGTAAGTCTAAGGCGAGAAATACCGCTTCCTCTTCCTCTTTAAATAAGGGGAGGAGACCGACAGAAACTCAGAGTTTAGTGAATAAAACCTGCTCCTGACCAGGTTAGGTTTACAGAGTAAGTTACCACAGTAACTGACTCTGAGTTAAAGTTACCTCTCTTTCAGAAACAGGCTTGACTTACCTTGCTTTCTCGAGTTTGACAAACTTGCCATTTTGTTTTTTATTTGATTTTCTTCTTAGGGGTCCGGCCCCCAAGGAGACTGTCTAATAAAACTCTAGCCCTCTGACAAATTTAGTTGATGACCCCTGCTGGTCTAATGATACTCATCTGGGCATTTGAGGCAATTCCTATTGTTTTTTATGGTTTTGGTTTTTTGTTGTTTTTTTGCTAGAACTAGTACAGATAGAAAAATAAAACCACTTTCCTCTCAAATGTCATTTTAAATTCTTCATTATTATTAATGGCAAAAGCTACATAATAGCTTGTTCATCAAAGCTGTTTAGCAGTGAGTCTTTTTTTCCTCACAGAAGCTTTCAATTTCAAATAACTCTACGATACGTGACCACAAATCAATATTTTGTGTGTAATTATTTACTTGTATATGGCTAACTGTTGCTTTCACTTTGCATCGGGGTCCTGGTCACCCTGTCAGTGTTTAATTTTGCAATAAAAACAACTAGATGTACATTAATCCCTTACTGTATTCCATGTGGGAAGTTTTGGGCACTGTGAAGCGAAAATAAGCCACCATTGCGAGCTGGTCTGGAACTCAGTGTCCTTGGCACTCAATAACCCATTTAAACGCAGGATTAGCTGTTCTGGATCAGACCCGGCAGGGTGGTTTATGACAAGTTCAGACTGGAGTGGCTGCATGGAAGTATTGTTACGTAAGCAATAAGCATGGACTTCTCTGCAAATGTGCAGCTCCTCATTCTCCATAACTGGGTTTTATCTGCTTTTGAGATAACACGTGCACAACTGCTTGACTTCACTCTTCACATCGCAACATGATGCAGATAAAATGCACTGATGGAACTGGCAACAAGTACAAACTTGAAAAACCTTTTTTTTTTATTTAACCTACATATTTTGTAAAAAAAAAAAAAAAAAAAAAAAAAAACATATGTAGATACTCAGTGAATAAAGTCATGCAATGTAGATTAGCAGAAAACTGTAGCACAATAAATACTGGCCACACTTTACAATAAGGTGTTATTAGTTAATGCCAGCTAATGTATTTACTAACATGAACTAAGTATGAACAATAATCGTACAGCATTTATTAATCATAGTCCAACATTTAATAATGCATTATTAAAATCTAAATTCATGATTGTTAACATTAGGTAATGGTGAACTAACATGAACTAACAATGAACAACTTAATTTTCATTAACTAAGGGTGCTTTCACACCTAGACTTTTGTTCCGTAACCTGGAGCATTTGCCCAGTTAGCGCGGTTCATTTGGCATATGTGAACAGGGCAATCATGCTCTGATCCGCGCCAAAGCAATCGCTCTGAGACCGCCTGAATGAGGTGGTCTCGGCTCGATTGAAACGAACTCTGGAGCGGATCGATTGTAGTAAGAAAGCGATACGATCCGAGCCCGGCTATATCACAGTGTTTTATGAATATGTAATAGGCATACAGCTATATGAAGAAAGAATTATGAGTAGGGCGGGAGGTCATTTCAGACATCCCAAGTCTCCCGGACGTTCTGGGAGTCTCCCGCAAGCGTACAGAGACTCCCGGATGCCCGCAAATGAGTAATAATCTCCCGGAAATCGCGTGTCTCCCTCCCGGTCCTCAAATACGACACGTACCTTTCTCATCACCTCTCCCCACCTCATCCCTCCTCGCTCTTCTTCAGACATGTCGCGCACACTCTGTCAGACACCACCAAACTACCCCCTCGACAGCTGAGCGGGACTCTGCGAAATAAACCGTGAAACTCTGACCAATGTGAGGAGCGTTTACTCACACGTGACTTATTTTGGTCCGTTTAGAAACTTTGTCGCGTAAAAGCCAACCGCACCAAGAACAAAGAGCAACAATGTAACTGTTAATCCCTTTTTCGGAACAAATTCACAGGTGTGAAAGCACCCTAAGGTTAACTAACATGATAAAATACTGTAATCTATTATTAACTAATACAAACATATTCAAGGGTGTTACCAAAATAATAAACAAATTTATTTTTATTAAGTCTTCAAATGGTTTTCTTTCATGTTGTAAGATGGTATGGAAGTATGTGATTTTAGATATGGTGTTTGACTGAATATGGCTAGTAAAAAAAAAAAAAAAAAAGCACAAATATGACAAACTTTTATTTTAAGTACATGAAATCATCTAAGCTTATGCTTTTATATAAAATATTGTTTTCCAGAAAATCCTTAAGCATTATTTGGTAAGTACTTTAGTTCTTTAAAATATTTATTTTCCAATGACTCCATTTTTTTTTATTATGTTAATATTGGCTGGATTTGAGTTTACTAGTGTAGTCAATATTACCCATTATGAATGTTGATTTGATTTGAAAATACCCCTGCCCTGAATGTTTTGAAAAAAAAAAGGAATATATAAATAAATTCCTTAAAGGTGCAGTATGTAAGTTTGACACCCAGTGGTTGAACTAGGTATTGCACTCCTGGATCAAAATAAATGCAAGCTTGGGTTGCCAGATACAGGAGCTAGTGATTTAAACTGTGTTTTAAATAATAGCAACGACACGCGATAGAGGGAATATTTTTCATATTAAAAGGAGTTTTGGTTCTAACCAACACCTTGAATTAATATATTAAAAACGGCTTCTATTTCTCACAGCTGAACATGTAAAACCTATGACAGTGATCACCTCAGGTAAACCTTGTGTGCTTTATTCAGTGCTAAATGCTAACAATGTGAGTTTGAATGTCATTTTACATGACATTTATTGCCATATACTGAAAGCAGCAGCAGATAGTTCACCTCAGGACTTGAAAATACAATAAACCGTTTGAAATTGAACTTTAGAACTAAACACATATGAGTGATTCAGCATCTACATTTAATGATGTTAAAGATGGTTAACAAGTATTAAATAGATTCTAAACCTTTACATTTCGTGAGTGAGTGCATATTCTGTGCTTCTAAATGGCTGTATTTAAATATCTGTCGTGTTTCATCTGGTGCAAACAGCCAAATTGCTCATTACTGCATATCTCGTCACAAAGCGTGTTGTTAGGACACGCGGTTACAATGTAACCTGCTCACCTAATGTTTACGTTCGTAATATTTATATCATTTGATAATTAATAACCTCATGTGGAACTGAATCTGTCTCATTTCGACGTTTGATACTGTCCACCAGAGGTCGCATTTTCGGTCACGGACGCATGCTTTCAGAACTCTTCTGAATGAATGAATGAAATATGCTGTTTTCTAACAAGGCAATCCGGGGTGCTGAATTATAATTGGCTAAACTGGCATTGTGCAGGTTAAATTTACCTAAACAAAGACAGCGTTCCGGCACGGAAAAAACATTTTCAAAGCAGAATATCTGACTTCAGCATTGTTTTTCAGTTGAACAAGTATGTTCACTTGCAATGTTTCTTAAATATCTGCACACATATTATGGTATATTTACGCTTTAGAAGAGTCAAAAACTTACATTAATTACATTAAAAACATACATAAATCACCTTTAATTATCTGATCAATCCTATTTAACTGATTATATTTATAAATGCTTATATGCTTATATTTAAAGTTTTCTGTGACTTTGGAAGATGATTAGCCTTTTAAAGAGCCCCTGTTATGGGTTTTTGAAATTGACCTTCCATGTAGTGTGTAACACAGCTCTAGGTGAAGTGAAATATCCAGGTAAAGCTTAAATCTGAAAGTGGACAGTTTTTAAAACTATTGATTCATCTAAAAAAGAGTCGACTCATAGTGGTTTAAATGAATCGTCTTGATAACGAGTCTTTAGGCGTTTCGGCGTGACGTGGATACGAAACATAATGGTTGCGCGCTTAGACCCACAAAATTTTAACCTGCGGCCCCGCCCACTAACACAGCAGCAAAGACAAACAGATCCTGAAGTCATGAGTCATGAAGACACTGTGCTTACCTTGATATTATTGGAAGTGTGAGGGGAAAAAAGTGTGTCAACAATCTACATGCTTACAATGAACTTTCAGTACACAGCTCATGGATTAGTTTCTTCCTCCATTTTGTTACACCAAATTATGTGACTATGGCATACTGTGATATGCTGTTTGGCTTGAACTTGCTCCCAAGACAGGCAAACAGCGTACATACTATCACGTGATTGACAGCCCACATTGGGCACTCAAGGGCACTAAGCTGTTTGCATTTAAAGAACATTACATTTTTCTGTGTGAAATACAAGGGACAAGAGGTGCCACAGCAATGGTTACAAATAGAAATGATCTACAGCTGAAAAGGGAGAAAAGCTGCAAAATGATAATTAATTAAATCAGACCTGGCCCATGACACATTTCATAAGTGTAAGTAAATAGCTGCCTCCTTGTTTTCTCTAGCTTGAAAAGTATGTATTTAATTGTGTTGTTACTTGTAACCGCTTGCACTATATCAGGTAACTCTGTGTTCCCATATCTCGTCTAATGCCTTGTTGAAGACGCGACGCGTGCTGCTTGTTTTTTTATTTAAATGCATTTGTGGTGTTTAACTGCACTGTTTTTGGGGGTGAGGTGTCAGAATAACACTGTTGAGAACCGGGTACTTTTTACTGTGGTGTTGGTAAGTTTACTTTGAAGAGTGTTTCGGGCGTCTGCTGCGATCGGATCCTATACCAATGTTGGCGACCCGAGGGCTTGATAAACCGCGCTGGGCATTTTACTGTCTCGCGCTGAATGCTGTTGACCAATCGCAAGAGGCTGTCATCAGTCCAATCAGCGCAGAGGCGCTAAGGAGGGGTTTGGGAACAAATTAATTGCTGAACGATTCATATGGGAGTTGCTGGGATAATTGGTAAAAAGAAATGCATATTATAAGACCATGAAAGTGTTTTTTGACCTTGCATGCATATCAGCCTGTTATTGGAGACCCATAAAACCGAAATATGACCCTTTTTAATGTATAATAGGGGCTCTTTAAAATGGCCAAAACACTTGGCAGATGAAGGCCAAAGAGACATTACACAACAATTCAGACATTATAGGAGAAACTGGTGTTTCTAAATCTGTGATTTCTAAAATATTGCATCTTTTACAATGTCAGTAACTCTTTTATTGTCTTTTTACAATGTCAGTAACCTTAAGTTCTTCAAAAGGCTGGTCACCCAGAAAAGACAAATGCAAGAAAAGACAGGATAATGCAGATAATCTTAATTGTCAATCAGTTGAACACTGCAGCAGGAATTGATCATCAGATTAGCTCTGAACAGGGTAAAGATCTGAATCTCAGCATTCAATGTGTCGACGTTTAACAGAATATGTACTGAAAAGCCCTGCAGTGACCAAACCTTCATCAGCAGAAAGAGTCAAATGCCATTGCTGAGGAGCGTGTTGTGTGGATTAACGTTTACTTTAGTGATCAGATCAAGTTTAATTAATTTGGGTTTGATGTGAAACATTATGATTATCACCAAACCGGGCAGAGACTGAACACAAGGTGCATGCAGACATCAGTGAAGTTGAAGGTAAAGTATGATGGTTTGTTGTTGTATTCTGCGGAAGGTGTTTGGTCTTTTATGAAGCTTTATGACGGAGTGAATGAAAATGTTTATCAGAAGCTCATTCAGCATCATGCTGTTCCAATCTCTCAACAATTACAACAGTACGTACAGTATGGCTGTATTTCGTTTTTAAAGCGAACACTACGGGATGGTATGACACTGTTTCTTTTCGTGCTTACCAGATGACCGCTTACCTCCATATGGACGGTTTTCCTGGTGTTACCAGTTTGTCCAGTTAGCTCGCCATGTACATCAGCAGACTTGGGACGCAGAGAGAAGTTGACCGGGGGGGTTCGAGTCGGGTGAAGAATGGTTACAGAAAGCTTGAAAGACAAAAACAAAAGCCAAAAAATAAAATAAACAAATAACAGGGTGAGAATGTGGTAAAATCTGAAAACGTGGTAGAAATCCAGCGAGGGCTTTTCTTTTTATGGATTGCTTTTGAAAACACTGTCGGTTGGGCTTAGGGGAGGAGGAGGGTGGGTCAGTCAATTGATCAGTCAGTCAGTGATTCAGTTAGTCAGTCAACAGCAGCCTCTGGTGGATTTACGTGAGAACAGCAGTTGTGAAAGACACTTGCAAGAGAAATTTGAGATCTATAAAAAAAAATAAGTATACAGCGGCCTCCTGTGTATTCGTGAAAATAAAATCTACAAAACTACAAAAAAACTGACGACATATTGTACCTCAAAGTCATGGGGACGTTAGATTTAGTTTGGAAATGAAAATCGGGTTGGCGTTAAAACCCAACGTCAGGTCGACGTCAATGTCCAATGTCCAACCTAAAATCAACCAAGTATCTAATTGTGTTATGCAACCTGGATGTTGTATGGATATTACCACTATGACATCTATCAGACGTTGGATTTTGGTCACTTTCCAACACAACCTAAAATCATTCAAATATCAACGTAATTTAACATTGTTGTTGGACATCAAAATAACGTTGTCCTTAGACGATGGCAAGACATTGAATTTTGGTCACCTGACATCAGGATCTAAATCTAACCTAATATTAAAACGCCTTATGATGTTGTGTGCCTGCTGGGTCCTGGGATGTGTTTGGCGCTCTCCAGAAATGTATATAGTGGTAAGTAATCAGAATGAGCCTGGTGTTGGTTAAAGCAGATTGTTTGAAACTCAGAAATAATGAAATGGCCGGAGCAGAGTCTTGATCTACACCTGACTGAAAATCTTTGGGGACAAATTTATGTCTTAGAAGGATTCAGTCAGTGATCTGTGGAAAAACTGAAGAATAACACTACAAAAAATGCTTTTCTTACTTAGATTTTTTGTCTTGTTTCTAGTTCTTCTTCTTCTAGTTCTTAAATCAAGAAGAATTTTCTAGACAAGCAAAACATATAATCTTGTTTTTAAATATAATATGCTAAAATTAAGTGAGTTTTTCCTTAAAACAAGTTAAATAATTTGCCAATGAGGTAAGCAAAATAATCTTGTTTTTCCTTTTGACATAAAATTATTTTGCTTGTTTTAAGGAAAAACTCAAATAATTTTGGCATATTATTTCATAAAACAAGACAACATGTTTTGCTTGTCTAGAAAATGCTTCTTGATTTAAGAATTTTTAGATATTTGGACTAGAAACAAGACAAAAACCCTAAGTAAGAAAATATTTTTTTGCAGTGAAGTTCAAGACTACAGAAACTAGTGACTAGAAACAAGTGATGGCCTGTAAGGGTGTACTCACACTATGCTATCCGAACCGTGACCAGGCCTGTTTCCTGGATCGTTGAGTAGTGTGAGTGCTCTGAATCAGGCTCAGGCATGGTTCAGTTGGCCAGCCCTGGCCCGGTTGGAAGAGGTGTGCCACAGCGCGGTTCACTTGGGCTTTGGCGCGGTACGCTTGTAGTGTGAGTGCAAAGCGCGCCTGAGCCCAAAACTGAAGATGAGACGTGAGTTTTAAGGGACTGTTTTAGATGGATTTATTAATCATTCTTACAGTTCAATGAATGTAACTGTCGTAGATTATTAAAGACGCAAACCCCTCACTGCACGACAGCTGCACCTTCAGCAAACCTCCTAATTTCTGCAGCACGAGGACTTTATGATTATTTATGAGCATCAAAAGTAGCTGATCTGTTCGACAAAATATTTGACAATGTGTCACCGCATATCAAACGACTAAAATGATATAACTAAATAAATCACCACTGTGCTGAGCGAGAGCGCTTACTGAACAGGGCATCATCGATGACGTAAGCGTGCTCAGGCCCGAATGTAATGTGAGTGCGGGCCGTCAGTTGAGACGGGAGGGGGGACAAGCGTGCTTCGGCCCTGTTCAAGGCAACTGTACATACTGTAGTGTGAGTACGCCTTAAGAGACTAGTAAAGTCCTATGGCCTCAAGTCATTAAATGCAATATTATAACCAGTGCTTGACATTAACTTTTTTGATCACCAGCCACTGTGGCTAGTAGTTTTCCAACATTACTAGCCACTCGCCATTTTCACTAGCCACAATTTTATTGTTGGGAAAATATATTTTATACACATAAATAAGACTTTGACATGCTAAAATTACTTGATTTAGATTTTGCCTTATCTCCACATGCCTCATTAATTTCACTTTTTGTATCACGTGTATGAGCTTGCTAAATGTTCATGAGCAAATGGGTCATGGTTTCATAGTATTACAATTAGTTTTTATTTCACATAATTTTCAGAGCTCAAAATGAAGGATTGACCAATTTATCTCTGACCACACCAAACATAAACAATTAATTATTTCTTAGCCACAAATTATAAATGTGTCAAAACAAGCAAAGCTGTTTACTATACTTTTTATTTAACAAAACATATGCACAGTAATCGGTCTTGGCTAAAGGACCCAGATCACCAGTTTACTACACATAAATGGGGAGTAATTTCCCATTGAAGCAATGTTATTGTAAAAAATGATAATTATACCACATTACGCAAAAGAAAGTAGGTAGTAAACATACCGTGTCATAACGAAAGGATTATAACGCACACGGTTAACGTTAGACCTATAAATAATCTGTTCAAAAAATGAGTGAAAGCAACCGGTGCTGATTACAAAAATACAAATCTGGAGCTCTTGAAAGCAGCAAGACTGTGGGTGCAAGTTCATCACTTTTTGTCTAGTCTATTTGAAAGATAACCGATAACATCAGCTGTGTTTCTAGACACAGTTGCTTCACGCAAGGAAACGGGAGCGCGCATCACCTCAGCTGTTATCGCGAGTGATCATCCTTTCATTCAGTATTCATCTGCATTTTTATTGCTCACGCGAATGCAATTATTTTTGTCAGTCGTGTTGCTTCTCAATTCTAAGATCACCTTTGGATGCATTTTGGACTATCCTTATTGTCGAACCCTGCTTTTATGAATTATTATCCGAGAAAATTATTTTCAACCAGCCAAAGTGGCTAGTGGGAGTGTCTGTCTTACCCACCATCACTGAAATCTACCCCCATTTGGCGGGTTGGCGGGTGGTAATGTAAAGCCCTGATTATAACCAAATCAAATCAAATCAAATCAAATCACTTTTATTGTCACATCATCAGCAGCACGTGTGCTATGATGAGTGAAAAGCTTAGGTGCTGGCTCCAGACAGTGAAGAATACAGATAGTGCAAATACAACAACAGTGCAAAAAACAGACAGTGCAAATACAACAACAGTGCAAAATACAGACAGTGCAAAATACAGACAGTGCAAATACAGCGACAGTGTAAAATACAGACAGTGCAAATACAGACAGTGCAAAATACAACATCATACTCACAAAAAAGAAACAAAACAGTGTAAATTTGGCAATGTGACAGTGATGCGTACAATGGATAGGTGTACACATAGTTGTAGGCAGTCTTGTTTAAGTATAGATTGGTTAAAGTGCAGTGCATGCTACATCTTTATGGTGTGCAGTGTGGGGTATGGGAGAGTTTGTGTGGGGTGTGTTAAGTGTTCATCAGCCTGATAGTCTGAGGGAAGAAACTTTCCTTCAGTCGGCTGGTGCGTGACCGAATGCTGCGGAACCGTCTGCCTGAGGGTAGCAGAGAAAAAAGTCTATGGCTTGGGTGGCTGGAGTCGCTGATGATTCTCTTGGCTTTTCTCATGCACCTCCTGGTGTAGATGTCCTGGAGGGAGGGAAGCTCACC
>CAIGQZ010000692.1:2489156-2524003 GCA_903798205.1 Danio tinwini
TGAAGCACACTTGGCAATAAAACTGATTCTGATTCTGATTATATTATATTATATTATATGTTGGAAAATATTATTTAATATACTTAATATTCATAATCTCTCTCAACTGCCACTTTTATAAAGTTTATAAAACTATCAAACATATGATTATGATTATAAAACATAATAAATTTTATATAGCAGTACATGAACACAAAAATGACCAAACCACAGGAAACTAAAGTGCTTAGTGAAGTTTATGTATAAACTAATTTCGAGAGGATCACATGCTTATGATTGCCCCGCATTATTCAATTTATGATTCACCAATCAGACGATTCCTAGGCCACTATAAATACCCTAATAATAATAACAATAATAATAATAATACATTTTATTTATAGTGTGCTTTTCTCAGACCCAAAGCATACAAGGCAAACAAAGGAGAACAATAAAAACAGTAAAAAGACCATAATAAGACAATAAAATATGAACGATTCAATACAACTGGATGATTAAATTAACTAAAATAATTGATCTAAGTTAAAAGCAATGGTAAAAAGGTGAGTTATGAGAAGTTTCTTAAAACAGCATTCCTGATGCTGATGGGTTGGCCATTCCATAGCTTAGGCGCACTGTACGAAAAAGCACGACCACCCATAGTCTTTAGTTTGCAGCGTGGCTGAAACAGTAAAAGTCCAGATGAAGAACGAAGACTGTGGGTGGGAGTGGCCAAAGTTACCAGGTCACAGTTGTAGTCAGGTGCTAGCCCATGCACTGCCTTATATGTTAAAATCAGAGTCTTAAAATCAATACGTGACTTAACAGGAAGCCAGTAAAGTTGCTGAAGTACAGGAATGA
This sequence comes from Danio tinwini, assembly GCA_903798205.1. Lineage (NCBI taxonomy): Eukaryota > Metazoa > Chordata > Actinopteri > Cypriniformes > Danionidae > Danio > Danio tinwini. The sequence continues at coordinate 2,489,997 of CAIGQZ010000692.1, forward strand.
TACGGTGGCGTGAGGAAGTATGTGTCAAAACCCGTGCAGCAGAATTTTGAATGTACTGTAAACGTCTCAGAGAGCTTGCTGGTAGGCCCCCGAAGAGTGAGTTACAGAAGTCAAGATGTGATGTGATAAAGGCGGAGAAACTCTAAGTTCCATATGACAGCCATCTTTGTTTTGAAAAATCCCCCCTTCCACCCCTACTCCTCCTTCTTTCCTAGATGGGTGGCACGGTGGTCCTTACCAAGCCAGCCAAAGTTTCTGTACGGAGTTTACACGTTCTCCACATGCTCACGTGGGTTTCCCCTGGGTTCCCTGATTTCCTCCTACCATCCAAAAACATGCACCTTAAGTTAATTGACTAATTCAAATCGGCACCATAGACATGCTCCTAGTAAGAAGTTATCTCTTAAGAGCAATCACTATCTGTTCATTAGCTACTACAGCAGGGGAGTTCTCGAGATCTACCTGAGCTCAAACTCCTCTCTCGCCTTGCAAACGGAAGGTAGCCCTGGGCTCGAGGATCTTTTTGAGCTCAGGGCTCTCTCCTGGGACAGCATGCTAAACAAGCTTTATAATCAATCATCAGCTAAGTGTGAGCTCCTGAAAATACAATCAGTGGTGGAAAGAGTACTGATAAGTCATACCCAAGTAAAAGTACCATTACTTGGCCAAAATGTAGTGTAAGTACAGAAAAGGTATCTGCTGTAAATATTACTCAAACTATGAGTAAAACGTAGCCCTTTAAAAATACTCAAGAGTTAGTGAGTAGTGAGTATTACACTAAACAACTGATGCATTTACATGCAATTTGTGCGTGTGTGAAAACGTAACATTCTGTAGTGCATTTAGTGATTGTTTAAGTGTGATTGTTAAATGTGACATTTGGTGATTTCAGTCATCTTCTCATCAGTGACATGCATCTAAACAGATGAGTAATTGAATATAAAGATTTTGGACATCCTCTTGGAAACTTTGAACTTCCAAATGGTTTGCTGCATTTATAAAGTCCCCATGCCCCATGTCTTTAGTTTCTATGTGCGATTTAATTTGGACAAGAATCACAGAACTGATTTTTCTTCTCAGCCAATTCCCATAGACAAGAAAAAATAAAGTAGTGATGCAATTGGAACGAAAATAGTGGTTTAAAAGTAGAGATACATCACTAAAAACATACTCAAGGGAAAGTAAAAGTGCACATTTTTAAAACTGAGAAAAACTACTCAGTAACAGTCATTTGAGTATTGGTAATTTGTTACTTTACACCACTGAATACAATATAGGAAATGTACAGTAATCAAGAACATTTCGAACATGTATGAGTTATAATCAACACAGTGTGTCTAACTTGGCTAGTCATATAGGAAAAAAGGAACAGACAACTAAATCAAAACAAAATATGAACATCTATTAAGATATTCATAAATTAAACCAAATTGAACTTTATAATTTAGTTATTTATTGAGATATGTTTGTCCATGTACAAATGACCAAACATGCAACACACACGTGCATTAATATAAATGTTTTTTTTTGTACACAGGCACATGTCAAAATGACAAAATTGAGGAATCTCCAAACAGTTCTTCAAATTGGAGTTGCACATAGAAATGAAGATGCATTGCTTCATGACTGCTTCATGCATGTCTCAGCCTGAGTCTCACCCTCACCAAATGTAAACCTGTGTTACTTCAACAGTTGCATAACAGATCATGAGCCTCTACCTGCACATAATGAAGTTATGATCTACGATACACCCAATGTGATGTGTGTAAAGCCTTGTGCAAGACATTTCACATCTTAATCATTCCTGTGGCTCTTCTGTTCTATTCGGCTCCGATCTGGTTTTGTCTCGGGGTGTGGAGTACTGGTAGAGATTTTGCCTAGTAACTGAGTAAATACAGTACAATACTTGAGATGTCAGCGACAACCTATATTTAAACCTCATTTCTTTCTTTTGAAATGGCTGTATCTATGGGCTAAAATAGTTTATCTAACAATAGAGGCACTTTACAGCTGATCATTTTACAGATTATGCTTATAATAACCTTTCTTCTCCTCCTAAAGTATTAAAGAGGGAAAGCTTGACTGAAATAAAACTCTTAATTTACTCAAATCCATTCCAGATGTTCTTCAACAAACTATATTTTGTGGAATATACCCTGATCTCATGACGAAATATAGTGTTTTAAAAGTGGCTACTTCATTCAAAGTCATGCCATTTTATTCATATAAAAGCATAAGATTTTCAAAAATCCCCCAAACCCCATCACTTACAAAAAAAAAATGCAGTAAACTGAAGTAAAACTGTAGTACATCTGCAGTACAACAGCAGTATAACTGCAGTAAAAGTTAATACAATTACAAAATTGCACTGCAGTGAAGTATAAACACAGTTCAAATACAGTACAATAAAGTTCAACAGCAGTATAAGTTGCAGTAAACTGCAGTAAAAACAAGTAAACTCCGTCTTCACTGTATCCTTATAGTGGTATGGCAGTTGCACTATAGTAGTACTTCAGTTGTTTTGCAGTAGCAGTACTGCATTGTAGTGGTTTTGGTACCTCAGTACCTTTGCAGTAGTTGTACTTTATTATAGAAGTAGTATCACTTCAGTAATATTGCAGTAGTTGCTCTACAGTTGGTTGTATTGTAGTACGTCAGTTGTATTGCGTTAATACTGCAATATACTTAACAGTTTTTCGTGTCCAAAAAACTGCACTTTTCAGAAGTTAACTAAAACTGCAGTATTTCTTTAAAAACTGCAGTATTCTTAAAAATAAAAACTGCAGTAGTGTTTTGTAAGGCCCATCATTTTAGAATGAGCAAGTCTTTCTAAAATAGAAATGGGATTGTACAAATTAATTTATATTAATATGCTTTTTTTTTTGATATTGCTTTGAAAATGCAGTAATAAAAACAAGAGATAATCCAAGATGGCGCCGAACATGGCCGCCGTGTTGCGAGCTCCCAGGAAACTTTGTTGTGTTTTGTATGTTTTACTTGTAATTTTATTGTTTTCCTCGACACACACTTCGAGAAATTGGCTCCCTCCAACGACGCTCTGTTTACAAACACCACAACAGAGCCCTTTGTCTGGGCCACACAACCGAGGCGACGACGCAAACGCAGCCGGAAAAGAGGAAAGAGAGCTGGCGTCCTGATCAGACTAAGACGCCGTGGATTTCGACCTTCGCCCCCCACCATTCTGCTGGCTAACGTTCAGTCACTGGACAACAAACTGTGCGAGCTATGGGCGCGCATTTCCTTTCAACGGGAAACAAGAAACTGCTGCATTATTGGTCTTACAGAAACCTGGCTATCTGCAGAGGTACCAGCGACAGCGGCTGAACTTTCGAGGTTCTCCTTGCACCGCGCGGATAGAACGAAAGAACTCACAGGGAAAAGCAAAGGAGGAGGTGTTTGTTTCTTTATTAACAACTTATGGTGTGATGAGAGAAACATACACCCAGTTAGATAATTTTGTTCTCCTGATCTGGAATACCTTATGCTTCGGTGTCGACCATACTGGCTACCAAGAGAATTCACATCGATCATTATTACGGCTGTTTACATCCACCCTCAACACAGAGCAGGCGCTCAGAGAACTGTATGGGAGCATAAACGAGCAGGAAACCGCACACCCGGAGGCAGAGTTTATTGTTACAGGGGACTTTAACAACGGCAACCTCTGGAAAATCGCTCCAAAATACTTTCAACATATCACCACACACAAGCGTGGTGATCATATTTTGGACCATTGCTACTCTCCGTTCCGGGATGCTTACAAATCCCTCCCTCGCCCACCATTTGGCAAATCAGATCACTCTTCTGTTCTGCTCTTGCCTGCTTACAGGCAGAAACTGAAACGGGAACCACCCACCCTCAGGACGTTTCAGAGCTGGTCGGACCAATGGGATTCCATACTTCAAGACTGTTTTGATGACGTTGACTGGAAGATGTTCCAGGCAGCTTCTGATGACGACATCGAAGTGTACTCAGACACCGTTACGTGCTTCATCAGAAAGTGCATAGAAGACGTGGTCTCAACAAAAACTGTCCGTATCTACCCCAACCAAAAACCATGGATCAATGGCGAAGTTCGAACAGCCCTATCAGTGCGAACTTCCGGCTATAAATGCAGAAATGCTGAGGAACTAAAACAAGCAAACTACAACCTCAGGAAAACGATCAAAGCAGCAAAACGTCAATACAAAGACATGGTGGAGGGTCAATTTAACACCAATAACGCAAGGAGCATGTGGCAGGGACTTAATTACATCACAGACTTTAAAAGTAACAAATCCGCCACTGTGAACATTGCTGCGTCTCTCCCGGACGGGCTCAACTCGTTCCACGCCTGCTTTGAAGCCCAGGACAGCACACACACACAGCGCGCTCCCGCGGCCAATACAGAAACCGCCAGCACACTCTCTGTTTCTGTAGCGAATGTAGCAAGATCTTTCCGTCGTGTGAACATCTGAAAAGCTACGGGCCCAGATGGCATCCCTGGACGTTTGCTTAAAGCATGCGCTTACCAGCTAGCGGGGGTTTTCACGGACATCTTTAACCTCTCGCTCTCTCGGCCTGTGGTTCCCACATGCTTTAAGACAGCTACTATTGTGCCAATACCGAAATCAGCAAAAACCACATGCTTGATTGACTGGCGTCCCGTTGCACTGACACCCATCTTCAGCAAGTGCTTTGAGAAGCTGATTAAAAACCACATCTGCTCTGTACTGCCCGCTAACACTGACCCTCTGCAATTTGCATACAGAAACAACTGCTCCACTGATGATGCAATTGCTTTCACCTTGCATACTGCTCTGTCTCACCTGGAAAACAAAACACATATGTGAGAATGCTGTTTGTAGACTACAGCTCAGCATTCAACACCATAGTGCCTGCCAAGCTGGGGGTGAAGCTCCAGGCTCTGGGCCTACACAGATCTCTGTGCAACTGGATCCTGGACTTCCTGTCAAGCAGACGCCAGGTTGTCAGAATGAACAATATCACCTCATCCACACTGATCCTCAACAATGGTGCTCCACAGGGCTGTGTTCTCAGCCCACTCCTGTACTCCCTGTACACACATGACTGTACATCCAAACACAGCTCCAACGTCATCGTTAAATTTGCTGATGACACAACGGTGGTGGGCCTAATCACCGATAATGATGAGACGGCCTACAGAGAGGAGGTGCACACTCTGACGCAGTAGTGTCAGGAAAACCACCTCTCACTCAACATCAGCAAAACCAAGAAGCTGGTGGTGGATTTCAGGAGAGAGAAGAACGGACATACTCCCATCACCATCAACGGGACACCAGTGGAGAGAGTCAGCACTTTCAAATTTCTTGGAGTACACATTGCTGAGGATCTGACATGGACTGCCCACACAGACGCAGTGATGAGGAAGGCACAACAACGCCTCTTCTTCCTCAGGCGTCTCAGGAGGTTTGGAATGAGCCCCCACATCCTCCGCTCGTTCTACACCTGCACTGTGGAGAGCATCCTCACTGGCTGCATCACCACCTGGTATGGAAACAGCACCAGCAGCAATCGCAAAGGTCTACATAGGATTGTGCGAACTGCTGGACGCGTAGTAGGAGGTGAGCTTCCCTCCCTCCAGGAAATCTACACCAGGAGGTGCATGAGGAAAGCCAAGAGAATCATCAGCGACTCCAGCCACCCAAGCCATAGACTTTTCTCTCTGCTACCCTCAGGCAGACGGTTCCGCAGCATTCAGTCACGCACCAGCCAACTAAAGGAAAGTTTCTTCCCTCAGACTATCAGGCTGATGAACACACCCCACACAAACTCTTCCATACCCCACACTGCACACCATCAAGATATAGCATGCACTGCACTTTAACCAATCCATACTTAAAACAATACTGCCTACAACTATGTGTACACCTATCCATCGTACATATCACTGTCAACATTGCCAATTTTACATTGTCTTGTTTTTTGTGAGTATGTTGTTGTATTTTGCACTGTCTGTATTTTGCACTGTCTGTATTTTGCACTGTCTGGAGCCAGCACCTAAGCTTTTCACTCATCATAGCACACGTGCTGCTGATGATGTGACAATAAAAATGATTTGATTTGATTTGATTTGAAGAGTACACTAACGATTGTGGCACAAAGACAGATTGCATTTTAAATTCTGAAAGTTACAGCAGTCACAAATGAGTAGGAATTGTACAGACTCTTGCTTTGAGGGATTTTGAATGAACATATATTACTCTATTAGATAGCTTGGCTGTGATCTTAACCATAACTTTGTAACCAAGGATTTTCCAGAGATTTTCAATCAGGTTTAGTTCAGGACTCTGATCTGGCCACTTCATTATTTCATCATTCATTTTTTCATTTAATTTTTTGTTCCTCATGAAGGTTACTGTCTGATTGAGCATCAAGAGCAGGAAAGGAACCACATGTTACAGAAGAAGCTTCTGATAAACATTTACTATATATGCGCTCTGTCATGAAGCTTTCAATGTGATGAGGCCAAACTTCTGCTAAACTTGCTTTCCTAATTAAAGCAAACTGGTCCAGTTCTTTGACCGTATATGCTCCTCAGCAAAAGGCAGTCTAGTTTTTTTACTCTTTCTGCTGATGAAAATTTAGTCATTGCAGGTCTTTCAGACTAAATTCTGTTACATGTCGATACACAATACTAAGATTCAGATCTTTACCATGTTCAGAGCTGAACTGATGATACAGGATAATGCAAAGAATATTGATGGTCAATCAGTTGGATTGACCATCAGTAGTCTCTGCATTATCCTGTCTTCTCCTGCATGTGTCTTTCCTGTATGATCAGCCTTTTGGGGGGACTTGAATGAGCAAGTGACAATGCAAGTTGCAATATTACAGTATATACATATTCTATAACTGCTATGTCTGTAAGTGTCTTCTCTTTGGCCTTTATCTGGACAACCTCCTTTCAGTGAGTTTCAGTGACTTTAAAATGGCTTGCCCTCTTACACACCCATCGAAAACTGGAAAGTTAATGCTAAATTATGTTATGTATTATTTATTATTTATGAAAACAACAATATAAAAAAGTTATGTAATTTTAAAGTTGTGAGTTTTTATTTGTGTTATTGTATATGTCTCTTTTTTGTTGTGGTTCTCTTCTCTTCGAGTCTCTCCGCTGTCTTTCAGACAGGTTTCATTATGAGCGCACAGGTGCGGTGAATCAGGTGTCGACACATTGGAGCTTGCCGGCGTGTTGGTGAAGACCATTTAAACCAGACTGGACGACCGATCGAAGAGTCTCCTCTCTTCTGGCTTGTTTTGTTTATTTGTGAGAACTTACGTTGTATTTGCTCTGCGATATTGTTGAATTTAACGATAAGTGTTGACTGTTAAACTCTTGAGATTAATGTACGGAGATGAATGTGATGAGGAGGGTGCCTTTTTCATGTTTTGTTGTTACCCTGCTGAAAATTCAACTTAAACCAGCCTAAGCTGGATGGCTGGTTTTAGCTGGTCGACCAGCCTGGTTTTAGAGGGGTTTTGGCCATTTCCAGGCTGGTTTCCAGCCAATTCCAGCCTGGTCTTAGCTGGTCAGGCTGGGAGTTGACCAGCTAAACCAGCTTGACCAGCCAAAACCAGCTATGTCCAGCTTAAACCAGGCTGGTCAAGCTGGTTTTAGCTGGTCATTTTCCAGCCTGACCAGCTAATCATTTTTAGCTGGTTTAAGCTGGTCATTTTCCAGCCTGTATTAATATTATATGTTAGGCCTGTACATTATTATATGTCCTGTACATGTGGTTGAATTGACAATAAAGCTGACTTTGACTTGACTTTGACTAAGACCAGGCTGGAAATGGCTGAAACCTCTCTTAAACCAGGCTGGTCGACCAGCTAAAACCAGCCAACCAGCTTAGGCTGGTTTAAGCTGTTTTTTTTAGCAGGGTAGTAGGGAGGTAAGTGAATGTTGTTTAATTTGTTTTAATTTATGTGCAGGTCAGAGGGTTTAAAACTTAGTAGTTGAGTTTTTGTTTGTTAATTTGGCTTTACCTCTGCAAGATTTGTATGTCTCCTTTTAAATTCAATTCAAATAAATTTGTCTTTACCTTATTTCTTTGGTCAATCTTTGTTGTTGTTGTTGTTTTCTTTTGAACGGGAGATGAGACTCCAGGCTTTTCATTCATTTTAGAGGTGTCCTAATTAAATTGTATTAATTATTATAGTTCTGGCTTACTTTGTGGAGCTGTGCAAAGTTTAGAGAACGTAACAAGCTTACAAAAAAAAAAAAACACATGACGGCAAAATCTAATTTTTACCTATTGCTCTTGGCCATGCATTAAGGTCTTAAGGCTTGTGTAGATTGGAATGCTTATTGTTTTCAGCATCCATACCCAAGCAATTTTTTACTGGAAAAGAGTAGAGTGAAATTGCAAAATCACGCCCTGACGTTAGATGGTGCTTACTTACAAAAAAAAAATCAGAAATCTCCTGGTACTTTATGCTTTAGATACTTGCTTAAACAGAATAAAAATAAAGACAGTATTTACACTCTTGTTAAAACCATTCACCAAGGTTTTTGTTACCTATACCTTGATAGTTTAAGTAGCAACAGCAGAAGCTCTGGCTGGTTGTTAGACCGCAATAAAACAAGCAGCTCCACATTTGTCTCAATGATTCTTCATCACTGTTAGGAATGTGTGATAGCCTAGACCGCTTTGTACTTGAATGACACTGAATTCAGCAGCTCCAAGCACTTGAACAAAAGATCCAGTCATACAGACGTAAAATTGAAGCTGGACTCCAATGTCAGATTGACGTTGAATTTTAGTTAGTTAACGACACAACATAAAACCAACCAAAGATCAACGACTAATTATGTTAGACTTTGACAATGTATAGACACCCCATTATGACATTAAAGTGACGTTGAATTTTAGTTAGGTAATTACACAACATAAAACCAACCAAGGATAAAAGTCTACTGATGTTAGACTTTGACGTTGTATGCATGTCATATACTGACATTAAATGATGCTGGATTTCAGTTAGTTAATGCCACAACCAAATATCAACAGCAGCTGGTGTCGATATTAGACAGCAAATTGTTGATAATTTTGGTCAGAAGATCAACGTCATATAAAATTGTGTGCCTGCTGGAATTAGTCAAAGAGTATTTATATAGCCAGTATTTATTTTTTTTAAAATCACACTTACACCTGACGATTTGCATATTTGTTTTAATGCTCACATTGGCAGCCATTGTTTAGTCGAGTTAAATGTCGATGATAATTGTGAGCGAGAATCTCTCCTAGGCCTCATTGTATCATCAGGAGCAGGAGAATATATTTTTCCTGTATTTATTTTTTTGCAGTATACCAAACATTTACTATAGTTCATATTCAGGACTGCACTTCATTTTGTTGTTGTTGTTGTGCGAAAAACATTTTTTTTAGTCACTTTCTGCTTCAAAACTGACCACATATCAGCTCTTACACTCTAACTGTGTGATGAACAGGTATCCTGACCTCTTATTCATTCGCTGGCTTCAGATCAGTTATAGACTCTAATGGTGGTTGTTTCAAGAATGGTATTTAAAAATACAAACAAGACGACGACGCAGAAACCACTGTGGCTGTGAATGGAGTCCATTTATGGAAGAAGAGAAGAAGGGCTTATGTTTGACATGAGGAGACAATGGCAAAGTGTCTCTGTGTCATTGCATAATCTACTCAAAATCATGCATGTTATTATACACCTACACAGACATACTAAATGCCTACATGACATACTTACTGATGCAAAAGCATTTGGACACATGCGCATTTAAACATCTCTAAAATTCATTTCATTACATAACAAAATATGAAAACAAGAGCATTTTTCTAAAACATTAATTTAACAACATGGTCAGGGTGTTTGGAAGCTTGTTTTTTTGCAACAGATTAAAAATGGCATGTAATGTCTTATAAGTTTGAAATAACTCCTAAACACATCTTGTTATTTTGAGTTTAAATCTGACTATAAAGTTCATATCTTGTCCTTTATATCTCAAAATTCAAAGTTTATATATTTCCCATTCTGAATTTTATCTTAGAATTTTTATTTATTGCAAAAAAAGGATGTAATAAAAGAAGTTTGCAGAGATTTTCAATCAGGTTTAGCTCAGGGCTCTGTTCTGGCCATTTCATTATTTCATCATTTATTTTCTAGGACCTGTCTGACTTATTTCCTTGGTGACAAGGTTCAATGTCCCTCATAAAAATTGCTGTCTCATTGAGCATTGAGAGCAGAAAAGGAATCACATGTTACTGAAGGAGCTTCTGATAAACATTTACTGTATATGTCATGAAGCTTTATACAAGGCCAAATCCCTGCTAAACTCGCTTTCATCACTACTTGCTTTTCATCACTATTTTCATCAGGAGGAAGCTCCTGGTGTATTATAGCCCCTCACGTCCATTGCACTCAATTAATTCTGGACAATTGATTATTCCCAGAATATCAAAATCAACTGTAGGCAGTAGATCTTTCTCATATCTGGCACCTAAACTCTGGAACAGCGTTCCTAGCACAGTTTGGTAAGCAGACACACTCTGTCAGTTTAAAACTAGATTAAAGACACATCTCTTTGCATTAGCATACACATAAAACACAAATGCTTTTGAAATCCACATCCTCTAAAAGATTGTTAGTGCATTATTTAGGGCAACCAGAGCCGGGATCACTTCTCAAAATATATTATAATTTAAACAGCATCTGCACTTATGTCAGTCTTTTTTTTTTTTTCAGAGGTTTCCATAATCCTGGACCAGGTCGTATCCTAAGCAGCTGCTGCTGTGGTCTTGAGGAGTAGAGAGCATAAGACTGATTCCTGAAAGATCCCAGTGACAGACGAGTCCTGGCATTGATCCTGAAGTGCCACCCTGTACACCAGCTGGTGACCACTCCCACCTGCAGCTTCTCCACGATGGACGTCCAGCGTTCTCCAGCCTCCGCTGCCTAGACTGCAGCTCTGCACAAGACATATGGCCATAGGAGAAATGGTTGTGCCCATCTAAGCCTGGTTTCTCTCTAGGTTTTTTAATCCTTCACTTTTGCCAATTGGTGAAGTTTTTTCCTCGCCACTGTCGCTACGGGCTTGCATGGTTCAGGACTTGTGGAGCTGCACAACGATAGATTTGCTCTTAAGTGTTTGAACTCTCAGCAGTGAAAATTAAACCACACTGAATTGAACTAAACTAGACTTCAACAATGAAAACTGGACTGACACTGTTTCAGTCACTATAATCTTCTATGTAAAGCTGCTTTGACACAATCTACATTGTAAAAGCGCTATAGAAATAAAGCTGAATTGAAAGTGAACTTTGGTCCAGTTCTCTGTCCACACAACATCAAAGTGCAATATCCTCAGCAAAGTGCATGTCTAGTTTTTTTTAAATCTTTCTTAAAAAACGGTTTTACATTGTAAGTAGTTTTTTAAATGTTGTTATTTTGTAGGCAAAATGAGCTTTCATAAAATTAAAAAGCCATATATATTAATTAAAATTATTGCTTGCTGTGGCGAGTCATCCAATTCCCCGTCGCCATGGTCCGTAATGTACACCAGCTGCACAATCCTCAAGCCCAATCAGCCACACCGGTTGTTCATGAAGAAGAGACCTATATAGACAGCACGAGAGGACAAGCGAGTGAGTGCATTCTGACAAGAAACCTCCATGCTAACTATTCTCTGTTCTACCTCGCAGAATCGAGTGGCTGATTGGAGCACCCAATACAGTTTGAATACAGTTTATTACATTAATTTAGTTGTGATCTTAACCAGAGATTTTCAATCAGGTTTAGATCAGGACTCTGTTCTGGCCATTTCATAATTTCAGCAATTCATATGCACTCTGCCATGAAGCTTCATAAAAAGCCTGCAAAAGGCAGTCTAGTTTTTAACTCTTTCTAAAAAAAAAAAGATGTAAAATGTAAGTAATTTATTTTATTTTATTATGTTGTAGGTGAAAAGAGCTTCCATAAAAACTATAAAAAAATTATATTATTATTGTTTATAATGTTTATAATGAGTCTTATAAAATTCCCCACTTACTTTGCTATTAACTTCATTCATCTGGTAATTACAGAATATCAACACATTTGGAAAAGTCTGACTCACCTTTTTTGTACTAGACATTTGGTCTGATATCACTATGCCCAACATAACTGTCTGAATAATTGTTGGGACAGTGTAACTGACCATACCCACATATGCAAACACAAACAGGTAAAATTGAATGGACTTGCAGTTGACCCTCAAATGAAGCCGGGACAGAAGTATAGACGCCACAAATAAACACAGACGCATGGACAAACAAACAAGGTTCTAGATATAGAAAGTCAGCAGTCACAAATACCTCAAATCACTCACACCAGACCCCAAATTTAGACACTCAGACATCCACACAAATAGCCCTCCCCCTGTTTCTTTAAAAGTCTCTCTGTCTCATAAAAACACTCGCCTTTAACCGAACACAAGCAGCTAATGTCCTTGCCTCTGTGTAGAAGCATTGTTTGAGCGCATTTAAGTTTTGTACACACCTATTCCATTTAACAAACTAAACACTCCAGATTGTTAAGCTGCAGAAGATTCAAGTTGGAAAACAGTAATTGTTTAAAAGAGAAAATCTTCAGATCTTAAGCAAAAAAAGAACTCTAGCCTATAAGGTGTTTTATGAAATGTTTTTTTTCTCCCTATATTATTTTTATACCTTTTTCTTAGAAAGCAAAATTACCCATTACGCTTTACGTGTATGAGCAAGGAGAATGCTAAGAACTTTCGGTCGGCAGCTGATGCGTATAAACACATTCCGACATCTTTGAAACAATAGTTTTAATCTATTTTACCTGCTTTTATCATCTTTGAACTAATACTGTTGTCGATCAGCACCACCTCCTGAACTGATCATTTTACATTTTATGATCAACTGCTGCGAGGCATTTTCCCCTCGTTGTCAGACGGCATCTTGTGCTGTTTAAATGAAGCCTTGTCATCGCTAAAGTCAACAGTTTCTTTTTATTTCAAATATATAGCCAACCCACACAAATGTAATTCACCAAAATGTTTGACGCACACATGTGGCCTACTGTACTGTCTCACTAACACACTGATTTAATAACTGTGACTTCAAGAGTTCACACTTAGCTGATGATTGATTATAAAGCAAGTTTGGCATGCTGTCTCGGGAGAAAGCCCTGAGCCCAAAAGGTCCTTGAGCCCTGGGCTCCCTCCCATTTGCAGGGTTAGAGGGGAGCTTTGAGCTCAGGTAGATCTCGAAAACTCCCCCCTTTTTTGATTGCCATGAAGAGATGTGCTGGTGGATGAGAATTTGACTGTAGGGTTAAATTTAGATTGATCAACAAACTTAAAGTGCATGTTTTTTGGAATGTAGAAAGAAACCGGAAAACCCGTGAAAAAACCCACGCGAGCACGGGAAGAACATGCTAACTCTACAAAGAAACGACAGCACACCTGTTAAAGGACTAGAATCGATGACGTTCTTGCTGTGAGGCAACAGTGTTAATCACTGGGCCACCGTGCCGCCCTATGAAAGGAAAGGTGGAGGAGTACGGGTGGAAGGGGGGATTCTTCAAATCAAAGATGACTGAAGTTGACTCTTTATAGTGGGTTAGAAATCGTCTGATTGGTTGATCATGCATAGTTAATGCAGAACCAGCCATGTTCAATCATAATCACGTGATCCTCTCGAAATTAGTTTATAAATAAACCTAATAAAGTGACATTTTGAAATGTCAAAAAAAACACAAACAGTGGTAAATACTACACACTAAATGAAACATAAACGGCTCGCGATTAGAATGAACAGCAAATCAGCCAGTAGTGTACCAGTAACGAACTTTTATTGGTGCATGACTCACATACGTTTTAGGTTCATGCCAGTATTGCGCACGCATGTGTGTGTTTGTTGAAGAGCCACTGAGCCAACAGCTGACTGGCTGGGGAAAACACACACACACACACACACACAGACACACACACACACTGTATTTCTGACGGCAGACACATGAACTAGGAAAACGTTTTTCTCTCGCGTTTGAACCACATCTGACAGAACGCACCTTATAAAGTTGTGTGTTACAAAAACACTCCGTAATCCACTTAGAATGCTATTTAAACCCATTTTCGGAGTGCAAATTACCCATTGTAAACGATGTAAATAGAGAGTTCTAAACATTCTACCGCAAGACACTGGTCGCTATGGCGCCCTCCATGCAGCAGCCAAGAAAAAGGTCTATACTCGTGCATGATTGGAAAACTAGTGTAATGGCGACACATCATCTTTACCAAACTCGGGCAAACTCTGCATTTCTTTCACTCCGCCCCAAAGCCCCAGCTGGCTTGCTTTGGCCCAAGCTATTTGGAGGGCCTAAAAAGGTCGGCTGCTGGCCCAGAGAAAGCCCCGCTTTGGTCCGATCAGGCCTCGGCAGTGACTGCACTGCTCGCTTGCTTTCAGTGCGACAGTGGAAACCATACCTGCCAACAGGAGGGGGGGACAGCGCAAAGTGAAGAGCCTGAGGGGGATGGGTTGGGGTTTTGGGTGATGTGGGAAAAGTAAAGAAGGGGTGGGGGGTCTGAAATATGGGGGACTCCCGGGAAAAACAGTAGTGTTGGCAGGTATGGTGGAAACGCGGCTAGTGTGTGTTATTACATAATCAAGAGTGAGTGCTACAGACTTCCAACCGGGCACCTTAATGTCAAAACAACATTCAATTGACATCCACTCTTTAGAACACCTAAATAATGACACAAACAGTATTACATTATACAAAAAGTTACATTTTTCTGAAAGTGTCAATTACAATTTTACACAGGATTTTTTTATTCCTAAAATGCATGTAAACTACCTTGATGTCAAAATGACGTAAAATTGACATCTAACATTGGCGACAAAAAACACGTAAAAAAATCTATTACAGGGACCGTCCAGTAATTGTTGAAGTGTTTATTTTTTTTACTTTGTCACTTTAATTTTGTCAATTAACATGACATTGAGAGGTGTTTTTTAATGTGTTTATTGATGTAGTTTTTACCTTAAGGTGACGCTGGGCTCACGTGTATTCTTTCATTCCTGTCTTTCATTCCTAAACCTAAACAGAAAAAAAACATCCTAAAAATTACTTTTACTGCATAGTTTACTCACCCTAATGTTGTTTTAACCATGTATATGAATAAACAGAGATGTTAGGCAGAATATCCAAGCTGCACCTTTAAGTAAACACATGTAATGACAAGACGTTGTCGAGCTCTGATAGCACACAAAAAGCACCATACAACTGTAATATAAATAACGAGTCAAAATGTTTTGCACACATTATTGTTTTCTTGAGCCATACAATACATTTTGTTTAACACCTTTACATCTTGTTTGGGTTTTTATCCAGGTAAGTTTGCAGTTAACATGAGCAAACTCTGAAGTTTTGGGTTCAAGAAGGTTAATTATTTTCGTCAGCACAGTAGCCTACACTATCTGCTCTGGAGCAGGTTTTATTTTGGGTGAAGGCTATTGCACACTGAATTCTAAGCTTTTGGTCCAAACATTTCAATTCGGTTCTGAACATTGTCCCACCTCAATTTTGTTGAACTTGCTAAATTTGAAAGGGTTTAACAAATCATTATCCTTGTGGTATGGAATAAGACGATTTCAGGGTTTTTACCATATAAGATGATTTAATTTTAAGTAAAAAAATTTGCTTGCTTAAACATTTAGGAATGTAAAAAGCTAATAACAGTGCTTATTCCTAACCCTTAGCAGTGACAGTGCTATATTGAATCCCACACTGTAAAACGCTTCACTTTATTAAACTTACAAACCCAAGTTCACCAGCTGCCTTGAAAATGTGAGTCAACATAACTCAGAGAGAGTCTTTGTTTCAACTTAAGATGTTGAGTTTTACAATATATTTAACTATAACTCAACATCTTAAGTTCAAACAAAGAATCTCTCTGAGTTGAGTTTACTCACATTTCAAGGCAGCTGGTGAACTTGAGTTTGTAAGTTTAACCAATGTGAATTGTTTTGTAAGTGTCAGGGCTCGGACAGAAAACAGAGAGTGAATTTTAGATTATATTAGATTGAACTTTATTGTCATTACACATGGACAAGAACAAGGAAATGAAATGCAGTTTAGGTCTAACCAGGAGTGCAATAGCAGCAAGTGCAGGATATAGGCATAAGTTATAAAGTGCAGTTATAGAAAAGTATGATGATATTTACAAATGGATGTACTATGAACATTATATACAGGTTGTGTTAGCTATGAACAGAGATTTACAATAGATGGATAAATGTACAGGTTGCTATTAATAATCAGAAGTTTGCAGATAGATAAACATAATTACAAATGTAAATGTGTAGTGGGTGTGTACATACTTACAAATGTACATGTACAGTGGGTATGTACAGTTCAAATAAATGTATCAGTGCAATGTAGTGCAATAAAAAATAAATAAATAAATAAATAAAAAAAATCCAAACCCAACTCGATTCATTTATTCGACTCTGAGTCAACTATTTCACTAAAGAATCAATAGTTTTAAAGAAGGTGCACTTTTGGATTTAAACCTCAGCTGGATGTTTTCATTTACTTGTGTTACACACTACATGGAAGCTCATTTTTAAAAACCCATAATAGGGGCTCTTCAAAAATAATCATATGATTTTGCTAGCTCACATTGCTAGTTTTGTGGTGATGTCATTAAGAAAAAAAACTATGTTTCTTTTTTGTTTGCTCTCGTAATGTACAATTAAAATCTGAAAATGCACTTCCTGTTTGTTAAATTTTCTGGCTGTATGCGCAATTGCCTAGTACTTACATTTACTACTCAACCATTAGAAAAGTATGTTCTATACAGTATGAATGTGAATAGAATGGAACTGGGAAGTACTACATCCACCATTTTTTCAGGATCACATGACCTACCCGCATCAGTTGCATCGCTTCACTCCCCTTTTCAAATTATCTCCCTGGGCATCATGGGATAGCATAGCATGAATCAGATGCGCACTTCAGAATCTTGCCGGATGTAGTCAGTCATCTTGGTATTACTCGCATACTGTTTTTTGAATTCTATGAATTCGGACATACTACTCAGCTCGGCATACTGATTTAAGCGTACTGTATAGTATGGAAGTATGCAATTTCAGACGCAGCTTCAGATTACGTTTGTCTCCAACTGTCAGTTTTGACAACAAACAGAAATAGTGAGGAGGAGGTAGAGCTGAAGATCTTTGCCTGAACTCGACGGGACCTGACTTAACTTCTATAATCAACCCGGCTTAATTTCTATAATTTTAGACGCTGTCTATAAAAAAGAAACTGCTGAAAGTAATAAATACTATTTGATGTTTTCTGTTTTATTATGAACCACTACAGCATTGGGTACTTTTTTATTTTTTTTTCTAAAATGCTTTTTTGAAAGGTTGTAGATTATCTGTTTAGAGAATTAGACTACTCCAGACAGTTCTGCTTGAAACCAGCAGAGAGCAGCGAACACTAGGAAAAATAATTTTATCTCTATCGTGTATTCTGACGAATTGCAATTCAACTCAATACTGGGAAAATAACTTTTTGATCATTCAAATTAAATAGTACATATTTGCTCTTGCTTAGTTTTAGATGATAATAACTATAGGCACATGAGTTTACATTGCTTATTTGATCTCATTTCCATTTTAGGCATCATAACATTATATTAAAATTAGTCAATGACTATAAGAATTGAAAATAAACCAATGTTCATTACCCAGCTCAGGTATCCAGTATACTGTGTATTTAAGTGTAAATAACTTTTGTACAGTAAAATAAAAACCGAAGTGATGCATATGTGCATAAAATATAGCTTCTACACTTTCAAACGGAGCCACTTCCGGGGTGTTGCGCAACCCGCGACCTTAAAAAATAAAGGGGAAGTCGATGACATCACCGGACACGCCACCGGGTTCGCGTAGTTTGACTGGTTCAAACATGTATAAACAACTCAATCTCATTGCCACAATCTCATTGCCACACAGTCACATTTGAATAATGTCAGGCTATAAATGGGTTCGGGCTTTTAAAAAGCTGTCAATTTAAATGTATTGTCAGGCTTGGGACGAATTCTGTTGGGCTCAGGCCCTATCGGGTCTAACTTTTATGGCCCGATTACACCTCTAGGAGGAGGTGTCTGTTAGGAGGTAATATCTCTCCTGAAACCCCTTTCCCGATCTCTCTGAATGAAATCCCTACTTTACTACATCCAATCAGCTTGCAGTTGAAAAAAACAAGCCACGCCCACTGTTTTCTTATTTAATATTCCATCGAAAAAACTAAAACAGTCGCATCTCCTGGTTCATGCAGATTTTAAACATTCCTCTCACATCTGTGACCTGATGTCTTACTTTTCTCCACAGCTTCTCTTCTACTAAAAGCTGAGATGTTTCCAGATGGGACAGCACTGTACAGAATGGAGCAGATGTTTCTTTATGACCCCCTGACTCATGGGCCCCATCGGCTGCCAGCTGCGGAGTGACATCATTTAGGGATCCAGGCCCTGTTGTTGGAAACCCCCTTTTCCTCAGACTCTTTGCAGAGTCTAAGATTAGGCAGGGGGTGAGGAGAAGATTCATAAATCTTGTCTACTGAAACAGATACATGCCATAAAGGCAATCTGTCAGGCCTCATGATAAATATCCATGTCCCAGTATCATTCAACGGCACTTTGAAGCACTGGCTGTTGTGGAAAGTGGAAGGTGGTGGAAGATAGTGAAAGGGTGGGATTTGGGATTAGTTTCGACAGAAGGCTCTTCATCAGCTGATAGCCTTGACTTTTCTACTAAACTGCTAAACAACCATTTGGCTTCAAAGAGCAGCAGCACCGTTCTTTATGGCTGGTTGTGGAAGTGGAGGCCTTGGACTTCCATCACCCTGATTGCAGGAAGGGTTTGCAGTGTATTGTGGTTTCGATTGTATTGTTTGGGTTCCAGTGATAAGAGGTTGTACATAATCCCAGCTACCATAGCGAGTTAAGTTACAAAGCACTTTCTATCTGAGTTCATGTTTTATTGCTCTGTTAAAGACAGAGATCACCCAAAATAAAAATTCTGTAATTTACTTGCCCTTCACTTGTTCCAAACTTTTAAGAGTTTATCTTTTTCATTGATCACCAAAGGTATTCTGAAGGAAGTGTGAAACCTGTAACCAATGACTAACAATAGTATATAATAGTAGCAATAGTTGTTTTCCCACTATGGAAGTCAATGTTTACAGGTTTTCGACTTTCTTCAAAATAACTTATTTTGTGTTCAACAGAAGATAGACAATTGTATTGTTCTGGAACTGTTCAAGAGAGAGTCATTGATGACAGAATTTAGATTTTTGGGTGAACTGTCCCTTTAAGAGTTCATTCATTAAAACACAAACAACGACTTAGACAAGGGTCCAAACTCAGTCTTGGAGGGCCGGTGTCCCGGAGAGTTTAGTTCCAACTCTAATCAAACACACCTGAACCAGCTAATTAAGCTCTTACTAGATATACTAGAAATTTCCTGGCAGGTGTGTTGAAGCAAGTTGGAGTTAACTATGCAGAACACCGGCCCTCCAGGACCGAGTTTGGACACCCCTGCCTCAGGGCGTACTCACACTATGCTATCCAAACCGTGCCCAGGCCCATTTCCCGGACTGTTTGAGAAGTGTGAGTGCTCTGAATCGGGCTCAGGCACAGTTTACTTGGGTGGCCCTGGCCTGGTTGGAGGAGGTGGGCCTGAGCGCGTTCACTTGGGCTCAGGCGCGGTACACTTGCAGTGTGAGTGCAAACGTGCCTAAGCCCGAAACTGAAAACGAGATGTGACTTTTAAGAGACTGTTTCATATGGATTAATTAATCGTTCGAACTGTTTAATGAACCGCAATGAACGTTGTAGTTTATTAAAGATGCAAACCCCTCAGTGCTCCACAGCTGCGCCTTCAGCAAACCTCCTAATTCCTGCAGCACGAGGACTTTTTGATTGTTTATGAGCGTCAAAAGTGGCTGATCTGTTCGGCAAAAAATTTGACTGTGTCACCGCATATTAAACGACTTATGACGATATAACTAAAGAAATCCCCACTGTGCTGAGCGAGAGCGCTTACTGAACAGCGCATCATGACGCAAGCGTGCCCAGGCCCGTATGTAATGTGAGTGCGGGCCGTCGGATGAGACGGGAGGGAGGACAAGTGTGCTTTGGCTCAGGTTCAAGGCAACTGTACATAGTGTGAGTAAGCCCTCAGACAAACAGACAAAGACAGCAGTTCGGATGCAAAATAGCACATTAAAAATAATTTGTTTCATTTTCAGATGAGCTGTCAGATTTAGGCCCACCAAGTTGAACAGATTCAGATTTGACCTCAGGCAAACCTCATAAACGTAAAAAAGATGAGCGTGTGAGCGAGAAGTGTGAAGGTGTCATGGTGGGAAAGAGGTGTGAGGTGCCACAAAACTAGTGTGAGCGTAAACATTGCACTTGCTCTGTGTGTGGGAGACCGAGATATTTCCTTGCTTCACAGCAGAGTTGCTACTATTATTAGTGATGCATGCTGAGGCAATCATCAGTCTTACTCATACTATTTTAAAACTCCTAACTCAACGAGTTAAACTTCTGCAAGCTACTGTACGTTTTACTATGGAAACTAATAATACCTATATGTGACCAAATTTTAAAGAGATGTACATTCACATCTTAGTGTCAAATGTCAAGAACAACAAAAATCGAGTAAAGGAGGTCGAGCCTTTTCATTTATGGCTTCTAAACTCTGGAATAGCCTTCCTGATAATGTTTGAGGCTCAAACACACCCTCACAGTTCAAAACTAGATTAAAGACCTATCTTTTTAGGAAAGCATACACTCAATGAATCACAAAGTGGTATGATGCATGAATGTGCTCCACGCAGGTTTTTGCATCTCATTTATATACACTATGAACAGCAGCAGCTATGCTAATTATTCTCTTTATTCTCTATTTTCACCTGGGGATACTCATCCCAAAGCCCCTAGAGATTATGCAACACCACTGATGCAATCCAAGACCTGCGAAGAGATGATCTCAAGGTATCCATAATCCCAGACCAGGCTGTATCCTGAGCAGCTGCTGTGGTGGTCATGGAGGAGTGGAGAGCTAGAGACTCCAGGGACAGACGAGTCTTCGCTGATGTCCAGCCTTCTCCAGCCCCTGGTGCCTAGACTGCAGCTCTGCACAAGGCGTTTGGCCATAGGAGAAATGGTTGTGCCTTATCCTTCACCAATTGGTAGCCACTGGCTTGTATGGTCTGGGACTTGTAGAGCTGCGTATCGATGGATTTGCTCTTGAGTGTTTGGACTCAGCAGTGAATATTAAACCCTGAAAACTCTGAAAACTGAACTGAACTGTTTCAATTCACTATAATCTTTTATGTGAAGCTGCTTTGGCACAATCTACATTGTAAAAGCGCTATAGAAAGAAAGATGAATTAAATTGATTTTCAAATGAGACATTAAACCGAGATCCTGACTCTCTGAGGTCATTAAAAAGCCTATGGCACTTCTTGTAAAAGAGTAGGGGTGTAACCCGGCCAAATCGATCCTTACTCATTATAACCTCCCCAACATTCCATCCACCGAATTGACTCTATCACTGTATCTCCACTTTACCAATAGCTGGTGTGTGGTGAGCACACTGGTGCCGTTGTCCTGTGGCTGCTTTTGCATCATCCAAGTGGATGTTGCACACTGGTGGTGGTGTGAAGAGACCCCCTCATAATCGTAAAGCGCTTTAGGTGTACAGCATGGATAAATTTGCTCTTCAGCGTTTGGACTTTCAGAAGAGAAAATTAAATCACACTGAGCTGAAATAAACAGAACTTAAATGTGCTGTATGTAAGTTTTTGACTCATTAAGATAAAAATAGATATTTTTTATCAAGCATAAAAATACCATAATTTGTGTGCAGATATTTAAGAAACATCCCAAGTGAACATACTTGTTTAACTGAAAAACAACGCTGAAGTCAGATATTCTGCTTTGAAAAAGATTTTTCCGTGTCGGAACGCTGTCTTTGTTTAGGTAAATTTAACCTGCACAATGCCAGTTTAGCCAAATACATTTCAGCACCCTGGGTTGCTTTGTTGAAAAACAGCATATTTCATTCATTCATTCATTCATTCATTCAGAAAGGCTCTGAAAGCATGCATCCGCGACCAAAATGGACAGTATCAGACGTCGAAATGAGACAGATTCAGTTCCACATGAGGTTATTAATTAGCAAATGATATAAATATTACAAACGCAAACATTAGGTGAGCAGGTTACATTGTAGCCGCGTGTCCAACACGCTTTGTGGCGAAATACACAGTAATGAGCAGTTTGGCTGTTTTGACTTCAAGTTAGTTATAGGTAGGGCCAGACAGAATCTGCAGACGTTTTTTGCTATTTTGTGGTAAAAATCTGCGGATTTCTGCGGAATTATTTTGGGAGTATCAATTAACCTTAATATGTGAAATAAAAAATTATATATTTTTAACTTTTATTTAATGTTTAAAAATGCAAATCCAGTTAGATTCACTTTATTTGGTAAACAAAGCAAGTCTCTCATAAAATATATCTACTAAAAGACAGAAACTATTACTGTACAAACTGCATTGTACATAAATCAGATGAAATTTTTTATATTGGTCAATAATATTACTGTAATTAATTTAAAAACTGAATACATTTAGATTTACTATTTAAGTAAATCTACTATTTACCAATTACTCGAGTAAATAAACAGAATTAATGATAGGCAAAAAATCTGCAGAATTCTGCATGCGCAGATTCCATGTGGGCCTAGTTATAGGGATATAAAATACAGTATAAATTTGGAATTCTGGAATTTGAAAGCTTACAGATGAATAATACTTTTTATTGGTGGTCAAAGGCAATCAATGTGTGGACGTCAAGTTTATGAGGTCAAATTGTTTTGCAATTTGATGTGTTTTGACATCATGCTTTATGTCAGTTTGATGCTGTTTTGACATCAAGGTGCCCAATGGGATTTAGTCATTCATTCATTCATTCTTTTTTTTTTCAGCTTTGTCCCTTTATTAATCTGCGGTAGCCACAGCGGAATGAACCGCCAACTTATCCAGCATATGTTTCACGCAGCAGACGCCCTTCTAGCTGCAGCCCATCACTGGGAAACAAACATTTACACTCATACACTACGGACAATTTTAGCCTACCCAATTCTCCGTTACCATATGTCTTTGGACTTGTGGGGGAAACCAGAGCACCCGGAGGAAACCCACGCGAACGCCGGGAGAACATGCAAACTCTACACAGAAATGCCAACTGACCCAGCCGAGGCTCGAACCAGCGACCTTCTTGCTGTGAGGCGACAGAACTACCTACTGCGCCACCGTGTCGCCAGCATTTAGTCATTTAGCATTTAAATGAGAAAGATGTCAAGCGAATCATTATAAAGAGTCAGTACTCACAAGAAGTCCTACTAATATAAAGGCTCTGACATTGTTAGAAAAATAACTGTTAGGGTAGCCAGGGAATAGGAAAGGGATGAGAAGCATTATTTTAGCTATGTAGTCAAGTGCTAATAAAAAAGATGAGTTTTCTCTTGCCATTTGAAAGTTGGTAGCCCAGCAAACATGCTCCTGAAAGGCCTATGCTGGCTTTTTGTGGGCACAGTGAGCCACCTCATACCAAATCTAAACAAGACCAGTGTGGGCTAGCCCAGGTTTGGCCAACCACTGTGGGCTAACACTGTGGGTCCCGGTTTTCTTGAAAAGTGAGGGGGGGTTGATGGTCCCGGTTTTCACTAAAAGTAAAAGGGGGTGGGGGGGGGGTGACAATCCCGGTTTTCACAAAAAGTGTGTGTGTGGGGCGGGTATTGACGGTCCCGGTTTTCACGAAAAGTGGGAGGGGGGATTGACAGTCACTATGTTCACGAAAAATGGGGGGAGGGGACATGTAACACTGACCTGCCCACATAAAAAAAGAGACTGGCCCTTCTGGCATCTGCCCCCCCTGGCTAACTAGCCTGTCTGGGCCCAGAGCAGGTTTGCAAGAACAGGGCCCTTGAGAGTTTGCTCATTGGCAAAAGTGTGGCCATGGGCATCCCTAACCTATTTTTGATTCCACCAGCAAGGAACAGTAAATAAAGGGTGATTTAGAGCTTCTCTGTGATGAATTTAGGACTGGTCAATGATATCAAGTCCAGCAGATTTTTAGGGCTGATTTATACTTCTGTGTCAAGCGCACGCGTATGGTTTGGCGCAGCCTCTGCACAGTCACATAGCCCTTGCCGTAGCTGACGCTCACCTATCAAAAAACTTTAACTACACTTCACAAAAACGCATAGCGCAAGCTCTGTGATTGGTCGGCTTGGTAGCTGTGCCGAGTGTGGGCGATGTTTACAAGTGTGGTCTCGTGAAGGAGCTCCAGATGTTTTGTGCTTACCGTATGAATAAAGTTGTTTCATGTCCGCCCGTTCCTGCCTCTGAATGAGCGAGTTTTAGCTACTTGTACATTAACCAAGCATTCAGAAAAAACAAAACACCCAAAGAGGCAAAGCAACTTAATACAGAGGAACATAACATAACCTACTGCCAGCTAGCATTTCGGAAGTGTTATTGCAGAGCAACACAAACAGCATGCAGAAGTATAAATGCACATCTACGCACAAGGCATGCGCCGTGGGTCACGCCGATCGATCAGCGCAGAAGTATAAACCAGCCTCTAGGTCTCTTAATCCACTCTTTTAAGGCCACTATACAACCACTAAAAGATCATCAACAACAATAATTACCAAGCAAGCCTCTCAGATCTGAGGTCAGTGTTGTTTTTGGCAGACCACTGAAGCTCTCAGATTTCAGTTGGACATCTGTTGCCACACACACCATTAGAGACCCGCTGACCTCCTGTACAGTAAACCCTCCTGAACCCTAAGCCTCTTAACTTTCTGCCTCTAGCTGAAGTTGCCCTTTGAACAGACTGGAACCAGTTTCACTCTTTGCTTTGGTATACATTCAATTAATCAAAGAACTAGATAATCTTGAATGTGATCTCTGATAATCAGGGACGTGCAAAGACATTTTGATGAACAGTGGCTCAAGAGGAAAAATGAGGAACTATCTTTAAAATATATTAAAGATGGTTCACCCCAAAATTCATCATTAAGCCTGCAGTAGTTCCAAACCATTATAAGTTTGCCATCATAAGTAAAAAAAAAAACTTCAAACGTTTCTATTACAAACTTGTTTAAAATTTTAGCAATATTTTCTGTGTCAATAAAAAAACATGATGGCATTTCAATTAGCCATATTTTCAACAAGCAATTTCAATGTGCAATTTGAAGGGTAACGGAAATGCACCTTCTGTTCTGCTTGTAAACATAAAAGTGTTTCCCTGAATGAATGCAAATAAAAGCACAGAACATTTACATTGTTTGATGATTCCTTAAATTTTTTTCTTTATGTTGTCAGCTCTTGGCAAAATAGTTGTCTTGTCACTGATGTAGCTCAAACAGTAGGGAATAGTTCATATAATACAAAGGTTATAGGTCTGATTCTCAGGAAATGTGTAAATATGTCACAATTTGTCAGTCACAT
The DNA here is from genome assembly GCA_903798205.1 of Danio tinwini. Classification (NCBI taxonomy): domain Eukaryota; kingdom Metazoa; phylum Chordata; class Actinopteri; order Cypriniformes; family Danionidae; genus Danio; species Danio tinwini. The sequence continues at coordinate 2,515,629 of CAIGQZ010000692.1, forward strand.
CCCTAAGGTAAGCAATCTGACAAACAGTGCTTTGGGCAACCTGAGTTCAAGACCTGACTTAAGGTCCCCCTTTCTCTTCTCCTAATACAATGTGCTCTGCAGGTATTGACAGTTGCTTTGGATAAAAAAGTCTTTATGTAAACTCCATGATATAGAAAGAGGATATCTTTATTGGTGATGATATGTGTTATACTTCAAAGTTAACCTGTTAAAAAGGCTTATTGAGAAAAAAGCCCTTTTTCTAAGGTTGAGTGTATGGAGTTTATTTGATTGACCAGTTTCAAGGATAGCGGACAAAGCATGTAAATGCTAATGTATTTGGATGTGTTTGAAGAGCTTAAAAAATTACCTAACACACCAATGTATTTATATTGATCTGCGTTGACCTAAAACAGACAGATTCCTGTTAAAATCGAAGTCCTTCATAAGCATTGGATTTGACAATTCAGTAGTTTAATTATGACTTGGAACAACTAACAATCATATAGGATTGCCATTGCACTGTTGTGTTGTCCCCACAGGAAAAATACAATTTATTCATTCATTCATTCTCTTTTTGGCTTAGTCCCTTTATTAATCAGGGGTCGCCACAGCGGAATGAACCACCTATCCAGCATATGTTTTACGCAGCGGATGCCCTTCCAGCTACAACTCATCACTGGGAAACATCCATACACCCTCATTCACACACATACACTACAGCCAATTTAGCTTACCCAATTCACCTATAGCGCATGTCTTTGGACTTGTGGGGGAAACCGGAGCACCCGGAGGAAACTCCTTGCGAACACGGATAGAACATACAAACTCCACATAGAAATGCCAACTGACCCAGCCAAGGCTCGAACCAGCAACCTTTTTGCCATATGCTTGATATGTGACCATTCACGCTCACTGGGCATACACATATTTTGCTGGCATTCATACTTCATTCAAAGTCTACTGTTGTGTAATAGTCACACGAGAGTGGCTTAACGAATCAGAGAACGCTACACAATAGTCCAGAAGACCAGTCAAAAAAGTAATTACAGTTAGCCACACCTCCTTTTTCAAAAGTTTGCATTTCAGTTACCCTAACAGACCACCAGCATTTTAAGAATAAAACCGGGTCTTTAGCATTTTCAAGTATTGAACACGGTGACGCAGTGGCACAGTAGGTAGTGCTGTCGCCTCACAGCAAGAAGGCGCTGGTTCGAGCCTCGGCTGGGTCAGTTGGCGTTTCTGTGTGGAGTCTGCATGTTCTCCCTGTGTTGGCGTGGGTTTCCTCCGGGTGCTCCGGTTTCCCCCACAGTCCAAAGACATGTGGTACAGGTAAATTGGGTAGGCTAAATTGTCCGTAGTGTATGTGTGTGAATGAGTGTGTATGGATGTTTCCCAGAGATGGGTTGCGACTGGAAGGGCATCCGCTGTGTAAAACAAATGCTGGATAAGTTGCCGGTTCATTCCACTGTGGTGACCCTAGATTAATAAAGGGACTAAGCCGAAAAAGAAAATTAATAAATGAAGTATTGAACATGTTGGAATAGGGTGGACATGAGCCATAACCATAACAAAATGTAATATATTAGCATAAACAGCACCAGACTTCCCCATCTTACTTCTCTCTTATGACAATTCATCAACAGCTTTCCGCTGAAGGCACACACATACACATCCCAACACAAAAGCATGCACACAAACCCTCTTTTTGGTTTCTATGAATGGTACACATTGAACCTGCTGTCTCTCCTTCTCTCTTTGAAGTATGTGTTGAACTGAGCAGGTAAGTGGGGCTGTGTAACCTGATCCTCCCGCCTCTCTCCCAGGGGCTTTTTTTTTTACCGCACCCACACACGGCTTCCATTGTTCAACAGCACGGATGTCTATGTCTCACTGTTTCCTGGGCCCCTCCGCTACCTGCTGGCACATTCCTGCATCCTGCCATCAGCTCTCCCAGGGATCTAACCGTCTGATGAGACCACAATCATGGAACTGTCTCTATTGTTCACATGCCTATTTAAACATGTTTGGGAAGCTTTGTTTTAAGAAAATCTGAGAAATCTTATAATCTAAAGCAGTTCCAACCCTGATCAAACAGACCTGAACCAATTCATTTGGACCTGAACAGCACTTGATAATTACAGGTAGGTGTGTTTGATATGGGTTGCAATCTGCAGGAAGGTCAATCTCCAGGAACAGGGCTGAGCACCCTGATCTAAAATATTGAAGGTACATACATTTTAACTAGTTCTTGCTTTCCTAAACCCTGAAGCAGTGTTGCTAGCACAATGCTGTAATGTGTGGATTCAATCAAAGTTTGACATGCAAATACAATTTTGATATAGGACAATTGAGGTCCTGCAGTACATAAAATGGTATAAACTGAAGCAGTTCTGCCTCAATATGTATCAGCACTGCAAGTAAAGCAAGGCTAGTCAACACGATCATCTTCCCCAGAGCAACTTATGGCTGCAAGACCTGGACGATCAAGAAGACAGACAAAAGAAAGATTAACGCCTTCAAGTTGTGGTGCTGGAGGAGACTGTTGCACTTCCCATAAACAGCGAGAATCACCAACAAAGAAGTCTTAGAGTGCATCAAGCCAAAGATCTCGCTGGAAGCCAAGATTACCAAACAGAAATGATTCTATTTTGGCCATGTTGTGCATAGCAATTCACTCGAGAAGGCAGTCATGGCTGGGAATGGTCAGTGGAAGTAGGAGAAAAGGCCACCCAAGAACTCGTTGGCTTGATACTTTCAAATCTGATACCAACATGAGCATGCGTGATTAATAGAACTGTGTGGAGGGGTATGAAGGACAAAAAAAATCGACCTCGATTGAATGGATAATTGATTGTTTTTGAATGATCTTAATCAGGGTGCAAACTACGGGGGAGCTAGGGGGCGCTAATAAGGCATGGGCTCCCCTGAAAACATGATTTGTGAAATTTTGGGGGGGCTCAAAAATATAGACAATGTGTTATTTTAATGTCCGGTTTCATTCTTGTGTAATGTGGTGATGGATTATTATGTGTGAAAGTGTAAAAATATCATTCATTTATACAAATATACGAAGTTCTTTTTTTAAAGACCGTGACATTGCAGTAAACATGTTGGACAATTAAGCTGAAAGCAGGTAAACTTGACAAAATGAAAGCCCTTTCAGTGGTGTTTCTGTCCTTTTCTAATTCAAGATTATGTTTTACCGGAGTGAAAAGTAAGATCCCATGACATTCTATAGGCCTATGTTAAATAAAAAAAAGCATAATGTTGTCCTAATGCCATTCTTGGGCTTATAGAGCAAAAAGAAATTGATAGGCTACAAGACGAGGTTATTTATTTTGTTGTTAGGTGAATCGTGTTTATTGATTTTATATAAGTGAATGTATTCCTCTCACAGAAGCACTGCAGGTAAAATTAGACAACGATGTTCTGTTGTTTAGGCTGCTGTTGTTTGTGCATGTAAAACTAAATCCCTCAAAAGATATTTTCAAAGGTCAAAAAAGTTATTGATGGAAAAACAACAACCCAGGCTCATTCTGAAAACATAGTTTTGTGTACGTTTCTGGAGACCGCGAATTATGTAGCCAGACGTACATATGGCTGCGTTTCATTATTCAAACGAACGCTACAGGGCGGTACGACGCCATTCCTTTTGCCGCTTACCAACTGACCGCTTACCTCCGTGTGGAGGCCTTTCCCGCCACAACCAGTTTGTCCTGTTAGCTCGTCATGTACGTTGACAGACTTGAGACGCAGAGAGGAACTGACCATGACGACGACTGGGTTTGAGTCCGGGGAAGAGTGGTTCCAGAAATCAGGTAAGACAAAAACAGAATCCAAAAAATAAAATGAATGAGTATGTGGTAAAATCCAAAAACATGGTAAAAATCAGACAAGGGTTTTTCTTTTTCTGGACGGCTTTTGTAAACTGTTGGTTAGGTTTAGGGAAGTATGTGGGTGGGCGGGTTAATCTGTAAAATTGGTTGGGTTTAGGGAAGGAGGAGGGTGGGTCAGTCGATTGGCCAGTTACCCAGTCAATCATTCAGTCAGACAGACAGACGGACGATCGACAGTGGCCTCTGGTGGGTTTACACGAGAACATTGCAGGAGCAAAAGGCATTAGCGAGATACAAAAAAGCACATCCAGCGGCCTCTCGCGGATTCGTGAAAACAAAAGATGCAAAAATACGTACCTCCCGGGATGTATTTCGCGATCTACAGGACTACGTTTTCAGAATGAGCCTGATGGGTTGAAAAACAAGCGAGAAAGTAAACCGAAACTATTGTGGGGCTTGGTTTATTTAGCCTACATTGTAATATTAGTTACAATTATACAATTATTTGTTTTATATTTATAGTTTTTTATACATTGCTGTTTAAGGACTTGGATCCTGTGTGTTTTATAGCCTACTACATCATTGTGGCAAGGGTCCCTCAAGATCCCCAATAGTTTGTACACTGATCTTAATGTCTCTGTTAAAGAGTGTGTAAATTTCCTTTTATAAACAGTAAAGCCTACCATGGGAACCAATTTGTACACCTGTAACTACATTGGCCCAGAAGTTATTGCTTTCAGCTGAAGTGGAAGTCCCAGGTGATTGAGATTAACAGGCAGAAAGCATGGGGTGAAATCCGGCAGCTTTATTAGGCGTCTTGTCGTGTGGTGAGAAACCCCTGAGAGCATTGCAGGTGATAAAGAGAGATTTGGAGGTGGACAGCTGAGATTTACACATTTACAATCTCACTCCAAAACACACAACATAAATGTTCAGCTACTAACAAAATCATAAATCTTAAAGTTAGTTATCATAATTATTGTTTTAGATTCCTTTTGCAGTTACAGCTTACATAAATCGACTATGGTAACTGTAGTTTGTGCTAAAATACAAACTACTATTGACAAAATCCACCATGGTAACTGTAGTTTGTGCCAAAATACAAACTACTATTGACAAAATACTAAGCTGCTTCTAACTTTAATATAATAAAATTGAGATCAAATGTCATTAGCCAGCAGCAAGGATTTCTCAAAATGGAATTCAATACCCAGAAAGGGGCTTATTTAAAGGGCTTTAATATGAATTTTAATTAAATTTATTTAGAACACATAAGAATGAAATAATCCAAGAACAAACCTAGTGCATTATAAAAATGTAATAGCCCTGAAAATGTAATTTATCAAGCAAATACAAATCAGCCTGACTGGAACAAGTACAATGGATCTGGTGATTTTCTCTTCCAGTAGCAGTTACTTTGCAGTGAATACATTTTCACTACTAGTTGCTAAAGGTTGAGTTCACGTGACTCTGTACTCTGAAACACTGAACCTGATCTGCCCATAGCCATGTATACGGGCCTTTCTATAAGGGAAATAAGGACAGATGTCAGCATTTAGAGTCGGACTGTTCTTCCAACAGCACTTCATGAAGTCAGTGAGATCAATTACTCAGTGAAAGCAAGCAGACGTTGTGTCAACCCAAACCCTCGCTCACATCTACTGCTCCCACAACAGAGTCTGAAATAGGTCTATTCAGCCCTGAGCACCGTGCGGATGATCAAGTCCCTTGCTGAGGCTGGAGGAGGGGTGAATCTCCTCAGGGGCGCCCCTGTAAGCCTGCCAGGGTGGTCCTGTTTAGCCTAACCTTTTTGGGGCTCTAAGGTCAAAGGTTCTGGCAGTGCTGTGTGGGAAACGTGCAGTGCCGATGGTTGTGGGAGGGGAGCCAACCGCTTGACTTCCCCCATGCTCCTTAGTGTGCTGGATTGAATGATTTTATAACAGGGACAGACTGAGATATCCTTTGGTTAGTGCTGTGGTTTGGTGATGGTCTATCTTGTGGGCTTGTGCTACTCATCAGCAAAATGTGGCAAGTGAAATGGAAAAGATTTTAAAGGTAGTCTTGCCGATCAAGCTTTTTTTCTTGGTTTAAAAGCAAGACTTTGAATTAGCCGGTACCTCACATGGATCACCTTAATCAAAAGTCTAGGCATACTACTGGCCAAGGCCATGGTTTAGATTTCCAGGGACTGCACTTCTGTATATTCTAAAGTGCAATAAAATTCCTTCACAGTTTCTAGAACTTTTTTCAGAAGAACCCTTTTGTTTTTGTTGTTGTCTGTTTTATTTTGGTATGTTCGCACCACAACAACTGGAATCCCATTTACGTATGAAACTAAATTATTTCCTGGCTATTCCAAAACAATGTCAAGCACAATAAAACTGTGTGAACCAAGCCATGTTGGTCAATCAAAAGGAGAAAACAGCATGTACACTAATGTCATGAGGTAAAAACTATTTTAGTGGCCACACAACCTCACTGTAACTGGAGTTTCTGAAAATCATTACCCTGACCTGAGTTTTCAGAAAGTTTTGGTTTCAGTCACCAAATACTGTGCTTTCCTGTACATGAATGGCCAAACCACATTAGAAAATGCCCTTGTTTATGTGGACAGGGCCTCAGTCTAAATGAGGGATGGACATCTTCTGTCCTAAAGAGCCACTGTCCTAAAGAGTTTTCCACCAACCCTAATCAAACAAACCTGAACAAGCTTTTAAATGCCTTTAAGATCATTAGAAAGCTACAGGCAGATGGGTTTGATTAGGTTGGTGCTAAACCAGTGGTCTAAACTTGATCCTAGAGGATCACTGTCTTGAAGGGTTTAGTTCCAGCTCCATTTACATACATCTGAGACAGCTAATTAAGGTTTAATAGTCATATTAAAAGATTCCTAGTAGGCGTTTTAGGCAAGTTGGAGCTAACCTTTGCAAGATAGTGTCCCTCCAGGACCCAGTGTGAACACCCCTGAGCTAAACCCTACAGGAAAAACTCTGCAGGGCAGTGACCTTCCAGGAGTGTGGAGATCGCTGAGCTAAACTCTGCAGGACAATGGCCCTCCAGGACAGAATGTGGAAACCCCCAAACTGAACTCTGCAGGATAATGGCACTCCAGAACCCATAGTTGCTCATCCCTTGTGTTCATCCCATCCATGATATGTAGCAAGTTGTCACAGGTCATTTAGTCCCTGTTTTTGTTCTTTCAGTCAATTAATAATAATAATAATTATAATAATAATTTCTAACATTTATATAGCACTTTTCTAGACACTCAAAGCACTTTACACAATGGGGGGGGGGGTCTCCTCATCCACCACATGTGTGCAGCATCCACTTGGATGACGTGCGCCAGACTGCACATCACACACCATGATTGGTGGAGAGGAGACAGAGTGATGAAGCCAATTATGATATTGGAATGGTTAAGTGGCCATGTGGCCTCCAGTGGCCAGTGGGATTTGATCAGAGGTTAAACCCCTACTCTGTTTCAAAGGACATCCTGGGATTTTTAATGACCACAGAGAGTCAGGACCTTGATTTAACGTCTCATCCAAAAGATGGCGTTCACTGAGAAGTATAGAGTCCTGGGGTGTTAGGACACACACAGAGCGCAGGTTGAGTGCCCCCTGTTGGCCTCACTAACACTACTTCCGGCAGCAACCTAGCTTTCCCATGTGGTCTCCCATACAGGTATTGACCGGGCGCAGCTCGGCTTAGCTGCCGGCTTACATATCGTATAAGTTTATGTTTTACCTTCTTTATAATCAGTGGTGGAAACAGAACTGAAAAATCATACTCAAGTAAAAGTACCATTACCTACCTAAAAATGTAATGCAAGTAGAGTAAAAGTATCTGCTGTGATTATTACTTAAATTATGAGTAAAAAGTAGCCATTTTAAAAGTACTTAAAAGAGTAGTGAGTAGTAAGTATTACGCTGTAAAAAGCTGATGCATTTACATTTAGGTTAGATTTAGGTTGTGATGTCAGGTGACCAAAATTCAATGTCAAGTCAGCGTCTAAGGACAATGTTAGTTTGATGTCCAATAATGACGTTGATATCTGGTTGATTTTAGGTTGTTAGAAAGGGACCAAAATCCAACGTCGAGCCAACATCTTAAACCAACGTCATATTGACATCAAATACTGACATTTATTCATCTGGTATGGCAACCAAAATACAACATCTAATAGACGTCATAGTGGTAACATCCACACAACGTCAAGCTATTACTTCATTAGACGTTGATATTTGATTGGTTTTTAGTTTGGACGTTGGACATAGACGTCAACCTGATTTTCATTTTTGAACAAAATGCAGTGTCCCCATGACAATAGGGTACAACGTCAGTCTGACATCGCACATGTCTTGAGGTAGTTCATTATGATGCAAATGACCTTCTATGTGTGATTTGATTGGACAGGAATCACAGGACTGATTTTTCTAATCTTCATAAACAAGAAGATTACATCTGTGGCCATGAAGTCATTTGAAAGACTGGTGCTAGCTTATCCAAAGGACATCACTGGACCTTTGCTGGACCCCCTGCAGTTTGCCTATA
>CAIGQZ010000692.1:2534003-2550609 GCA_903798205.1 Danio tinwini
TGGCCCACCCTAAAGTTCCAAGCTGGAACTGGGCCTGATTTGAATTGTGTTTATACTTCATTGTAGTGCAATTTTGCAATTATACTATAATTTGCAATTATACTATAATATTACTGCAGTTATACTTCTACTCTATATATTGCAGTTATACTGCAGTTTTACTTTAGTTTACAGCAGTTATTTTTTGTAAGCGATGCCAGTGTTAGATGTCAATTTGAGGTTATTTTGACATCAAGGTAGTCAATTTGCATCAAATCAATGCTGTTTTGACATTAAGGTACCCACTGGTCGCCTACCTCCCGATTATGGTTTCCTATACATCCATACTGTCTAAATAAAATCAAAGATTAAAAAAATAGCACGTCACATATGATTAGATTTTATTTTCATTGAAAACTATAAACAAATTCATCACCATCATTGTTCATCCAATTCTTGTATTGTTCAAGTTATCATAATGTTCCACTGGGAAAAAAAAGTTTTTATTATAAAACAAAGGAACAGCACTATCTCAGAACTTGAGCACACATGGCTGAGTTTAGGTTGGGGGGAGAAGAAAGAGTGTCTCATTTGACTGAAACGATCTGCTTCATTTCCAAATCACTTAAGTCCAAAGACAAATAGATTATCTCAAAACACACGCAGAGCAACAACAAAAGAAAGCAAATGTGTGGCACGTGATGACACAGGAACATGTTTTTATTGCCTTGTTTTCAAGGGAAATTTATTGCTTCTTGTGCAAACAAACTTCCATGACCTCCCACTTTGATCTCAATGATGGAAAAAAGGCAGTTTGGCACAAGACTGAGTTTTCCAGTGATATTGATTGTGTTGCTCAGCAGGTGGAGTGGGATCAGATTCAGCAAGGTACATCGTGGAAAAGAGAACATTGTGTGCACTTATTCAATTGTTGATTGTTTAAACTGGCAAAGAGGAAGAAGGGATTGTTAAAAAAAATGGTTGCTGGGATAGGCTCACCTTCAAGGTGTGTTTCTATGAATGGAGGTGGCTGAATCAGCAAATCTAATGTAGAGGAAACTACAAAAAACAAATACTTATTCAGATTAACTTTACAGCCCCTCATGTCCACTACACTCAATTAATTCTGGACGATTGATTATTTCCAGAATATCAAAATCAACTGTAGGTGGTAGATCTTTCTCATATCTGGCAACTAAACTCTGAAACAGCCTTCCTAGCACAATTCAGGAGGCAGACACACTCAGTTTCAAACTAGATTAAAGACACATCTCTTTGCATTAGCATACACATAAAACACAAATGCTGTTGAAATCCAAATCCTCTAAAGCAAAGACCTCAAACTCAAGGGCCGCAGCTCTGCACAGTTTTGCTCCAATCCTAATTAAACACTGATCGCTGATCCAAATAATCATGTTCATAATTTATGAACACCTTCATTAGTTGGATCAGTGTTTGATCAGGTTTGGAGCAAAACTGTGCAGAGCTGTGGCTCTCCAGGAATTGAGTTTGAGATCTATGCTCTAAAGGACTGTTAGGCTGCATTAAGGCAACCGGAGGTGGAAACACTTCCCAAAAGACATTACAATTTGAAAGGCATCTATGCTTACGTTATCCGTTTTTCATTATCCAGAGGTCTCCATAATCCTGGATCAGGCTGTATCCTGAGCAGATGCTGTGGTGGTCGTGGAGGAATGGAGAGAATGAGACTCCTGAAAACCCCCAGTGACAGATGAATCTGTGCATTGATCCTGTGGGCCAGCCTGAACACCGGCTGGTGACCTACTCGCACCTGCAGCTTCTCCACGATAGACATCCAGTGTTTGTCAGCCTCTGGCACCTAGACTGCAGCTCTGCACAATAAGTTTAGCATGAGGAGAAATGGTCGTGTCCAACTAAGCCTGGTTTCTCTCAAGGTTTTTTCCTTCACTTTCGTCAATTGGTGAAGTTTTGTTCCACTGTCGTCACTGGCTTGCTTGGTTTTGGGACTTGTGGAGCTGCACATTGATGGATTTTCTCTTCACTGTTTGGACTTTCAGCTGTGAAAATTAAACCACACTAAACTTAACATCAACTCTAAAAACTGGACTAACACAATTTCGATTTACTTGAACTTCTATGTGAAGCTGCTTTGACACAATCTACATTGTAAAAGCGCTATAGAAATAAAGATGAATTGAATTGAATTAACATGCTCATCTTTGCATGTGATTAGTACCTCATGTAAACACAACAACATCAACAATATCTAATAAATAGCTTTCGGCAACTTTTCAGACAACTGCTTCAATTCAATGCCTGCTTTCATTGGTTAAAAAACAGGCTCCTCAGCTTGGAATGTAAAATTTATGACATTGTTGGTGGTCCATCTTTTCAATGTTTCAAACAAAAAATAATAATAATCCAAGGTGCTTCAGTTTCTTCCAAATTAAGTTAGGAGTCTGTTTTATTCCCATTAAATTTAATCCTCTATGACCTGGGGGATAAGCGCCATCTGAGGTGTATGCACTTAGACATTCCACTGGTAAGACTCAATCTGCTGTGGTTCAGACATGCTGGGGAGGCAACATATATCACATGATGTCAGAAATAATGGAAACTCTATTTAAGTGTGGAGGATATGCATGATAAACAACACGGGACTTCTTGTGCTGAATGCAACATGTTCAGTTCAGTTCTAGCAAACGGGAAAGCTAACTCTTGAAGAACTCATTTTGGCTAACAATAGGCTTAAAGGGAGAGTTCACACACGATAAAAAAGCGGTTTGAGTTTTGTTCTGCTTGTAGCAATGTGTTTACTGGTTTTTAACAGAAATGAAATTTAGGTTTGGAACAAGTGTGACAATGATGTCAGATGATTTTCTGTATTGCGTGAACTATCCGTTTAATGTTAGCTAATAGCTTGCAACTCTCACATGGTAGCCCACTGAAGCGAAGCAGGGCTGCGCCCAGTCAGTTCCTAGATGGGAGACCACATGGGAAAGCTAGCTCGCTGCTGGAAGTGTTGTTAGAGAGACCAGTAAGGGTTGCTCAACCTGTGGTCTGTGTGGGTCCTAACGCCCCAGTATATTGACAGGGACTCTATATTGCCATCCAATTCTATAGATTGATTTAACAAATGTACACACTTAAGGAGAAGTTAAAATTAACATTGTTTAGTGACTTTACGCATCATTGTCATGGAAACCCCATGATCAGGGAAGTTGTGGGAGAGGGACAAAAGTCTCCATATAAGTGTTGTGCTAACCAACATGCTTGGTTAAAGTCTGCATGAAATTAAAATTGCACATGGTTAGTCTTAAAGTGAACAATTAATCTGTTAATCCACTGATCTTTAATCAAATCTGACTATTTGCTTCTGCTCTGGAATGGCAGTACTTCTCTGATGATTGTCAGTTTGACATATGCATAGCCACGCCCCTCCAAACGTTAGTTTGCTGCAAGTCAAAGATGAAAGGAGGAGCACAAGCATAAAGCCCCACCTCCTTCTTAATATTCTGCTTTAGTTGTAAATACATCATCATACTAAAATAAAAGTATGCACATTCAAAAAAATTGTTCACCAAAACTGAAAATTCTATCATCGCCCTTTACTTCTTCTAAGCCGGTTGGACTTTCTTTATTCTGTTGAACACAAAAGAAGATATTTTGAAAAATGCTGGAAACCTGAACCAATTTTTAATAGTATATAATTATCCTAGCCAATGGTTTACATGTTTACAGCTTTATTTAAAATATCGTCTTTTGTGTTCAACTGAGTAAAGAAGATAATAAAGGTTTGAAACCACTTAATGGTAAGGAAACGGTGAGTAGATAAAAATTTTTAGGTGAACAATCCCTTTAAGTTAAGTCGCTTGGTTTTAAATAGACTCCGGCATGAACTGTGCTTAATATATCTTTATAATCTTGAAAACTGAAAAATCCAGCAAACTGCATCACTGTGTCAGAAATGACTGCTACATTTGGTACTACATTTGAATTTAAACTTTGCGACCATTAAACAAGTTTTAAAAAGTAGATAGTATCAATATACAGTACATAATTATGCCAAGTAATGAATTTCACATGACCTACAAATGTAAGCTGCATTGCTTCAGCCTACTGCCATTCATAAATCTGCTCCCAAAGTGAGTAAAGTGTCCATTAAATGTGCATATAGAATCTTGTCTGAAGTAATGTCACCTAGGTATTTTTCAGCTACTATTTTATGAACACTGAATCTGGACATAAAGCCTGGCTCACTATTTTTTGCATTTATAGTATGAAAGTTCATTTTCTTTTCGGATTAGTTTCTTTATTAATCTGGGGCCGCCACAGCGAAATGAACCGCCAATTTATCCAGCATATGTTTTACGTAAGGCATGCCCTTCCAGCTGTTCACTGGGAAACCCCCATACACACTCATTCACACACATACACTACGGAAAATTTAGCTTACCCAATTCACCTATAGCACATGTCTTTGGACTGTGCACTCTCAGAAATAAAGGTACGCGTCCTGTCACTGTGGCGGTACCTTTTCAAAAGGTACACATTTGTACTTAAAGGGTCCATATTGGTACCTCAAAAATACATATTAGCACCTACAAATTTTAATAGGAACACTTTTGTACTTTTTAGGTGCTAATATGTACCCTTGAGGAATTAATATGGACCTTTTAGGTACACATTTTTACCTTTTGAAAAGGTACCGCCACAGTGACAGCTCGTGTACCTTTATTTCTGAGAGTGTGGGGGAAACTGGAGCACCCGGAGGAACCCCACGCAGACACTGGGAGAACAAGCAAACTCCACACAGAAAGGCCAACTGACCCAGCCGAGGCTCGAACCAGCGAACTTCTTGCTGTGAGGCAATCGTGCTACCCACTGCACCACCGTGATGCCTATTATGAAAGTAGTAGGCATATTTGGAAACACACTGGATTGGGTTGCTGTATGTATTGCTGCTCTCATAATGGGAAGTGGAAGTGCTTTGTTTAGTCAACCAGACAGACCAGCTCAGTACCAACTCAGTACCAGTTCTCTCCAGCCTAAACAGGCCTGGGCCAATTTGATTTATGCTCAAATTTGTAGGCAAAAAAAGAAGACTCTGTAAATCTGCAAATGTGACCATACATTTATAGTCAAATTAAAGGGTAAGTTCAGCCAAAATGAAAATGGTATTATAAATTACTCACCCTTTCCAACCTCCTGAGAACTTTGTTCATCTTTGGAACACAAACTAAGTGTAACGGTGGAATAAAGATTCTGAGGTAGAATCCAATTGCAAGTAAAAAGTTTATTAGACGCAGTCAAATAAACTATATGGGTGCATAGAAAAGTCACAAAGAAAACTGGTATGGGAGGATGGGAAACAGATGGGCGAAACGGGGTCCAGCAGAGCAGTCACTCCTCACAGTCCTGAGTGCAGACAGAGACACATAAACGATCACAACAAACTGAAAAGGAAACATAGAAGCGTTGCCCAGATATAGACACGAAAATGAGTCTCAGCTGTCTAGCCAATCAAAGCAGCTGAGTACCACAAAACACGTGATCAACCATAACAAAAACACGTGAACGACCAAAACAAAACAAACCCATGTGACCAAACAGGCTATCCGGATATCGCACAAACCTGCAAAAGATGTTCAATTCGAATATTATTAAACTACTGACAAATGTTTTTTGTACACATACTGTAAAACAAAACACTTGATTCAACTTGTTTCTTCTCCTCAGCACATATATTGGAATGACACTGGAAAAAAATACTTTTTGGTGTAGTAAAACCTGATGAATTTACTCTCACAATTTTTAATTGTAATATTAAGTGTCGAAGAGAGCTAGAATTAAGTAAATATTTAATATTTACACATTTACTTGATGTAATAAATGTGAAAAGACTTAAATATTAATATTTATTTACTTGTAATAGTGAAACATTTACTAATAGTTGCAAACCTGAGTCAATTTTTATTATAGATATGTCATAATGGATGTGTAGTTTCCAGCATGCTTTGCATGGGATTGAATTATGATGAGAATATTTTGAAAATAAAACCAATCTTGGGTGTTTTAAATTTGAGAGAAAGTGTAGAGCTTAATTTTCATTCGTTTGAAGATAAAGAGGACTTTTGAGTATTTTTTGTTCAGTTTTCAGGTCACCACCTTGCAGAAGAGTAGCACTTATGCTTTGTGTTTTGGCTTTTTTATTATCAGCATAAATGATTAACGCTTTACTCAAAGAGCCTTATAACTGTGCTAACACTAGCTCTGTGATCAGATGCATATATAGGTAACAATTTACAATAAGGTTTATTAGTTAATGCATTTACTAACATGAACTAATCATGATTAACATTTGTACACCATTTAATAATCATAATTGAACATTTACTAATGCATTATTAACATCCAAGTCCATGCTTGTTAACATTAGTTAATGCATCATGAATTAACATAAACTAACAATGAACAACTGTATTTTCATTAGCTAACGTTAACTAACATGAACAAATAGTGTAGTAAATGTATTGTTCATTGTTTGTTCATGTTAGTAAATGCATTAATTAACATTAACTAATGAACCTTATTGTAAAGTGTGACCCATATATAAAGAAAATTTTGTTCTCAATTTGCTTAAGATAATGTGAAATAACACATCCGTGGAAATGTGTGTCTTAATTAAACTAATTTACACCAAATGTACTAATTTGTATCTAATATGATTTATTTATATTGATAAAAGCAATTGTTCCTTCTGCTAAAATAAGAACTTGACAATATTTGATTAATTTAAATAAATATAAACTGTAAATTAAAGGTAACCAATTTACTTTTACTTAATTAAAGGGCTTATTAGGAGTGTTAGATTAAACATTAAGTGCATTTTACATGACACTGACAAGTTAATTGTACCTGATATAAGATTTTTGAAATTTGTTGCAAATTGTTATGATGATATATCTGATATATCTGTCTGCTGATATATGTTGATACTGCTCCTTCAACAGAAATTTAACTGACTATAAGAAACTTTGCAAGTACATGTCAACTTACACTAACCCTAAGCCTAACCCCAACCTAACAGTCTACTTTTTATCTAATGAGAATTAGTTGGCATGTAGATGCAATGTTACTTAAATTCAACAAATGAACCATCAAAATAAAGTGTGACCCTAACACTTTAATTCTGCGATCTAACACATCTAGACGTCTAAATGCTATATGCACCAGTTCTGAATGTATTTCTTTAAACAACATAAATAACAGGATTTAAAAACTAGTATGGTTTGTTTGCATATCATTGTCTGTTCTCCTCACTTTATCACTTTTAAAACTAAAGGTTTTACTGGCATCAATCAATGGTTCCATAAATTACAAAGTAGGGAGTGGGGGGCACAAAGTGATGCGGGGTTAAATGTAACATGGAGTTTAAGGTATTTGCTCAGGGTTAACCATGGCATGCTTCCGAGGTTTTCACCAGTGTCGGCAGACGTATTCCAGCCAATTATTGAAAAATTTCGGGGAAATTTGGATGAGAAACACATTGAAAACCATTTTTGCAGCATAAAAGTATTTTTTATTCCAATCGTTATTTTTTATAACAAAAAAAAATCTGTGAAAGTATGAACGTAAAATCTATATTGTTGTGATCACGGTCTTCTAGGCTAAAAGATGAAATCATTTTGAAAGTTGTATCAAACACACAGTGACTGCAAGCCAGTTTTGAGGAAAACATGACACAGCGGGGTTAGTTGTAACAGGGTGTTACAAGTAAGCCACACACTGTTGGACACCAGTTAAACTAACACAATATTATTTTAGATTTTGAGCGTAATGTTGAGAACTTTTTAAATAAACATGTTTTTCGATAGAAAATATAGTTTTAATAGAATTTTTTTATTGATGATAATGCAAAAAAATGCATTGTATAATAATGGATAATAATGCAAATAGATTGAAATGTGTTTATCCAATAAACAAAAAAATATTAAACATACTGTGCTATGTAGAATACAAAAAGAAATGAGCCAATTACTGAGGAAATATAGCTACTATTTAAAGTAAACTGAATTTAAATTAATTGTGTGAAATCTGCCTTTATAAGCATGTCTTACACTAACCCCCTGTCTGTTACAACTTGCCCCGCAGGTGGGGTAAATAGTAAAATTTTTATTCCTGGCACTTTTGGCAATACTGCACAGATTCCATAAATCTGGTGATCATAATTCCAGTGCTCATTTGTAGAAGAGGCTTTGTGTGTTGTTGGTAAAAAAATATGGTTTGTCTAACCCTATTACTTTGTTCATTTTTTGACCAGAACCAAAGAGTGTTACTTTATGCCCCGCTCTCTCCTATGTTTCCTAAAATAAATGTTTCTTTAGATCATTGAAATGTACTTAACATTAATAAAGAAATGGTTTACTATGCCATCACTATAAAAACAAACAAAAAATAAGCAAAAAAATGTCATTGGAACCTTTTGAAACCTTAATTTTTAAGCAATATTTTTCATTGTCTTTTTGTTTAATAAAGAAGAGTTACTGCTACAAAAAGACTTAAGTTACTAGTAACTTTTAAAAAATGCATTTACAAAATCACCATTTACAAAATCACAGTTGTAAAAGGTTATAAAAATAATAGCACATCTAAATAAGACATACAATTTGGGGTCCTGTTATGTCACATCCTCATAAAGTTCACCCAGAACTGAAAATTACATCTTTTACTTTACACTTGTCGCAAACCTGTTTGATGTTCTTTCTTCTAATAAACATAAAAGAAGATATTTTGAAGAATGTTTGAAACTGCTATCCATTGACTTCCATTGTTTTTCCTACTATGGATGCCAGTGGTTAGCAGTTTCCAACATTCTTCGAAACAGCTTCTTTTCTGTTCAACAGAGGTTTGGAACCACTTGAGGCTGAGTAAACAGTGAGTTAACATTTTAGAGTGAACTATCTCTTTAACAAGAAACAGTGTTAAATATTTAATGAAGAAGAACAGAAAGCCATCTGTTGGCACTTTGTATGTCAGAAAGTGAGTAATTCATTACACATTACCTTGCATCATACTGTGGGTATGCCTCTAGGGTAACCATAAGGGTCCACCATGCTCTCTATGGGGTTATTAGATGCTATTGTGTCTGGCGGGAATTTGTTAGAGACAATGAGAGATACTATATCCAAGTGTGTGAAACAGGAAAAACTGAGTTGGCATGTGTTCTCCATCGCAGTCTGTTCATTATCTTTCTTGCTGTCGTCCTTATGTGTTAAGTCACTGTTAATGGAATTGCTTAATTACAGTGCAGCCTAATGGGTGACTGAGGCCATCTCTTTCATTTGAATGAACACTAAAATAGACGGTGCAGTGGGTCGGGTTTGCAGTTTAGAGGGTGTGGGCATCCACACCTAGCTTAAGCAAGGAGGGTCAGGCAGCAGCTCAAACCAGCTCGTGTTCCTAATGATAGGCCTTTGCTTTCCATTGTGTATCTGTCATCACTCGAGCCCTCGGGGTGGGAAAACTAATCTGACGTTGTTTTCAAGGCCTAGAGTTGGTAGGTTATTAAACACAGTCTTTCAGGTTAATTTAAAAGCCAACAACAACCAGAAACTCAAAGCACTTCATAAAGAGGGGGATAACATGTGACCCTGGACCAAGGAATCTTATGTTGCATGAATATATGTTAGGAAATAACCAAAAATGCATTGTATGACTAGACGTATTGTATTGACAATTAAAAATCATACTGTGTGAATTGACATAGGCGATGACCTACATCTAATGAGAGAGCAGTGAAGAGTTTGGGAGTTATAGATCACAGTTTCAGGAATGTAGATTCATCATGGGCTGCGTCCAAAATGACCCGCTTCATATGTTATCATTTGATGGAATGGGCATAATCAGTGGTTATCAGCTGATAGATATGGGCCAGCAGGGGCCTTCTGCGCCTACTAGTAATCACAAAAGAGATAATCACAAAACTGGTAAACACAAAAGAGATAATTTGAATGAGATCATTTGGAGAATTGCAGTTGAACGCTGCTTGATCACCAATTCAGCTCTGAACAGTAATGGTCTGTCTCAGCATACAGTGAAGGGTTTATAAATAGTTTTTTACATTTTGATCTTCACTGTATTTCTGACTCTATTATTATGCAAAATAAATAAATGTGATCTTTTAGAACAGCCTTTTTCATGTATTAAAGGAATAGCATCTTATGTATGTCATGTGTCATACGTCGCCACTTTCTATACAATTACTTTACCCCAGAAGACAACCAGGTGTTTCTGTTATACAGTCAGGGGTGGCCACCTAGGGCGGCAGGCAGAATAGTAAGGGCGTCCACGACCCATCCAAAAACCCATAACCCACACCATCCCCCCATCCCCCCATCTCCCAGTCCTCACCTTCAGCCGAGACTTGTCAATAAGCATCTATTTCCAGAAACTTCCACTACGAATGCATTTTATGTCATGTGTCATACCTCAACACTATCTACACAGTTTGTTTACCATAGAAGACAACAACGGAAATAAAAAACTAGTGTTTGTTTTACAGTTTATCACGCCTACAATCCCTCGAGATGCATGTATTTCCAGAAACTTCCAGTACGAATGCATCTTATTCCAAGCGTCATACGTTATCATTTTCTATACAATGTTTACAACAGAAAACAACAACAAAAAGGTTTTTATGTTTTTGTTGGACCTATACAGTACATTACACTTACAATGCTGCATTACCACAAGAAACACCTATTTCCAGAAACTTCCACTATAAGTGCATCTTATGTCATGCGTCATACGTCAACACTTTCAACAGTTTGTTTCACTTAAGAGATTCTGAAAATAAAATATTAGGCGTTTTCATTATACAATATATTAATCTTACAATGCCGCATTCCCACAAGACCAACATAGGCTCATTCGGAAATCGTAGCCCTATATACATTCCTGGAGATTGTGAATTATGTAGCCAGAGGTACGTATGGGTGCATTTCGTCTTTAAAACGAATGCTACGGGGTGGTATGACACCATTCCTTTTCGTACTTATCAGCTGACCATTTACCTCCAAGTGGATGGATTTTTCTCTGTTACCAATTTGACCAGGTCAAAATGTGCTTTTGAAAACACTATCGGGTGGGTTTAGGGAAGGAGGTGGGTGGGTCAGTCAATTGGTCGTTCAATCAGTCAGTCAGTCAGTCAGACGACAGCGGCCTCTGGTGGATTTACGTGAGAAAAGCAGGTGCGAATGGCTTATTTTAGATACATAAGTATAATTATTTTCATTCATTCGTTTTCTTTTCGGCTTAGTCCCTTTATTAATCTGGGGTCGCCACAGCGGAATGAACCACTAACTTATCCGACATTTGTTTTACGCAGCGGATGCCCTTCCAGCCGCAACCCATCTCTGGAAAACATCCATGCACACACATTCACACTAATACACTACGGACAATTTAGTCTACCCAATTTACCTGTACCGCATGTCTTTGGACTGTGGGGGAAACCGGAGCACCCGGAGGAAACCCACACGAACGCAGGGAGAACATGCAAACTGCACACAGAAATGCCAACTGACCCAGCCGAGGCTTGAACCAGCGACCTTCTTGCTGAGAGGCGACAGCACTAGAATAATATTTTTTTTTTAATGTAATGTTTTTTTAAAGAAAAGTTTTGTTTAAATAAAAAGTGCACCTATACAGCTATATTTTCCTTTTTTTGACACATAAAAAATTGTGGCTAAGAAATACTTATTTGGTGTGATCAGAGATAAATTTAGTAAATTCTTAATTTTGAGCTCTGAAAAGACATGTGAAATAAAAACTGATTGCATTGTGACAACTCATTTGCTCATGCACACTGAGAAATCTAATACACAATACACACAAGAAGTTAAATGAATGAGAAGGCATGTGTACATAACACCACATTTAAATCAAGTCATTTTAGCATGTGAAAGTAAAATTTATGCATATAAAATATATTTTCCCAACAAGAAGTGTGGCTAGTGAAAATGGCGAGTGGCTAGTGATGTTGAAAATCTACTAGCCACAGTGGCTGGTGATCAAAAAAGTTAATGTCAAGCCCTGCTTACAATGCTGAATTCCCATGAGGCGAATCTATTTCCAGAAACTTCAAATCACTACAAATGCATCTTATGTCATGCATCATACATCAAAACTTCCTATACAGTTTGTTTATCATAAATCATTACAACAAAATATATAATACTCTTAAGGCCTGTGCACACCGGGACGCTTTTTGCTTGCGTTTTTCATCGACGTTTAATGCCTCATGACTAAATAAAGGGCGCCAATGTTATCGTGCACAAAACGGCAGGCGTAAAAGCGTAAAAAAAAAAAAAAAACTGCTCGACGCCAGTAAAAATCACTTGGGTTTGAATCCAGAAAAACAGTGTGTGTACGAGCCTTTATAACACCACATTCCTGTGAGATGAGTCCATTCCTGGAGCTTCCGATATGAATGCGTCCAGGGGCGGACTGGCCATCGGGCAATTCTGGCAAATGCCAGAAAGGCCGGACCATTTTTTTTTTAAATGTGGGCCGGTCAGTGTTACATGTGGGCCGGCAAATTTTTTGGGATAATTTTCAATTTTGTATGAGCTATTCCTTTAAAGAGGCCTAAACATGCCGCTTGGTGCTAGTTCAATAAGCTTTTGAACAAGTATAATGAATTGCAGATAACAAAGAACAAGTGGTCTGTTAAAACACGGAGTACATGAAGAACACACACGCACACAAATGCACACCGCCTTATATAGAGAAAATAATAGGGTTAGCACAATGACACATCCGCACTCGCTATTATGTCTAATAACAGCAACACAGCTCAGGCATAAACACACTAGTCATTGCCCAGAGGAGAAAAGAAGATAAAAGGGAAGATCAGGAAAGTGGGACGGGGAGGAGCCACGAGGTAGACAATGTCCACGTGTCTTTGAATGAATGAAGGGATGGAAAAAGAACAAATGTACAATCAGAGTGGTTTGGAAGGGGAAGGGGAACTTCAAACAGCACTTCGATTGAGAATAGAGCAACTGTACAGCAGGTGTGCTGCACCTGGTATTATGTCATCAGTATTGTGTGGACTCAGGCCTCAGGACCTGTTTGAGACCTTTGTGACACAAACCTTGCTTTCATCAGACAGAAACTGAAGGATATTGGGAGAGATGTCAATGTCAATAATGCCTGATACAGGTGTGCATGTATACAGACTGCATTGTCCTACAAACTCTTATAAATAGCTAATAATAAAATACTTTCTAATTTAATTTATTAAGAACTTAAACTTAAATCATTTTAAATGGTTTAGTTTGGTTTTAAAACATTTTATTTATTTTCAGTGCCATTAGCCTGGTTAAAGTGTCAACGCAGCATAAAGACGCTGAAGAAAGACGCTGTTGTTGGGTTCTTGGGGGAAAATCCTCCTGCCTACACTGACAACAGTTCATCAAACTGGGCTCGGCTCAGTCAGAAACATCTAAGCTAAATGCTTCCATCATCCAGGTAAAGTTTCTGGAGGAGTTAATGAGCTCACAGAGCTGGGTGCATCTCTGAAAGGATCTAGTGGACTCAGACACTGCTTCAAATGAATCGACACTGTTTTTCAGCCTTCATAAAGCACATAAACACAGTTATTTTATCAATAAAATGCATGTTAGCCATTTAGCAACAAAGCTACAGTTACCGGGCAGACAGAAGCCCTGACCATGACGTGAGTTCACGTCTGTTCTGAAGTGAATTTGACGTGCAAATAAAGCGGATTTTGATGCACGAATGAAGTAAGTAAACTGAAATGTTTATGCGTCTATTTATATGCAAATAGCTCGATTTATCCACGCGTTCCGCGTCTGGTGTGAACACAGCATTATATTGAGATGTTCACGGCAACCCGAGTTTAATTCCCAGCTCAAGCTCCTTTTCCTCTCTCTGCTCCCCACAAATTCCTGTCTGTAACCTCTGCTGTCTTGTTTATTAAAGGTGAACCCCCCCCACCCACAAAGAAAAATAATAAAAAAAAAATTTTATTGCCTTCATTTAGGTAACTTTTATGAACTGTAATTATATATATTGCCATGTGTTAAATGTTATTGTATTTTGTTCATTATTCATAGAGTGTTTTGTATTTCTGTCAGATTGTTGTTGCTTTTGTGAGTCCACTATATGACAACCCAGGCTCATTCTGAAAATGTACCCCTATTTACATTTCTGGAGAGCGCCAAATGTGTCCCAGGAGGTACGTTTTTTGCAGTTTTTGTTTTCACAAATCCACCAGAGGCCACTGTGTACGCTTTTTTCAGGGTGCTTTCACACTAGCACTTTTGGTCCACACCCAGGTTCGTTTGACGTCAAAGTATGGTACATTTAGCTAGTGTGCTTCTTATGTGAAGTCGGGTGCACACCCGTAAACCATACCTGAATAAGGTGGTCTGGTGTACCGTTTATGAACTCTGGTACAGTTCACTTCTGATTCATTCATAAATACAATCGTACCCAATAACAGAAGTGAACCACCAACTGTGCAACAAACTTAAATTTTTATAACGTTCATTCGAAATTAAATGTGTTTATCACCTACCTTGGTGACAAGCATGACCAGTGCAAACGGTGATAGTGTCTGCTTGTCTCCACCAAAAACAACTTCTGTGGACATCACGTGATGATCTGAAAATTTTTAATGTTTTTTTTTTTTTTTTGTGGCAGAAAAACCAAAAGATTCAGTAAAAGCAGAATGACAGTGATATACTGACGTCTTCATTTTGGCAATTTGCTTTTGTGGCTGTCACCTAGGGCTGTACACAAAACAGCAGCTTGATGAAGGAGGCAAAACACAGAGTGAACACAAACCAGCCAAGAGGGTGGCAAGAGGGGACAATCGAACTTGGGTTTGGTCTAGGCAATTGAAACAAGTGTGAAAGCATTCGAGCCTGCTCTTACTCACGTAAATGCACCAGAGGTTGCTGTTGACTGACTGTTTGACTGACTGAATGACTGACTGATCGATCGACCAACCCACCCTCCTTCTTCCCTTAACCCAACCAATAGTGTTTTCAAAAGCACCGATTGACCAGTGCCCACTCACTTCCCTAAACCCAACCAGTTTTGAAAAGCAATCCAGTAACAGAAAAGCCCGATTTTTCAGACTCATTCTCACATTCAGCACATTCTCACCCTGTTATTTACTTGTTTATTTTATATTTTGGATTCTGTTTTTCTGGAACCGTACATGGCAAGCTAACTGGACAAACTGGTAACAGCAGGAAAGCCATCCATTTGGAAGTAAGCGGTCAACTGGTAAGCGCGAAAAGGAACAGCATGATACCGCCCCGTAGCTATGGTTTTAAAAACGAAATGCAATCATACATACTGGCTACATAATTTGCAATCTCCAGAAATGTATATAGGGCTACATTTTCAGAATGAGCCTATGTTGCTACATGGGGTACAATCATGAAAGTGGAATAATAATAATAATAAGGAAAATAATATAACAATATAATAAACATTGTTGTACAACTTATAAAACCAGCACACTAAATAAAGTTTTAATTAAAATCATTTATATGAAGGTACGTTTACCTTTGTATCATTACCGTAGTACAAAAACAACAACACAATCTAAAGGAAAGTCCCTCTATGACAAAAAAATATAAAAGTGTGCATGTGTGTGTAGGGGTTTTGGTAGTTTATGAGGGCTCAAATTTGTATAACATGGGAGTGACCAAGGTACAATGTTAAGATGGTTTATAAGGACATGATGTGTCCTTCTAATTCAAAATGCTTTAAAATAAATTTTAAGAGTGTCTTTTAACATTTAAAATTGGCCACATGCTACTTGTAAGGGTTGAATTTATTTGTAGGGTAAAACCATAAAATAAGCAGTTGTTCATTCATTCATTTACCTTTGTCTTAAGTCCCTTTATTATTTTATTATTTACTTTATTATATTAACTGCCAACCTATCCAGCATATGTTTTACACAGCGGATGCCCTTCCAGCCGCAAACCTAGCACTGGGAAACCCCCATACACCCTTGCAAGCATTTGTTCGCAGTATAAAATACATTGTCTATGAAAAGTCCTCATAAACCACCAAAACCAATGTGTGTGTAAGTGTGCACTGTAAAACCCAATTATTTGACTCTACTTTAAAAAAGAGAGTAAACTTGTTACCTTATAATTAATAAGTAAACAAACTATGCGCATAATTATAAAAATTAAGTAAAGTCATTGGGTTAACTGACTTTAAGTAAAATCAACATGTTGCTTTGAAGGCAATGGGCTTACTCACGGTTTTACGGTGCAGGTGTGTAAAGTCAGTTTAGATTAATGGACAGCATCATTCCTCAAAGTCAATGACATCATCCTGACATCACTGAAGGCTATAGAGTTTCCATTTGTCCTGATTCATGCCGGGACAGGCTGCAGTGGAGATCTAAGTTTAATCCCAAACGGGATCCAGGTGTACACTAACAAACATAAACTTACATGCATTACACGCAACCGTCTTTCCAGCAAGCACTAGCATAAACAGACGATGGTGGTCTAGAACATATTTTGAAGCAATTTTGTGTGTGTGTGTGTGTGTGTGTGTGTGTGTGTGTGTGTGTGTGTGT
>CAIGQZ010000692.1:2550619-2561140 GCA_903798205.1 Danio tinwini
GTGTGTGTGTGTGTGTGTGTGTGTGTGTGTGTGTGTGTGTGTGTGTGCGTGTGTGTGTGTGTGTGAGTGTCATAAACACCTTCTCCGCTTCCCCAGTTAACCTTAAGGGTACGTGCTGAACATTTGGACACCATGCTGTGCACGTAGCTGTCAGAGCGGTTGAGTAATGCGCTGAGAGATGTCTAACATTAGGTTGAACCATCACTGCCCGTATTTGGCAGATTATAAATGTCTGAAATGAAAGAAATGCACTTTAAAGTGAACTGTGTTAGTGGAGTTTGCTGTCAGCACTCAGCAGTTTTGATTCTGTCATCTGGATTACGTGCAACACGATCTGCTGCTCGCATGAATTCCGAACATTCTCAATGACATCATTTATGGATTCCTCGGCGTGCTGAATCTTGTTGACTTTGTGCCGCCAAAACTTCATATTGCAGAAGACTTGACACATTTTGATGGATAGGATAATTAAAGCATTAGTTCACTCTGAAAATGAATTTTCTGTCATCATTTACTCACTTTAGTGTTTTCAGTAGCACTTTAGTGTGGGACCAATTGTCACTTTTAACTATTAGCTTATGGGCTTGCATATTGTTGGATTGATAGTAGACTATTTGCTTGGCACATATTAATGACTTGTTTTGCATGACCATTTTCTACATCTCTTAATGCTTTCCTGTACCTAAACCTAACCACTACAACAACCACATTACTAACTATTACGGCCCCAGAGATATATACACTAGATATCGCATACGGACCCTGAGCATGCGTCTATGGCACCGCCACATTTGTACAGTGCTCCCAGCACAAATGTCATTCAACCGCACTAGTCAAGACCAAAGCCAATGTGAAGATGCTGGACTTTAGCGCTATGTACGGGTGTAGTAACAAGCAAACAAAGAAAACAAAGCACAAAGGCAGAACATTTCATAGGTAAGATTTTGTTTTTATGTTATGAACTTTTGTGCTCAACAAGTAACGTTATTGATGATAATACAGACACTTACTGTATTCACCATAAGGCAAAGTAGCACCAACTTGCACTAAATACTGGTTTTATGCTAGTTTTGTTGAATAAAATCAGCAAACAATGTAAAAGAAATATGACAACGAGACGCTGCGCTGCCAGTAACTTGTATTATTGTCAGCTTAAACGAGTCGTTCATAATGGAGATTCATTCACAAACGAATCTCTCCCTCCGTCAGAATGAGCAGTAAAAGCAGGAGAGGGGGTGTGTTTCAGGACACGGATTAGATCAAATCTAACAGGAGGGAGGATAATACATTTACATGCACACAAACACACACTCTTTGTCAGCAATGCCCGTGCGGTCACTGATCCATCAATGTAGAAAAGTGATGTAAAATTATAATTTTCGTAATAAAAAAATATTTGCATACTGACCACCGGGAAAACTCCTGATCATAGATATATGTGTATATCTCTGGCTCTGGATGGCCACAGTCCTCCACTGCAGCTTGGTCCCGCATTCATTTCATAGAAGCGCTACCCTGTACTAAAATGGCGGCTCTATTGACGCATTGCTTCCAATAGACAACAACAGGGCAGGCGACATCTAATGTAAATATCTATGTTAAGGCCCAATCTCAATTCTACCCCTTAGCCCTTCTCCTTACCCCTACCCCCCGTTTTGGGCGTTCATGTGAAGGGGTAGTGGTGTCCCAATTCTCTTTAGCTTGAAGGTGTAGGGCTAAGGGGAAGCGGTATACACCACTTCGAACAAAGATTTTTCAGGACCACGCTCGAAACCAAGGGGTAAGAAAATTTCCCAGAATGCACCAGCTACAGCGGCAGTTTTGCTGTACCCAGAAGCAAGAAAAGCCACAAAGTAGTAACCACGTTCATGTTTTACCGTCATGCTTTTATAAAAAAAAACGCTAAAATAAAATTATTAGCCCCCCTGTTTATTTTTTTCCCCAATTTCTGTTTAATGAAGAGAATATTTTTTCAACACATTTCTAAACATAATAGTTTTAATAACTTAATTATAATAACTGATTTATTTTATCTTTGCCATGATGATAGAAAATAATATTTTACTAGATGTTTTTCAAGACACTTCTATACAGCTTAAAGTGACATTTAAAGGCTTAACTAGGTTAATTAAGTTAACTAGGCAGGTTAGGGTAATTAGCCAAGTTATTGTATAATGATGGTTTGTTCTGTAAACTATAGAAAAAAAATAGCTTAAAGGGGCTAATAATTTTGACCTTAAAATGGTCTTTAAAAATTTAAAAATAGTTTTTATTCAAGCCGAAATAAAACAAATAAGACTTTCTTCAGACGAAAAAATATTATCAGACATACTGTGAAAATTTCCTTGTTCTGTTAAACATAATTTGGGAAATATTTAAAAAAGAAAAAAATATTCAAAGGGGGGCTAATAATTCTGACTTCAACTGTAAGTATGGATTTGAATGTATTCAACGGTCAAGGTGATTTGAAGTTCCCAGTTGAGCCTGTGTTGTTTAGTGGTTGTTATCTTAGACAAACATACCTTTGAATGTCACAATTGACCAATCAGAATCAAGTATTCCAGACAGTCATGTTATAATGAGCCGTAAGTTATTTATGTCAGTTTATAGTGAATGTGTTCTCCATACTAAAGGTTTACAAAAATGTATCTTTATCTTCTGCACAAGTATTTAGATATTTTTTATAAAATCTTTGTCCTGCAATGGGAATTCTATTGGCCCAGATTTCCAATTCATAAAGTATAAAGTTCAAAATAATAAAAAGAAAAAGATGAAAAAGACAAAGAAGAGAAATAAACTATAATAATAAAGGCATCTAAATTTATTAGTTTAATCCAAGTCTTTTGATGTAAACAATGTTTACGGCATTGCAAATTCAGCCACAGCTTAAGCATGTTTGCTTGACGAATGAAAACCAATGAGTTCATTCTCATCATGTGTCACGTGAACACATTTGATACACTGAAAAAACATGCAGGGTTCCACACAATTTCCTTCATGTTGTCCCAACACAAATTGATCAAATTCACTTAACACTTTTAACAAATTTATGTGGATTGAACATAAAAAAAAATAGTTGTCCCAATGAAATGTCAAGAATTGTGTTTTGTCAGCTCATTTTAAATAAGTAGTTTGAACAAGCAAATATATATATATTTTTTTTTGAGCGTAGAACCAATGAGATTAGTTCCTTGCTCCATGTTTTTTATTTGCCCTTTGAGTGAACAGATATTTAATGACGACATAAAAAAAATCATATTTGTTTAAAAATATTGTCTGTTGTGTTCTGAAGATGAAAGAAATGAGGGTGAATGTTGACAGATTTTCATTTTGGAGTGAACTAACTCTGTAAAATAACAGATGCATGTTGTTTCCAGACACTATAGATGACAGTATCTGTCTTTTTTGTTTTGGAAAATGTTGAAACTTGAACATGACAACAGCTGGGTATAAATCTCTCAGCTGCCTCATACAGTAATTTGCTGTAGTTTTATGGCGTGCTGCTCACGTTCCTCTGGGTATTGTTGACTTGGTGTTGACAGTGCAGGAGGAGAAGATCTGACTGATAAGAGAAGCGCACTGTCATCAGTCTTACAGACCTTCCTTTAGTCACTCTCTTTCTCTTCTTTTATGTTTTGTCAAGCATAGTTTGCTTTTAGAGCTTTTCTGGCACAAAGTACAATGGAAGAAAAGGCATTTCTCTCATTTCCTTTCTTTGATCCAGGGTGTTTTAAAAATAAATGTGCTATCATCATTTATTCACCCTTTAAACACAACTATTGGCTTGGGTGGTTTATGTGCCCACTTTTAGTGATTTTTTTGGGGAAAAATTATTAATCCGAAATTATTCTTACTTAAAGTAACTTTTATTCAACCAGCAAGTTTTTGATTTGTTTTTTTGACCGGAAGTGACACAGATTTCTCTCAAAAGATAATAAAACAATGTACAAAAAGGTATCATTGTGGGGAAAAAAATTACATTTCAACAGATGTCTACAATTATTTATTTTGCAAACTCTCAAAGTCTATGGGAAAATCCAAAGTTCTACACCATTCCAAATAGTCCAGGCTGTTCTAAAGCATCCTAATTAGCCTAACTAATTGGGAAAAACAGAAGATCTCTGCTGTTGGTTTGTGGACAGTCATGGCAAAGACTGTGCAGTCAATATGGATTATTAAACCATATAAAATAAGATATAATCTTATTTTGTATATCATACATTTCTTTTTTTTTAATCCGTAACCACAAATTAAAAATCTTTGTGCACACTTTGCAATTCATTCCCATAGATTTGTATTTAGTACTAAAGACTACAGAATAATAAAAAAAAACTAGCAAAAAAAACTGTGAATTTAAGAATTTGTGAGTATAAATTATAATATGAATGTGGACAAATTACCATGGACTTTTATTTATTTTATATTTTTTTGACTTCCAAAGCTGACTTTCTAGGCTTTGTACATAAATACATAGCCTATGCAGAAATTTGCTAGGTGTGCATTTTGTCAAAGTGTATGCACGGATTATGAATTTGTGCATACAAACTACAAAAAAGGCACAGTTTACAAAATCTGAACACATTAAATAATCTTTAGGCACTGCTTGTAAACCAGGGGAACAATTTAAAATTTGTGAGCCAGGTTTATGAACTTTTTTTTTGTTTAGTTTCTTTCTTACATTTGACTTTCTTTCGAAGGAAAGAATACTAGTTTTAAAACTAATAAACTAAAGCACTAATAAAAGGATAATTCATATAATTACAAAGTGACAGTAAATACATTTATGATTTTACTTTAAATTGTTCTAATGAATATCGTTTATTCTGTTTAATACTGTTTATTTACAATTTTATGGTCAAAGTTTTTTTATATATTTTTTCCTTATCAAATTAATTTGCTCTCTTATCTGTCTCTCTTCATCTAATTATCATATATTTTCTTTTTCTCTTCACCCTTGGCTTCTTCTTGTTTACTAAATCGGGAAATCCGAGTTACTCCTTGTGACTTGGCAGTGTGTTTCCAAAGCACTTGAAAAGAAGTACCAAGCAATAGCCCAAACATCTCTCAGGATGTCTTCTTCATATCCGCTCTCCAATTCCTGCTTTCCAATGCAGCGGAGCGTGTCCAGCTGTGGACAGACAGCAGAGAGCAGTGAATGCTTGTGTGTTTGGGTCTCTTGTGGGTTACAACCTTTAGCCCAACCAGGCACAGTACAAGGTTGAATGGGTTTTCCAGGGTATTCCAAGTTAACCACAGTTTCATAAATTTTCAGTCTTGCCATTTCGTTCTACATGAGTCTTGAATGCTTGTTTGTATAATTCACTTGTATAGGGATTGTGTTTACTCAGAAATAAAACAGTACTCAACCTCGATCACCAGCGATCTAGCCTGTGCAGACTTCACATCTGCCAATTTAATGAACTACAACTCCCATCATGCACTTTACACACACCAGTTCCTGATTCCCCCTGATTACACACACAGCTGGAAACTCATGATGGACTAATTAGTTGGACCATAAAAACAGCACACACACATTATTGCTGAGTCTTGGTAGCTGTATGTGAACAATTCTAAGTGGTTTCCCTGCCTTGTATAGCCGTTTTTGACCTTTGTTTGTTTCACTGTATACGTTGTTTTGTTCCATGGCCTGAACATTTGCCTGTGACTTTGACTATGCTTTGGATTACCTATATGCTCCTGTCTGTCTGTGTTTTGACCTTTGCCTGCCTGACAATTCTCAAATAAAACTGCATTTGGATCTTAAATAAAATTGCATTACACCCTCAGGTGGTTTTAACCCTTAATGGGATTCTTTTTCTGCTGAACACAAAACTGATATGGGCTATATTCTTTAAAATATTTTAAATTGTTTTTAATAGAACTCAAAACGAAACTACCCCTTTAAAAGTGGGATTTACTACAAACACTTTCGTCTTGTTTACATCCTTACCAATGTGTGGCCTTGTAATATCAGGCCTGTCTTTGTGGTGGAAAAATTAGGAAAAAAAATCATTAAATCATTAAATCATTTTTTTTCTTGTGTTTGAATAGATAGGCCTGTAACTTGGGTGATGTAGATCATTTACTGTATATTCTAACCACATTTATGCTTCCGTGAACATCGATTCACCATTATCTTGATTTGTTTTCTGCTTTAAACACATGCGGTTTGCATAGTCTTTGGACTGTTAACCCTTTATTAGGTGATATATGGTGACTTCAAAAGTTAGGAATACGCAAAAGATGCACATAAATGTTTAAAATGCACATAAAAAAAGAAAATAAATTAATATTTTTTCTTATAAAAAACGAAGAAAAAAATGTGCATAAACAATGAAGGAAACATTATCGAATAAATTCCAGCATGATGATTTTGTTCTCTTTGAGTCACTGGATAGAAACTGTGCTTTAATGCAAATATGTATGCAATATTTCAGTTTTATGCATAAAATTTGAATTTTGGATGGACACATAGCAATTGATATTGTTTACAATATGTCAAAATGTCAGAACAGTTTTTTTATGTTAGTCACCATCAATTCTGATTTAATAAAGTTCTTATTTATTAAATCGTTGACTTTTTTTGTCAGAAGGAAATTGTTTGAAGCTCCAAATCAAGCCTTGAGCTCAGTGCTGCTCCCAGAAGGTCAGATAAAGATCAGATAGTGGCAGGGGGTCGAAGTGCTCTTTCCACTGGACGTGATGTGGCTTGTTCCTCATCCCTGACCCATCATCCCAGCTCCTCCAGGGCTCAGTTCACCCTTGTTGGCTTCTACACACATAAACAATACACACAGCAATGACGTTTGATCAGCCTGCTTGAGTTTGTTGAAGCTGCATAGGATGCCTGAAGCTTGGCCGTTGGGCGTTATGGACATCTGGAGCAATGTTATTTTCCATTGGAAGCAAATTGGCTTCTTGTAAAGGTGAATCTGTGAGCGGGTAACAACACTTTGTTCTTTAGCCTTAACAGGCACATAGTGCAGGGTTGGATGGGTTTTCCAGGGTATTCAAAGTTAACCACAGTTTCATAAATTTTCAGTCTTGCCATTTCATTCTTTATGAGTCTTAAATGCTTATTTGTATAGTTTACTTGTATAGGGATTGTTCACTCAGAAATAAAACTGTACTCAACCTCTATCACGATCACCAGTGATCTAGCCTGTGCAGATTGCTGTAGAACTTCACATCTGCCAATTTAATGAACTACAACTCCCATCATGCACCTTACACACACCAGTTCCTGATTCCCCCTGATTACACACACACACAGCGGGAAGCTTATGATGGACTGATCAGTTGCACCATAAAAACAGCACACACACACACACACACACACACACACACACACACACATTATTGCTAAGTCTTGGTAGCTGTATGTGAACAATTCTAAGTGTTTTCCCTGCATTGTTTAGCTGTTTTTGACCTTTGTTTGTTTCATTGTATACGTCGTTTTGTTCCATGGCCCGACCATTTGCCTGTGACTTTGACTATGCTTTGGATTACCTACTTACCATCTGCAGGAACACAGCGTAGCGCAGGGTTGTCCAAACTCGGTCCTGGAGGGCCGGTGTCATGCTGAGTTTCTAGTATATCTAGTAAGAGCTTGAATAACTGATTCAGGTGTGTTTGAATAGGGTTGGAGCTAAGCTCTTCAGGACACCAGCCCTCAAGGACCAAGTTTGGACACCCCTGGCATGGTGAATTCATAGGTAACGCCATTAATTTCCTTATAGTATTAAAATCTGAATAGAAATCATGACGCAATGATTTTTTTCGTCTACCTTTTTAAATTCACATTATTCATGCTCTGAATGGGGCATATGCACAAAGACTTTTCATTTTCAGTTCACCAGCCCAAGCAATACTGGTAAACTGTTGCGCCATTACAAGATCGCCACATTTAAGATTTGATTTCTTTAAAAATCAGTGATAAGAACAAGGACAAGAAGCATTGCATTCCATTTGATGTTCACATGTCATGTTTTTAAAATATGGAAATCTAATTTACCCTAGTATTTTAAATGGAGTTTCTACGTCTTTCATCTCGTTTTACACTCGAACAACTAAATGAATGCTTAAGTTTATTTAACTGATTGTATTTTAAATACATTACAACATCGATGCTGTAAAAGGGAACCTTATGACATTGAAATACCCAGCAGGCACACAACGGCAAAAGAGATTAATATCAGGTTAGATTTAGGTTGTGATGTCAGGTGACCAAATTTCAAAGTCTAGCCAGTTTCTACCATTGAAGTCAAAAGCAAGGAAATCACTCCTGCCATGTGAATTGTTTTTGGTAAAAATTTGCAAGGTGACCATATTTTTTTTTTTACATATTACCCTCTAACTTCACAAACTTATGTTACCTGGTGCCATTAAAAATATTTAGTATGTTTGTAATAAATTTTCAAAAACGTGCTCAACCAAATGGTTGATTTGTCACTTAATGGTAAATGTAGAAAAGCAAAACAAATTTTTCATATTATGCATTTCTGCAGCCAGAATAGACAAATATTCACTTTTGATCATTCACAGAATAAATATGACACAACTTGCCATTTATTCATGAATATACTTAAATAATTAAGTATATATTTTTTTCAACACTTTTAGGATATTTTTGAAGTACTGTAAATCTAATGAATTTTTAGAACTAATGTGTGGAAATCATAGTCTTCAAAGATGATTACCTCTTAAATGGCAAATGCTGGTATACTAGCATTAGTAAAATTCTAATTGAAAATGTTTTTCATTGTTTTATATTGTTTGAATGACAGTTTTTAATAATGACTGGTTTTAATGTAAAAACAAAAAAAAGCAAGAAAACATGTAAATTGCTGTATTAAATGAGAATCTGAAATATTTTATGGCATACTTCAATAAATAAAGATGATTTAGTATGCAGAAATGTTTTATTTTAATTGTGTTTTTAACTAAATTGGTCTTACACTTCATATTTTTCATAGTATATGTCTTAATTTCGGTACTTTTACCATAAACCGACATATCAACCATTTGGTAAAGGTTGATATTTTAGAGATTATGCGATGTGTTAAAAAAAGCATTGATTGTGTTAACTAATGACATTAGGAGTTAAAAAAAGCAACCCAAAATTTTTCTATTGCTTTTTTCTTGGTGGGGCAGTTAAAGGGTTAAACCAACATCATATTCATGTGAAATACTGACATTTATTAGTCTGGTATGGCAACCAAAATCCAACATCTTATAGACGACATAGTGGTAATGCCACTCAACATCAAGCTGTAACATCATTAGGTGTTGATATTTGGTTGTTTTTAGGTTGCATTGGAAAGTGACTAAAATCCAACATCCATTGGACACTGACGTTGGTCTGACATTGGGTTCTGATGTCAACTCGATTTTCATTTCCACCCAAAATGCAACGTCCCACGACGACAACGTCAATCTGACGTCATGTTGATGTCCTGTGCCTTCTGGGTAGTTACATAAACCTTTCAACAAAAGTTTATCATCGACTGAAAAACACTAACTGTGCATATAAACCATTGTTCTACTTATTTATGAGCAACTGGCAAACTGACCATATAATAAGCTAACATTTCCATATTAAGGATATAAAGATAATGAGATACAGTAATAATTGATAATGCAACAATAATAAATGTACACCGGAGGTGGTAATGCAGCCGCTAGACTTCAGTTGTGCATTATTTTCTAATAATTTAATGGACTGGCATACATTTTTTTTTAGCTAAAATTGCTGTTCAGATGCTGTAATTTGAGACTTTTGTTAGGTTTTTGTCCTCAAACTACTACTTTGCGTGAGATTAGTTCTTTACACAGCTGATCCAAAGGCTTTAGTTTTGTTTTGATTTGTTTGTTTTGTCTGTTGTTGGCAGTGAAACATAAATATATACACTAGATATCGCATACGAACCCTGAGCATGCGTCAATAGCGCCGCCACATTTGTACAGTGCTTCCAGGACAAATGACATTCAACCGCACTAGTCAAGACAGTGTGCCAATGTGAAGATGCTGGACTGTAGTGCTGTGTACGGGCATAGTGAGGAGCAAACATAGAAAACAAAGCACACAGGCAGAACATTTCATTGTTTTTTTTTTGTTTTGTTTTTTTGTATGTTATGAACTTTGTACTAAACAAGTAACCTTCTGGATGATAATACAGTCACTTACTGCACTGACCATAAGACAAAGTAACACCAACTTGCACTATATACCAGGCTTATGCTAGTTTTGTTGAATAAAATAAGCAAACAATGAAAAAGAAATATGACAACAAGACGCTGCTGCTGTGCCAGAAACGTGTATTATTGACGGCTAATTACTTGTGATTGAGTCTTTTATAATGGGGATTCATTCACAAACAACTTGCCCCCTCCATTAGAATGAGTAAATATACACACATACGTACTGTACATACATACATACATATACATATATATACACATATATACATACATAAATATACATATACATATACATATATATATATATATATATATATA
>CAIGQZ010000692.1:2562303-2578805 GCA_903798205.1 Danio tinwini
TGTATGTGTGTGTGTGTGTGTGTGTGTATGTGTGTTAATGTATGTATGTATGTGTGTGTGTGTGTGTGAGAGTGTGTGTGTGTGTGTGTGTGTGTGTGTGTGTGTGTGTGTGTGTGTGTGTGTGTGTGTGTGTGTGTGTGTGTGTGTGTGTGTGTGTGTGTGTGTGTTTAGCTTTTGCTAAAAACAAAAAAATCTAAAATTCTGAAACATTATTAAATACACTGCTAATAGATGTCAATAGATTAAATGTAAAGAAAAGCAAAGAAAAAGTGGGAATATATACTGTATATGGACAATTTTATTTTAAAATACAGCTTGTAAAACCTATATTTGTAGAGCAACCTCTGGTTCATACATATTAATAGCCCAAACAAATTCCCTCACAGTTTACCACTACTGATTTTATTGTCCGTTTTTCATGCTCACGTCTCACAAATAACATTTGAAGAAAGCTAATTATGTTGCATTGTGTAACATTTTTATTTTCATTACAAATATTACATCATGCTTTTGTGTGATTCGTTCACGCAAGGCCTGAAACTCCTGATAAGATAAATGCCTTGAATGAATTCCAAGTAAACGCTGCATTATCTGTAGCCTTGTCCTTGAAATACAATAGGTCAAATGAATCTGAGCTAATTTTACAAGAGAAAAAACAATTGAATGATGTGCTTGCGTCAGTCTCTGCTGTAATTCAAAAGCAATGCTCGTCTCTGAGGATTGCCCAGTTTCTGAAAAAAGAATCACAGATAAGACCCTGAGGTGTGGGTTTATTTATGCTTCTGTGGAAGAGCTCTATTTGTACCATTCTTTTGCTGTATTAAAAAGAGTAGAAGAAAATAAGAAAGCGGGGAGAAAATAAATGCAAAGAATACTCTGCTTTTCAGGTCATTTCTCCCTATGAAAACCTAAGTATTTCAGTCTTAGCCTGAGGAGGAGTTATCAATGCTGGTCTGACAATACAGGACCATATAGTGGAAACTATACAACACTCAAGAAAAAAAATCATGTTTCCTCTACTGACCTGTACAGTAGTTTATATGCAGAAACACAACTAATCCATTCATAATGAGGATTTCTGTTTGTTTAATTAATGGCAGATTTACAAAACCTGTTTGAAAAGCAACAACAGCATTAAGATTATGATATTCGTGCACTTTGGTTTTAGATGGCCCTTTAATATCTCCATCCTAATATTTATTTTGCTCATGTAGGGAGAATTTGCTAAACAAAGAACTACTGCAACCTGACTCTATAGAAGGTGACTTACTATCATGACTCATCAGTAGGAAAGTTTTATGCTTTCACAGGCTCTCTAATAAAGTGCACTGAATCATGTTTTAACACTAAAATCATGTTCTGAACTCTGCCCTCTAATGGCCAGTGCTGGATTAAACACCAGAGGTGGTGATGCAGCCGTTAAGACTTCAGTTGTGCATTATTTGCTAATAATTCAATGGACTGGCATCAGCTAAAGATCCTGTGCCAACAACAGACAAAACAGCCAACGACAGACAAAACAAGAAAATCAGAACAAAACAAAAGCCTTTGGATCAGCTGTGTAAAGAACTAATCTCACACAAAGGAGTGGTTTGAGGACAAATCCTGACAAAAGTCTCAAATTACAACATCTGAACAGCATCTTTAGCTGAATAATTGGAGCCAGTCCACTGAATTATTAGCAAATAATGCACAGCTGAAGTCTAACGGATGCATCACCACCTCCGATGTAAATAATTTGTGTCACATTATCAGTTAATCTAAATATGGAAACGTTAGCTAATCCTATGGTCAGTTTGCCAGTTGCTCAAATAAGTAGAACAATGGTTTACATGCACAGCTAATGTTTTTTAGCCAATGAAACTTCTGGTGAAAGGTTTGTCACTACCCAGCAGGCACAAAATGTCAAATTGGCGTTGTACCCCAATGTTGTGGGACGTTGCGTTTCGGGTGGAAACGAAAATAGAGTTAACGTCAAAACCCAGTGTCAGTGTCCAATGGATGTTGGTCACTTTCCAACCCAACCTAAAACAGCCAAATATCAATATCTAATGATGTTACAGCTTGACGTTCTGTGGACAATACCACTATGATGTCTATCAGATGTTGTCGGTTGTGTAAAAAAAAAAAAAAAACATGCTGTAAACGCAGCGGTCAGCTTAAAAAAAAAAACTTAAACTAAACATGATCTACTGTACCAGTTTTTAACAGGATGAAGAGGTTCAATTTTTTTTTTCTTCATTTAATACCGCCCTTCGGAAACAATGGAAGATACTTGGATGTTTTCTTGAAGACAAAGTTTATCTCGATTTTCAAATTCCAAAAGTTTTCACCCAGTGGCTCTTAATGCATCGCATTTTGTTTTGGAGTCGTAGCATTTTTAAATTAATACTCATGTTCTCATTGTATAATTTTGGGATCCATGTTTTCACACTGTCACCACTAGAAATTCAAATATGCAAAAAAAAAATAAATAAATAAAAAAAAAAAATCTGCAGGACATGGAGACGGTTTAGTAGTTCAGAAGATGCAAGGGACTGAACAGTTAATCACAAAACAAAAAAAAAGTTCTGATTATCAGGTAACCCAAGGGTGTAGAATTAGCATAGACTGGGGGGGGGGGTGTCCAGTGGTGCAAAGTAACTAATTATAAATACTCAAATTACTGTAATGGAGTATTTTTTCTCAGGAATTGTAATTTACTGAGTAGATTTAATTGTGTACTTTTACTTGAGTACATTTTTCCACTACTTTCTTTTAACCTGCAGTACTTTATTTTTATTGTCTATGGGGATTAGAAAAATCAGTCCTGAGATTCTTGTCCAATCAAATCTCACACACCATAGGTTAAAAAAATAAAAATAAAAGATCTACCCCAAGATGTGTGCACTTTATAAGTAGCAGCAAACTGTTTGGAAGTTTTTAAAGTGTCCATGAAGATGTTCAAAATCTTTACACGCATTGACCCAGAATCGATTTAGATGCATAAGATGACGGATGTTTACTGTATGATGACCAAAATGGCCTTAAACACCTAGCAGGCACAGAACATTAACATGACATTGAACTCTAAATGCCATGGAGACTTTGCATTTTGTTTGGAAAAAATAAAAAAAAATAAAAATTAAAAAAAAAATAAATAAATAAATAAATAAATAAACAAATATAAAAAATGGTTAGTGTCATTGTCACACAAAGACAAGGATGGTTCACTATCAATTTATTCAACACAGTGGATTGTTCAACAGGAGAAGCAGGTAAGTGCTATACTTGGATGGAGAGCAGACTAGTATGAGGTTCACAACGTAAACAAGGAGCTTCATTCAACCATCAGCATGTAAAGTTACTTCCCTTAAAAATCACAGCAGGTGTGTCCACAGGTTAGAAGAAACATCCATAGGACAAGGGGAACATCCACAGAAGAAGGCGAGCCACGAAAAGAAGGTGAGCCACGAAAGAAGGCGAGCCACGCAAGAAGGCGAGCCACGCAAGAAGGCGAGCCACGCAAGAAGGCGAGGTGAATCATCTGACTTCAATTCCAGCTGTTATACAACTGGAAACAGAGAGTCTATATAGGGAGCTGTGATTGCTGGTGCAGGTGTGTCTCATTAGAACTCAGGTGAATGTGCACTGGTATGATGAGAGGTGGCTAGAGAGGGAGAGTGGTGAAATAGAACATGTGCTGTTCTGTGTGCATGCTCAGAGAAGTAACAGAACATGGATATGTAAAGTCATCTTTTAGCTTAAAGTGCATAAATGGCAATATTATACTTACACAAATGTGTTCAGATGCAGTGGTAAGTGATTTTTTATACAAATAAAACTTCAGTAAACAGAAGTCTTTATTAAACTACCTTTTTGTCAGACATTCCATTAACTTTACATTTTAAATGTGCAGTTACATTTCAATTTTACAATTGAGAGGGTTTGGTGTCAAATTAGGTCCCCACCAATAACAAAAGCAAATCTACACCCTTGAGGTAACCTCACAAAGTATTAAAAACCAAAGTTTGGCATATGCTTATATTCCAAAATGTAGCTTTTTTTTTAAACTTGTGAACTATATGTAAACATCCTTATTCTAAAATATCTTACTCAGGACAGTACTAAGCAAAGAATAAGCATGCAGTACGTTATATGTCTAATTTAATTTAAGTCTGCAGTTTTCAGCCACCAGCAACATGTCCTGACATGTCTCTAAAGGGATAGTTGACCCAAAAACTTGTCATCGTTTACTCACCTTTTAACTTAACCTGTTTGAGTTACATTCTTCAGTACAACACAGACACAAAAAAGATTTTTCTGAAAAATGTTGGAAACCTGTAACGACTGATTTCCACAGTACTTGTTTTTTCGGACGGTTACACAGTTTACAGCTTTTATAAAAAAGTTCATTGTTTGTGTTCAACATAAGAAAGGCGCTCATAAAGATTTGGTACCACTTGATGGAGAGTAAATAGAGAGTGAATTTACTTTTTGGATGCATTAGATCACACATTTCATGCATTTTTTTTAACTATAACACACACAAAAACGATGATTTAGATTGATATAAAAAGACTGACCAAGCTGCTCCTAATCGCACACTACTGCAGGTTTTTTCAAGGTCACAAACATGTAGAACTCGCAGTCTAAACAATAAAAGTGTTACGGTGTTACAGCCTACTACGAATATGACATGAAGCACTGGGATCTGAAAAGCACCCCCTTTCATTCAAAGTTTAGACAATATTAAGAAAACATCCGCTCCCCATACGGCAGTCTCTCCCTCTTCGCTTTAATCTCTAAGGAGAAAAAGGCCTTTCAAAAAAGCGTGCTGGGGAATCTGTCATGGCAGAACAAAGGCAGGGAGGAAATGATGTAGATAGTGGCAGAGGGATCTGTGATTTATCACCTGTCCGGCATGACAAGGGCTTTGAAGACATGTTCTGGGCCTCTCGGAGCGCGCATGAAGGAATGTGAGGACAGAAGATGACAGTCTCTTCACACTCAGAGAAGAATGTCATCAGAAAAGCAGCAACCTAATTTTATTATGTCCTTGTTGCACGTTTTGTGTACTTACAATTAATTATGCACAATTACATGCAACTAATCCTAAACATCATGCTTTCTAACCCAAACCAAATAGAAAACTTATATTAATTAGTTACTTAGTACTAGTCAAATCAGTAGTTACATTGTAACATGGACAGTTTTTGAAATAAAGTGTAACCCACTTTTTTTAACAAGCTAACTCTCATGCATTTTCACAACAGACAAGCATGTCTTCTCACCGGCCACTTTATTAGGTACAGAAAAAGAGAATATCCAGTGAGCGGCAGTTCTGTGGGTGCAAATGTCTTGTTGATGCCAGAGGTCAGAGGAGAATGGCCAGACAAGTCGAGCTGATAGAAAGGCAACAGTAACTCAAATAACCACTCGTTACAGCCAAGGTATGCAGAAGAGCATCTCTGAATGCTACAGCAGCAGAAGACTACACCGAGTGCCACACTTGTCAGCTAAGAACAAGAAACTGAATTCACATGCAGCTTCACTAAATTTAGACAATAGAAGATTGGAAAAACGTTGCCTGGTCTGATGAGTCTCGATTTTTGCTGCAACATTCAGATGGTATGGGGTCAGAATTTGGTGTCAACATCATGAAAACATGAATCCAACCTGCCTTGTATTAACGGTTCAGGCTGGTGGTTTTGTAATGGTATGGGGAATATTTTCTTGGCACACATTGGGTGCATTAGTACCAAATGAGCAATGTGTTAATGCCACAGCCTACCTGAGTATTGTTGCTGAACATGTCCATCCCTTTATGACCACAATGTACCCATCTTCTGATGGCTACTTCCAGCAGGACATTGCGCCTTGTTATAAAGCACAAATCATCTCAGACCGGTTTCTTGAACATGACAATGAGTTCACTGTACTCAAATGGCCTTCACAGTCACCAGAGCTCAATCCAATAGAGCACCTTTGGGATGTGGTAGAACGTGAGATTCTCATCATGGAAGTGCAGCTGACAAATCTGCAGCAAGTGATTGATGCTATCATGTCAATATGGACCAAAATCTATGGGAAATTTTCCAGTACCTTGTTGAATCTATGCTACGAA
Source organism: Danio tinwini (assembly GCA_903798205.1). Taxonomy (NCBI): domain Eukaryota; kingdom Metazoa; phylum Chordata; class Actinopteri; order Cypriniformes; family Danionidae; genus Danio; species Danio tinwini. The sequence continues at coordinate 2,568,410 of CAIGQZ010000692.1, forward strand.
GGATTAAGGCAGTTCTGAAGGCAAAATGGGTCTAAGCCGGTACTAGTTTGATGTACAAGTAACTAGTAAGTGTAGACTGCTGATTATTTACATGCACACAAACATGCAAGTGTTTGTAATTCTGAACATAATATTTCTATTTTTATTCATATATTAATCACATTTTATTTTATTTTATTTGCAGTTTTGTTAAATATGTGGTGGATGGATTTTTTTTCTGTTTATATAATAGTCATTTAGGATTTAGGGGAGAAATGTTTAACAGCTTTACACATAAGAATTATGTTCTTATGTGTAAGAACATAATTCCCCAACCCCATTGTGTGTAAAGCGCCTTGAGTACCCAGATAAGCGCTATATAAATGTAAGGAATTATTATTATTATTATTATTAAACCTCTTTGACTTATTTTATTCTGTTAAAACCTACAGAAGACATTTTGCAGAAACAATTTAGTGTTCAACAAAAGAAAGAAAGTCATTAAGGTTTTGAACTATGTGCGCTTGAGTGCGACCTTTATGACTTTTTTTCTTTTGTTGAACACTAAATTGTTTCTGCAAAATGTCTTCTATTATAATAAATAGTAAGCAAAATTTTTATTTTTGGGTAAACTGTGCCTTTTAGATTACATTTAGGAAGCCTATTTTGACTAGATGGAGTTTGACTGCCACCGTGTGTTCATACCATATAAACTATATTTAAGGTCATTCTCTACCTAAAGTGTTTTGATACGCTAAAATAATTTGTTGCCTTTTTTGATTCGCTAGCCTTGGTGATTCTGTTGATACTTTTAATCATTCACTAAAATGGCTTCTTTAGGCTAGTGCAAAAAAAAACGTTCTCGTTGAACTTACATGGGGTTTGACTGCCACCTTGTGTTCAAATATGTACTCTATTGTAGACCACATATCTTGACAATGTACGTTAGACTAGAAGTGCAAATTCCCAGCAGAAGGAAAACATTTAAGTGTAAATATCAAATATAAATATAAATTAACTGACATCAAAATACATACAGCGCTGCCTTGATAAAAAATTTTTCTATTAAAACGCTACTAAATAAAAAAAAAATCGAAAACATGTCTTTACATATGCATTCAAGTGTTTTTGCTGTGTTAAGTTAAAATATGCTAAACTAATAAAACACAATAAAAACATAACTACCCTAAGCTGATTAAGCTGTCATTTGCTTTAATAAATCTAAAAATGCAAATTTAAAAAAAATTAAATTAAATGTAAATTAAATGTAAAATAACCAACAAGGATTACTTGCATCTGCTTTGATAAATCATATTAAAACATGTAAAATTAAATTCAATTTAACTTAGTTAATTTATATGACTTAATTATAAAGAGAAAATCTATTTAAAAAATGTAAAATACATAAAAATCTCTTTAGTGTCATACATAATGGGAATTAATATTTTCTTTATTTTTTATTAATGAATTTTTGTTGTTGTTGTTGTTGTTTATTGGTTTTAATGAACATAGCAGAGTGAGAGCGATCTCACACTCAGTACACAAGGAAACATCAGATCTTCAGTCAACTACCAGAATAGCTTAGTCACTTCCCTTATTTGTCGCATATGCATCCACAGGTGAAGAGAAACATCCACGGAAGAAGGCGAGAGGGAGAAAGAAGACGATTCCAGCCGAAGAATGAGTGCAGGAGGTAAGAATTTAAGGTGTGCGGTGATTGTGGGTTCAGGTGCAAGGAATCAGTATTCTGGTGGTTGTTCACGGGTGTGGTAAGAGGTGGACAGAGAGGGAGAACGGTGATTGGAGCAGCAGGAATGAGCCGGGGATGTGACAATAGGCTTATTTATTTATGTTATTATTGCTTGAACTGACAATACAAGAACATCAGAACAAAGTCCAAGGGATCACAGACAGATCTTAAAAAAGGTAAATAATATACATATAGTCATAAGAAAAAAATATAATCACATACAAATACAAAAAACATACCAGTAAACAGAAAGGGGGGGGGGGAATAATAATTATAGTATTAATAATAATAAAATACATTAATTCATTCATTCATTCATATTTTTTTCGGCTTAGTCCCTTTGTTAATTTGGGGTCGCCACAGCGGAACAAACCGCCAACTTATCCAGCATTTGTTTTACGCAGCGGATGCCCTTCCATTCGCAACCCATCTCTGGGAAACATCCATACACACTTACACTCATACACTACGGACAATTTGGCCTACCCAATTTACCTGTACCGCATGTCTTTGGACTGTGGGGGAAACCGGAGTACCCGGAGGAAACCCACGCGAATGCAGGGAGAACATGCAAACTCCACACAGAAACTCCAACTGACGCAGCCGAGGCTCAAATCAGCGACCTTCTTGCTGTGAGGCGACAGCACTACCTACTGCGCCACTGCATTGCCCTTAATAATAAAATAATAATACAAAAGAATACTGACATAAACAAACAAAATTAAACAAATCAATGAAATTACAATGAGACTTAAGCACAGAACCATCTTAAATTGAGGATCATCTTTAAATACATCTGTATAATATTTCAAGATCCTTAGTTTTTTTTACTCCTAATAAGATGAAGTGATTTTAGGAGGGAGTTAAATTCTATTCTAAAAAAAGCAAAGGATGAGTAATTATTTGCGAATTTTTGTTTGTGAATGAAAAATCTGCCAAATAAGATAAAAAAAAATAATAATGTGTTCCAGGGGTTTATCTTTTGGGTTCATTCATTCATTTTCTTTTCAGCTTAGTCTTTTCGTTAATCAGGGGTAGCCACATTGGAATAAACCGCCAACTTATCCAGCATATGTTTTACGCAGCAGATGCCCTTCCAGCTGCAACCCATCACTGGGAAACATCCATACACTACGGTCGATTTAGCTTACCCAATTCACCTATACCACATGTTTTTGGACCTGTGGGGGAAACTCACGCGAACACAGGGAGAACATGCATACTCCACACAGAAATGTCTACTGACCCAGTGACCTTTTTGCTGTGAGGCGATTGTACTACCCACTGCGCCACCGTGATGCCCTATCTTTCGGGTTATTATAATAAAAAATTATGTCTTTTAGACTAAAGCAATTTACAGCATTGGCAGATTCAAATATATGAGAACTTAGGAGTTACCAAAATTGCTTGGATATTGGACAATCAGAAAACCTATGTACTAATGTCTCCTTTGCAGAAAGAACAGGAGCTGACGATGTCCACAAAATTAGAAACACTAGAATTTACCATAACATTAATAAATGTTATGTAAAATTTTTAAATGTTTTTCTTTTGCCTTGTTGGAAATGCAGTATTTCCCAGGCAAAAGCCAGGTTATATTCCAGTCTATATCCTCAACCAAGGACCTCTAGTAAAACTTTCCTCTAGAAGAAATTTTCCTTTTAAATTGAAAAATTTGACGCACAAACCTATTGTTACATTTTTTTTTATCTAACAGACTAACACCTTCTAATAGCAAAGGAGAATAAATATACAGAGCTCCTTGGTTTACCCATAGTCTATTTTTTTATTACTTTTAAGAAACTGTATAATACAACTTAGAATACAGTAAAAGATAACAGTTCTTTTACACAATAATCACATTATACACAAGATAAAGAGCAAAACTAAAATAAAATGCATATAAAAAAGTTAAGAGAAATGAAGCAATAAAAAAAGATAATCAAGTAGCATGAAAGTTCTCATCATATTTGCTCAAGAAAGAAGCACATTTCTTATTTTCAATTAATCTAAGTGATTTAATTAAATGTTCTATTTTACATAAGAATTCTATAAAGATTGGACTTTAAGGAACCTCTGTTTGTGAAAGTAAAATTTCCCTGCAAGTATAAGAAAGTGCACAGTGGCTTCTAATGATTTGTTTTGGTTTTCAAAATAACAAATAACGTCCTTAAGGTGCAAATTACCACTCATAGTAACCTTGGAAAAGCAATATGAACTTAAATAATTCCAAAACAATGATGATACATTGCATGAATAAAAAAAAAACAAGTGACAAATAACTTTACACTCATAAAAAAACCAAGTGACAAATATCTTTACACTCATAAAAAAAAAACAAGTGACAAATATCTTTACACTCATTCTTACAAAATGTGCAAATATTAGTAACATCACAATATTTTGATAAGAGTGCATTACATGGATAAATGTGCAAAATATTAAAGTGCACCTCCTTTATTTTATTAGGAATACAGAATTTATATGGTAATAACCATGTTTTCCTCCATTGAATGTTAACAATTATAGAACACCAAAAAAACTTTCCTCTAGGAGTAATTGAGTTATGTGACTGGGACACTTGACATATAAACTTATTAAATTCTTTACTAAGAATAGATTTTCCTCCTAGTCATAGCTGTGACAATTGTTTTTTTATTATTTTTTATTGGAACGTTCGACAAGAATACAAAAATATACAGAAAAGGTATAAATCCTATAACAACAAAAATACACAACAACAAAATAAAAAGAAACAAAAGGTTAAGGGGTAATATGAATTACAAAGATCACTTTAAATCTATCTTAAAGCAAGATCACAGTGATGTATAAAAGGTCACAAATACGCTGGGTATTATAGAAAAGAGACAATACTGTAAGATTCACATAGTGTTATTGATTTTATAGCTTTAACATTGCTGGAGGTAGAGATTGTATTTAAATAACATTTTAAATATTTACAAAAAAAATAAGAAAAAGGGGCTTTACAGACAAAAATTTGCATTTGTGTATAAAAAAATGTTGCTAGTAAAATGAATAGATTTATTAGAAAATATTTATCTTTTACTTTATTAACATGATAAAAACCAAATAAAACATCCTTGTATGACAAAGAAAAATTATCTAAAAGAGAGACACATATAAATAACCTAAATTCTTTCCAAAAAATCTTAACATGGGCACATTCCCAAAAATGACGATAGACAGATTAATCTATTATTCCACGTTTACCCATAGACTACAAAAAAGACAAAACTGCGTCATGACATCACTCCTCTGTCGCGAGCACGTTGTGCACGCGCAGGTCTGTGCTGTAAAACAGGATACAGGAAACGACGAGAGGCGTTAGCAGCAGTTAATTATTAGCCTGTTGGCTTCCACAGCTACTCACAGAAACAAACCACAGCAAAGCCTTCATCTGAAGAAGCCAATTAAGACTATCGCCTGCCCGGTCGATTGGTTTCATCGGTGGGACCGACATGTCAGAGACGTACGGTAATGACAATTTTTGTTGTGGTTAGCACCTACAGTTAGCTAGGGCTGGCGCGTGCGTGAGAGTGAGCGCGCGTACTGTATCAACATCACCAGCAGGCAGACGATTTCTGACTTCAGACCTCTAGTTTTTACGCAAATATCGATTAGTACGTGATTTGTCAATCACAAGTGCTTAGCCATGCTACTGTCATTATAGCTGGCCGAGACTGTGTGGAAATATGTGTTTATTAGGTTAATTTTCACACTCTCAGATGGGCCTGTCAGATAAGCAGTAGGCTTGTGGTGATGATGCCTGAAAAATTATGCGAAGGTATAGATAAAAAGCAGATTTTTTTTATAAGATTTATTTTATAATTCCTGGTTATGCCACAATTGCGATATGTTTTAAAACATGATATATATGTAAAAAAAAACCTCTATCTTCTTATTTACTCTAAGCGAATTAGTTTTGAAAACATCTCAATATTAAACAATTAACATCAATAATAATAACAGATCACACGTGTTTTCGACAGTTCTGAGATCTGTAAACAGCCAGAAAGGTAAGGGGCGCGGCCCGCTCTCATTCAGCCAATCAGAAATGTTCTCTGTCTAAAATGTTTTGATGTGGCTAAAATGCTTTGCTTACCTGGAATTTTGATACGCGCGGTTAATCAATTGAATCGTTTGATTCATTCACTTAAAGAGATTCTTTTAGACCAGGGGTCACCAATCTCGTTCCTGGAGGTCCAGTGCCCTGAAGGGTTTAGCTCCAACTTGCCTCAACACACCTGCCTGGGTGTTTTAAGTATACCTAGTAAGAGCTTGATTAGCTGGTGTGTTTGATTAGGGTTGGAGCTCAAATCTGCAGGACACCGGACCTTCAGGAACAAGTTTGGTAAACCCTGTTTTAAGTTGGTACGAATGTTTTTTGTTTTTTTTATGTCATTTTGACTTTGGTCACTCGAAATATGACAAATATTTGTCTGAAGTAGTAGTAGAGTAGAGGGATTTTTTAGAAACATTAAGGTATAATTGGTTTTATTTTCACACATTCATTTGAATATAACTTGTGACACGGTTCCTATATTGTTTACCATACTACTTTGATTATTCAATCAGAAATAGCATGCAAGTATAACTTCAAAACAACATTAGCACTATTTCATAGACAATGTTGTACTTTGATAGTCTTTGGCTGCTAAAATGATTTGCCCATTTAGAGTTTGCAAAGAATACTTTTCTGAAATTATATTATTAAGGAGAAAGTCTGAATGTGCGAATGTAAAACCAACTTCAGTGCTGCCTTGCCACTAAAGTTTAATTTGCCTGCAACTATTTGTCAATTGCGTGCAAAAACTTAGAATCGAGAAACAGTTTGTGTGTTTAAGCCTTTAAATGCTACCTTCTCTGTGATGTCGTTAAACCCATATTGCTTTTCAATTCCTCTTATCTGATTGAATGTTGAGCATGTAATTTTTTTCCGTAACCTGGTAACAACCAGTACAGCGAAGAGACTGTAACATGGCAGCAACATCATATTGAAGCAGAGTTGCACAGTTTACCATCAGTTTGGCAAGTCAGCCACCTTTTCTTAAATAATTTAGAACTGCAATATAATACCTGCACATTTTCCATAATGCTCTTTTTATTTGCATAAAACTTAGAATTTTGCTCATCATACATTTATTAACATTTTTTAAATATTTAAATTCTAGATTCACATATATTATTTTTGACACATTATTTAAAATATGTGGATAAAAAAAATAGCTATTTACTTTTTTTTTTTTTGTAGGTCCAGTGAAAATTTTAGCAGGCCAAATAAAAATCTCAAACACTGGCCTGATTGGGCAAGTAAAAAAAATCCTTAGTGTTTATCCCTGAACTTTACCTCAATACAATTTATTTATTGATTTTTTACTTCTGATTTGTGCCACTTCCACATCTGATTTTAAATCCGATACAGGTCAGATGTAAATACAATGCAGCATCAATTTGAATGATCAACTTTCGTTATAATTCTGTTCTTATTGCTGCCAATCCAGAGATTTTAGACAATAGTATTTTTTTTTGTGAGCGTGAGAGTGAGCATTTTTTGTGTGTCATTAAATCAATTACTGATTAGCCCACTTGTTAAATGTTAAACATCGGTCACAAACGACTGAAAATTTTGGCATCATTTGTGCACATTCCTGGTTCCATCTCCATTTTTATTTTTTTTAAAGATTTATACTACAGCCAGTTTCATTTAACATTTTCATTATGTATTTCTTTCTGCATTTGCTGACTTCACAGATTTTATATTTTATTTAAAGAATGAAGATTCTTGAAAAGTATGTGATTGATTTCATGACTAAATGTCTGGTAGAATAGTTACTAAAACTATAAAAGGTTGTTTTTACTATGGAATAAAAAGCTTCTTTTTTTCTTTTTAAAAGCAGACTACAGTGTAAAGAAAATGCGTTTTTATACTTATTTTAAAGTGATTTCATGCCTAAACAAAGTGAAAACACAGAACAGACTTGCATTTAAGAGCAAAGGGTGGCCCCTGGTGGTTTGGCGGTATGGGTTGCATACAGGGAGGCTCTACTCTAATGTTTATTGCCACCCTTCAGAGAAAGACTGAAAATATGGGAGAAAATACCTTTACGGGATGAAAGCGGGATAGAACTGTAAAATACGGGAGAATCCCGGGAAAAATGGGAGGGTTGACAGGTATGGCATGGTGTGTGCCATTTGGGATGCAGCTATTGTCTCTAGAAACATTTTTTGTTGTGCTGGTTGAAAGTCTCTTCACATTCCAAAAGTAAATGATCCAAATGTATTTATATGTATTTTTATATTCTGGGTAAGGCATAAGACTAAAAAAAGTTCATCCAATTAAAATTAGTCAGATCGATAATTCTCATAATTCTGATATGTAGCCCAAACTGCACCATGTTCAAGTGTACACAAGAGAGAAAAACAAATGCTGAATCAAAACTTTTTAAAATCCTGAATCAATATCAGAGTTACTTCTGCACACTGGAGGAAGGCTGAAGTATTTCTTAATGTAATGTTTAAAAAGTATTTTAGTCACGCAAAGCTTATGTAGATTTTGTTAATTTACGAATGGGTTATATGCGCGGAACTGTTGTTCAGCCGTCGGCGAGGTTGATGCGCACCTCTCAAAAAATGTAACGCGTAGAGCAAGCTCTGTGATTGGTCGGCTTGGTAGCGCTGACGAGTGTGGGCGGAGGTGAGAGGCGTGCCCGATGCAGCGAGTGTTTACAAGTGTGGAGTCCCGTGAAGGAGCTCCGTATGGAGACTGTTGTTTTGTGTTACCTTATGATTAAAGTTGTTGCGCGTCTGCTGGTTCCCGCCTCAAAATGAGCGAATTTGAGCCACTTGTACATTAAGAAAGGGTTCAGAAAAAAAACAAAACACCAGCGAACAAACTTAACACAGAGAAACATAAACACTTACTGCCAGCTGGCGTTTCGGAAGTGTATTGCAGAGAAACAGAAACAGCACGCAGAAGAATAAATGCACGGCTACACACAAGGTTTGCTTCATGGGTCACTTCAGGCTTTAGTTTTGAGAAAATTGTAGAAATTTTTCATGTGAGCGGTCAGAATTCTGAGTTGTTCTTTTTATATCTTGCAATTCCGATTTTTTTTATTTTATTTATTATTTTTTTATCCTAATTTAAGTTGTGTGATTTAAACTCATAATTGCAAGAGTCAGAATTGTGAGATTAAAAGACACAATAGCCATTTCATTTTTTATTCAGTGGTGCAAACAAGCTTCTCTACAAAACAGCTGAAATCACTAAAGTGGAGTTTCAACAGAAACTTGACATCTGTGGTTTAAGGATTAGTTTGTTTCATTGTGGTGACTCTGCATGTCACTTCCTTCATCAACATCATGCATCATTGCTCTGCATGAACTGGGTCTGCTTTGTTTCATTTTTACACACTGACAGAAAAGTCACTTACGCAAACAGCAAACAAGCACCACTTGCCTCCGCTGTGGCTAACATTGATACATTGAAAAGGGGAATGTTCACTGAAAGAGGTACTGTGTTTTTTTTTCTTTAAGTACCTGAATGGCATGATTTTAAGGCTCTCTAGTAATATTTATTTGATGTATTTTCTTTCTTTCTTAATGCACACTTCCACTGTTACTTTATAAAAGGATATAATTCACACACAAAAAAAGAAACTAGTATGTAGAAATATTACTGGATATATAAAAATGCAGTAACATGTAATATTAACTGTCATTGTACAAGTACTGTAGGACTGGACGGCAGGGTAATGAGTGGGTTATATTTTACCCAAATTTGCAGTTAGCAACTCTCAGCTAAAATATCAAAAAAAGACTTAATGAACTTGAGATATAGAATACAAGTGCAACAAAATGCATTAATCATTTCGCTAAAAAGAAGAGTCAGTCATGAATCTGAAATTTTACATCAGATCAGCATTATCGAAGATTTACACAAATATTAAATAATATTTCCTATTGAAACATATTTTATACAAAAGCCATTCCATGTAAATATTATCCTTGCCATGAAAAAGTTTTCACCAAAATAACGAAACTTTCTATGTTTTTTTTTTTGTGTGTATTTTACAGAACTACAAATATACTGTAAAATGTGTCTGTCAGTGTTTTCAAACAATTATATTTGATTTACCAAAGTCACACAAGTGCCACTTTCACTTTTGTCACATCTATAACGGAGAGATTTCACATCCATAAATGTGTGCTCAGCATTGTTATTCGAGTTACTGTTGCCTTTCTATCAGCTGGAACCAGTCTGGCCATTCTCCTCTGACCTCTAGCATCAACAAGGCATTTGCGCCCACAGAACTGCCGCTCACTGGATATTTTCTCTTCTCCGGACCATTCTCTGTAAACTCTAGAGATGGTTGTGTGCTTGAAAATCCCAGTAGATCAACAGTTTCTGAAATACTCGAACCAGCCTGTCTGGCACCAACAACCATGGCACATTTAAAGTCACTTAAATCACCTTTCTTCCCTATTCTGATGCTCTGTTTGAACTGCAGCAGATCGCCTTGACCATGTATACATGCCTAAATGCATTGAGTTGCTGCTAAGTAATTGGCTGAATAGAAATTTGCGTTAACGAGCAGTTAGACACGTGTACCTAATAAAGTGAGTGTGAGTGCCGGTGAGTGTGTG
>CAIGQZ010000692.1:2590256-2665518 GCA_903798205.1 Danio tinwini
CACACACACACACACACACACACACACACACACACACACACACACACTCAAGACCAAAAATAGCTGACTGTCTGAGTCTGCACCACTTTATTTAATGTGATTCATTATGCGTAAATGTCATATTGGAGTGATTGTGGAAGTCATTTATTCAACGAAGGTTCTTGCCGTTTCTGGCTTCATCCATTTATGATAGAATATTCATGATGGAGTTTTACAAAAGGATTGCATTTGTTTCTTTTTAAATGTTTTTGAAAGTAAAAAAAACTGCTTTAAAACAGTAACATTGTGTATTATTATTTAAAATTAAAAATAATTGCTTTGAATTTAATATAAAAATACTTTAATCATTTAAATTCCCAGCATCACTACAGTCTTTAATATCACGTGATGCTTACTGTTATTACTATTATTATTATTATTATTATTATTATTAGTAGTAGTAGTAGTAGTAGTATTAGTAATAGTAGTATAGTAGTATTATAGTATTAGTAGTATAGTAGTATTAGTAGTAGTATTATAGTAGTATAGTAGTATTATTATTATTAAATTAATGTTGAAAACTGTTGTGATTTTTAAATAGTTTTGCATGTGCATTTGTTTTCTTTAATTTGTTCTTCAGTTAAATGTCTGTTTTTTATGTCTGTCATCACATTTTCACTAAAACATTCATTCATCCATTTATTTATTTTTTCATCTTAGTCTTTTTATTAATCACGGGTCGCCACAGCAGAATGAACCGCCTACTTATCCAGCAAATGTTTTACACAACGGATGCCCTTCCAGGTGCAACCAACCACTGTGAGCACCCATACACTCTTGCATTCACACAAATACAAATATCAAGAATCATGATTTTCCCACGATTCTGTAGATGTAAAATAAAAGGTTAATATGAGTGGGCTGTTATTATTGTTATTCTTGAAAATATGGTAAAACAACAATAATTATATTAGGCCTGTGTGTAGGTCTACTGTTGGTAAAAATGCTAAATTTTGCATAGACTTGGAATGGTGGACTTGAATAGAGTTTAAAAATGTCTTGGTTGTTAGTTCACAGTAAAGTGATGACATCAGAATGCAACTATTCATAATTCTGAAGTTAAATTATTATGTTTGAGACATATGCTTGCAATCTGTCATTGACAACACTATTAGACCATATGTTTCACTTATAAAATGAGACATTTGTCAGATTCCCTTTTGCATTATTTAATGTTATATAAACTAGAGTAGTTATACTGACCCAGTAAACATTTAATTTTATGCACAACACTTTGTGTTTGCTATTAAGGAAAAAATATATCAAATATCAAATCATAGCAAACTGAATGTTATTTACAACTTTATTACCTTTATTTTTATGCATGCTCACATCCTCTCGGTAGTAAACAAACAGTGCGTCAGCTCACGTGTAATTTCACGGCTGCGAATGCATCATTACATTAGACAGAAATTACATTTTTGGATGAATTATACCTTATAAACACAGTATGTGACATTTTAACAACATTTGGAGGTGTCCATGTTGCTAACCCTGCTGAAAAAAACAGCATATGCTGGTAAGGTATGTTTTGATGCTAGTCTTGCTGGTTTCAATGCTGGTGTTGCTGGTTTCAATGCTGGTTTTGCTGGTCTCGATGCTGGTCTTACTGGTTTTAATGCTGGTATCAATGCTGGTCAGGACCAGCACTCAGGCCAGCAAGACCAGCATTGAGACCAGCACTGAAACCAGCAAGACCAGCATAGAGACCATCAAGACCAGCATAACCAGCACTGAAACCAGCAAGACCAGCATACCAGCATCAAAACATACCTTACCAGCATATGCTTTTTTTCAGCAGGGAAGCAACGTATATAAAACAATGTGAAGACTTTTGCGACCACCTGTACCCTTCTCTCCTGACCTTGAATATATAATTGGCTGAATCGTAGAAAAGCTGGATTAAGATTGCGTGTCAAATCGAGATTGCAATCTTTTTTCGATTAATCGTGCAGCCCTACGCTATGGCCAATTTAGTTTATTCAATTCCCTATGCGAACACAGGGAGAACATGCAAACTTCACACAGAAATGGCAACTGAACCAGCCAGGACTCAAACAAGCGATCTTCTTGCTAACCTCTGAGCCACTGTGTTGCTCTAAAATGTTTTTAGAAATACTAATATAGATCATCATATTAGACTGATTTCTGAAGGATCTTCTTAAACTATTATCAATACTGCAGTAATGATGTGTGCTGAGTATTTAGCTTTGAAACAAATAATTTGTATTGTAAGATAAATTTCAATACAAAAAAAAAATATATATATATATATCATTGTTATTTTTATTGAATTTTAAAAAATCCTAGTAAAAATTTACCACATTTTTGAACAGTAGTTTATATTTATCACCACTTCAAAATGCTCACAGAAGTTTTATATTTTAGTTCTTTAACTTTGTGAGGTTTTTTTTGTACACATTTCATGAAAAACTAATTTTGTCCATACTTGAATTTACATTTACACACTACAGTATATATCATTTATAAGTCTGAACTCAAAGTTTTTAGGGGTTTATATTAGGGCAGGGCGATATGGCAAAAACGCAATCTCGAAAAATTATTTTCCATATTGAACAATAACGATATACATTTCGATACAAGTTTGTTAACGCTTCCAGATTAAAAAGAGTACCCGCACAATGATTGAAGCCACAAAAGTTAGAGGAACCATTAAATGGCATAACATATTTTTGGCTGATAAATTATTGGTGGCTGAAAATTCGGTGCATTACTGCTATTAACCCACTTTTAGATTCCCATTGTGGCACATTTATGCTGTGTGATTGGCTCTTAAATCAATGTAGAGTAAAAAAGACCAGAGCTTAAAATTGCTAATTGCTTTGAAAAACAGCAAGCACATGCCAATAATTTCATTTAAATGCTGTTGTATCTTTTCTTTTTTTATTTGAAATATTCTGAATGAAAGAATTCATCAAAATTACAAGTACACTGAGAAAATTGACTTCTGCAAAATCGTTGCAAACAATTGGTGTTGAATTTAAACAAGCAAATTCAATTTAGTAATGTTCAACTTAAAGGCAAGAAGGTTGCTGGTTTGAGCCTTGGCTGGGTCATTTGGCATTTCTATGTGGAGTTTGCATGTTCTCCCTGCGTTCGCGTGGGTTTCCTCCAGGTGCTCCGATTTCCCCCACAATCCAAAGACATGCGGTACAGGTGAATTGAGTAGGTTAAATTGTCCGTGGTGTATGAGTGTGAATGAGTGTGCGTGGATGTTTCACATAGATGGATTGCGGCTGGAAGGGCATCCGCTGCATAAAAACGTGCTGGATAAGTTGGCGGTTCATTCCGCTGTGGCAACCCCGGATTAAAAAAGGGACTAAGCCGAAAAGAAAATGAATGAATGTTCAACTTAATTTGTTTGTTTCAATTCAGCCAAAATAAATTGCTTACAACCACTTAACTTGTTTGATCCTTGTTACTTAATTGTAAATCCAAAGAATCATCTTTGAATAATTTCTTTTCAGTGCATGACTATGATTTATTAAAAAACATTAAACATGTTAAAAAAATAATATTTCAAATAAGTTGGATCATTTAAGTGCATTGCACATAAAACTATTAAGTTGTCCCGAAAAAAACTCAAGAATTGTGTTGTGTCAGCTCATTTTAGAGGTGTTTGAACAAGCAAAAAAAAAATACGCTGTAAAAAATGCTGGGTTCTACACAGTCGATTTGTATTGGGACAATTTGAAAACTGGACAACTTGTCCCTGCTAAGACAAATTTCAGCATAATTTAAGTATTTTGAACAAGCAGCTTTTTTTGAGTGTAGATTGTAATCATTTTAGTTTCCATCTGTCTTTGTAGACCGCTCTGAAGGTTTTTGAAATAGTTGATGTTCCTCCAGAACGCTCTGGCACATGTTCAATGCGTATGAACATGCTGTTCTGTTATGATCCATATATACACTTCTATACATCTTTCTATGCATGAGTCCCCCTGAAACCCTCCTCTGTTCCAGTCATTACAGTTGACCACACGTCATACCCACACATGCAAATAGCTTTCTCCATGTCCTCTTTCAACACAAAGGGCTTTTAGGATGGCTCTCGTCTCGCAGAGGTCAGTGTCTGACCCCTGTGGTCTGCTGTGTGGGTCGAGTCCAGACCTGCACCAACCCCAATGAACTTTTGCACCGCAAACACCCTCCAGATGTCATGGCATTGTGTCATCAGCAATGATTTGCACTGAATTCAACAAAACCGCAAACAAATTTACAGTGTAAAAACAGAATTCTGAAGAATTGATGGTAAAAAAAAATCATGGCATAATTCAAAAGCAGGTGGTGATGGGATAGTCTCATGGTGAACCAAAGGCCATCTTTTCCACTAGCAGAAAAACCTACTATGTTGAAGGTGTTTAGTAGTGGTGTAACAGATCACAAATCTGCAGTTCAAATCACACTACGTTTTTTTTGTCACGGATCGGACCATTTTTTGGATCAGCTAAAAAGTGAGGAGACATGTCATTTGCTTTCCATTTATATAAAAATATTACTGCAAAAACATTGCTTTTAACAAACAGAACTTAGAACCTGTCATTTTAATAAAATAAAAAAAATCAAGAAAGAACCAGCTGAAAAAAGAAAAGTATTTAATATGAAATATGATCTTTGCTACTGTTGCTGATAATGCTAAATATAGAAATCTAACATCTTGTACAAAAGATCATATTTATCTTCAATTAATGATTCAACAATTCACACATCAAACTTCATGTTTTATTATACTGTAGGTGTATTATTTTTGAAAACCTATTCAGTGACATAATTTTGATGGTTGTTTGTCGCCATCTGTTGGTTACACAATGTAATTGCTTTTACCAACGTCAACCATTCACCAGCGTCATGTTTCATTAAACGGTGATTTTAATCTTTACCATAAACATCAGTGTTTATATCTGAACTATAAACTGTTCTCCCAGCACTTCTGTGTTATTTAATTGTTTGTAACTCACTGAAAAAGTGTAAAAACTGAATGTCTCTCGATGCAGATCATATGCAAATCATTATCATTTATCGTTCATGTTGCGCGGCTTTGAACTGAGATCACGATCTTTTAATGTTTAATTGTGCAGCTTTACACTGAATGCATAAATGCAGGCCAAACAAGCAGTGGCAGAAAACACATTAAATTAATAGCCTTAGAAAGCATTTAGGTAGGTCCATCCACAACTTTTCTCGTCATCATTATATCTTACAGGGACGCCAAAATGCTTTCATGAACACGATTTAAATGACGCAGGAGGCGATCTCTCTGCAATGATTATAAATGTTGGATTAACAGACAAATTCAAAATAAATCCGAGGGTCGCTTTCGTTCCGAACCGTGAGTTGGGATCCTTACGGATCACGGATCAACAGTGATCCGTTTCACCCATAGTGTTTAGTGTCGTTTACACAACTATTAAACAATAGCATGGTAACACACATGACACCAAAGCAGTGCAATGAATGTAATCTATTTGTGGGGTGAGAAATCGATTCTGAGATTTTCAAAAATTCGTTGCTATTCTTTCTTTAATTGATTCTGAGATGCTTTTTAACAGCAGACGGTGCTTTAGCCTAGTTTTTAATAGCAGAAACAAGGAGTCATGAGGTGCGTCCCAAATCGCATACGTATGCACTATTTTATGCCGTTTTGTAGTATAAATAGTGTAAGTAGTGCGTTCACACTGAAAACTCTAAAAATAACAAGTACACTTTAATAACCCGGATGATGCACTTATTCAACCGGTAAAATTAAGTGTTGAATGATAGACACTTCATGCACAGTTATAGCGCCTCCCGATGGTGAATGCGGTTTTACTCATGGCAAGTATTGTTTGGCACTTTGGTCATTTATTTTTCGCTAATTTGGCAACCGGCAAACGTCATCAGGGAAACAGTTTCAATTTCCGCTTAGTAAAAAAACATTAGTGTTCCATTTGGGACAACACTACATTCATATACTGTGCTGTTGAGTGTGTAAGTGCATAAGTACATAGTGCATAGTGTGCCATTTGGGATGCAGCTATGGTGTTAATTTGTTTCTTTTAATGACAGCAGTAAAAAAACAACAATTATTTGAACTGTACAACCGTACAAGCTAAAAATGAACATTTATTTTTATATATTTTGTTTTCCACAAAGTGTGCAGCTTTTGTCACTGCAGTGTTTCTTAATGGGCTTATTTACTTACTAAATAAAGTATACTTTTATACTTGACCTTTACTTACTGTAAGTATACTTTTTTTTTTTCCTAAGGGTGTATTAACTGACTTACCAAGATCAGTCTTGTACAGCCAGGGGGAGTATTGCTGCTCTGACAGCCATGTTGGGTCAAAGCTAGGGATGCTCCGATCAGGATTTTTTGCAGCCGATACAGAGTACTGATTCCTTGTCATGGTGATTGGCTGATACTGAGCACCGATTCTAATGCTTCAAGTTTTATAATGCATTGAGCACATTTTCCCTCTAAGTATGAACCTTTAAAGAAGATCTTGCCTTGAGAATAAATCAAGGATGCTGCATATAATCTCTTAAACACGTCTATTATAACCATTTAGTGTGGACATGTCATGGCCAGAGGCAGCTTTACAGAAAATAATTCATCCATTCATTTTACTCTGGCCTAATCCCTTATTTATCAGGGGGTTGGCACAGAAATGAACTGCCACAGAAAAAATATAACACCTATATGAAAAATTACAATGCAATTTGGAAACATTGATGAAATGATGAAAAAAGAATTCAACGTGTCTCAATCAAGAAAAAGTTTGGAGGGCACATTTGATGCATAAGAAGCTAAAATGCACACCTATAAATCTAATGGCTCGTTTCCACTGACTGGTACAGTACATGTTGGTACGGGTCACCTTTATCAGGCTTGCGTTTCCACTGCTAAAAGGGTACCAATGGTACTCTTGGTGGGCGTGGTGTACAACAGAAAGTTGAGGTCGATGTCATTTTTGCTCGAGAAAATGTCTAAAGTAAAGCTGTACAGATCGCTCACATATCATATGAGAAGCACTTCTCACAAAACAGATGCTTTACACACATAAATGCTTCTGAATAAATGTTTATTACTAACTTTTCTATGAACATGAGTTGATTTATAACTGCAGATCAATGACAGTGCGAAATAGCCTACTGTAACGTTTGCAATTATATAAAATAAATAAATAAATGCAACATAAATGAACACATACAGACCCTTACAGTCTCCGATGTGTTACCACTTACAGAAAAACTACACGCAGCATACATTTAGTCCTTATTTAGGTTCAAAGCAACACGAAATAGAGCCCATAGTCAGTGCAAACCTCATGATTAATTGTGTCTTTAATCCTCAGCAGCACGTGTAGCCACTTGTTAGAAAGTAATTCCATCATTCTGAGTTCATAATAGTCCAAAAGGTGATGATAATAGTTAAACATGGCAGTTTGTTCACGTTTGCTGAAAAAAATAATGTGCTCCTTTTTTTCCCTGCTTCTCCTTTTGTTTTTTTGCGTGTCACTCTCGCGGTTACCAGTTTCTGACAGGATCAGGTTTCAAAAGCAGGTCAATAATGAAGCTCACATTATTATCATCAGCTCAAGAAGTTTGTTATTTCAAATATAGACGCGCGGCGAGCGCAAGCAAGAAAGCGAAGCCGCTCGCGCTTCAGACTGGCTCGTAAAAAAACTATTGGGCACAGGGTAAAATCTGCTCTTCTTTTTGGCTTTGTGGCTGTTCATCAAGACGACGACAAGGTTCGTTTGAGCCCAGATCAAACAGGGCTTGTTATTATATGTATAAATCATTACGCTGTGATCTCTCGGCTGTGTATGAAAACATGGCAGCTTCTTTGTTTTAATTCTGGCTTGTTGTGTGAGCTTGTGACGTATCTCTGTAAACCAATAGCGTTCAGCTGCGTGTCTAGCTCTGCCTTTTGGTACCCTTTCTCGTGTTTGGTACCCTTTCGAAAGGGACACAGGGTAAAATCTGCTCTTACAGCAGATAGTGCTTTAGGCAAATTTTATCAGCACATGGCGCTCTAGGCTAGTTTTTATATACACTCAAATGACCACAAGGAGAGTGCTTGTGTGTTTGGCTGAGTCATGTAAGTTGGCACAAAACACAACACACTCAAAGTTTGCTTAAATCCTAACTAGCTTCTAGCTAACGTTAATTAGAATATGCTGAAGTATAGGCGTTTATAGCTCCACCCTCTTTTGAGTGCTTGGAGCACAATCTCATTTGAATATAAAGTGACAGTCACCAAAATGGCACAATTTGAATCAAAGCCAAAAAGGGGCAATTTGAAAGAGTTATAAAACATTATTTATGGGGTATTTTGAGCTGAAACTTCACATACACACTCAAAAAACACATCAAGACTGATGCTGAGAATTCATCATTTTTTGGAGCACAGAAATAATTAGGATTTTTAAATTACATTCAAAGTTCTTCAAAGTATCAAATATTATTTTGTATTAAAATAGATCTTAACATGTCAGTGCCAATAGCCTAGTGGTGAAGTGTGCCACCATATAGCACTGAGGTGCTCACTGTGACCCTAGTTTACATCCCAGCTCGAGGACCTTTGCAGATCCTGTTTTTCTGCCTCTACTCCACACTTTCCTGTCTCAACTCAATTGTCCTATACGATAAAGTTAAAAACTTTGTTATTTAAAAAAATATATATCACAATGTTACTGTATTTATTTTACAGGCCTCCAAACGTTCTAGAAATGTGTATTTTTGTCATGTATTCCAAATGCTACTTGGAAACCTTTATTATTAAACCTCTACATTACCCTTCACTGTGAGTTTGTACATGATTTGGGAAAAGCCTGAAGCACTGCCAGTCTATAATGAGCAGTGTTGGTGTGGTTTTCCGTCTGCCGTCTTCATCTTTGCACAATCAGCCCTGCCGCACAAAAGCACAGATATGAGCCATCTGCAGTTTAATGCATGTTTTAGACGGTTACTTGGCAACTCTTCTGGGAAGAACATTACGTTTCAAGATTGGCTTAATTTTTCAAAGAAAGCACGCCTCAGTTGGACGGACGTAAGAATGAAGGAGAGCTTCAGTTCAGTCGGAATGAAGCATATCTGGACGGCCCAGCGCTCTGAACGACATCCAAACCGCCCTTTAAACGTGTTCTCAGAGCAGCGCAACAGCCTTATTGATTCCTTTCTTCTTCTCTCCCTCTCGGTTTCAGATTTCCTGTTCAAGTTCCTGGTGATTGGCAGCGCCGGGACTGGGAAATCATGCCTCCTTCACCAGTTCATAGAGAACAAGTGTAAGCCCATATTAATGTCTCACTCACACAAAGACTTGAATTAAAACATGACCTTTAATTCTCAAAGCATTCAGCGGAGGCCTTGAATGTTAATTCTTCACAAAACCGGAGTAGCTTTACATGCTTTTAAATATGAATAAGGTGATGTTTAGCAATGAATGACAATCGTGTTGCGCAGTAATTTCAATGTCAGTCTCGATTTACTGAGGAAATGAAGAAAAGAGGCTTAATGGCTGGTAATTATGTGTTTGACATTGAATGGATTTTGAATGACCCTGCCTTGAAGTTGTTTTCCTAGACAGAGTGAGCTCTGAATGTGTTATATATGAAAATGGAGTATGCACTGACTTTAGGAAGTCTGCAGGGGTCATGGCATAAATCCAATTAAATTGACTTAATATTCTGAAGTGAAAGTTTGATCTGAAATATATTCAGTAAGTTTAAAGGTACCATAGAGTGCATTGATTCAATTAGGTAAATTGTTTGCTGATATGCTTGGTATGTGACTTACAAGTATAGAATTTAAGACTTATAGCTATATTCTGAACCAAGATTGTCCAAACTCTGTGCTGGAGGGCCAGTGTCCTGCAGATTTTAGCTCCAACTTGCCTCAACACACCTACTAGTATGTTTCTAGAAAGCCTTGTAAGAGCTTCATTAGCTAGCTTAGGTGCATCTGATTGGGGTTGAAGCTAAACTTTGCAGGAAACCGGCCTTCCAGGATCGAGCTTGGACACCCCTGTTCTAAACAAGAGGTCAGCAGAATAGGATCAGCAATCATACAATAATATATATTTTTTTAAATCCAGCCCGTAAGCTGCAGTCACACTAGAGTTTGTGTGTGCGAAATTCTGTCGCACGGCGGTGTGAAAAGGGGTGGGATTAAACAAGATGATTAGACATTTAAAAAAAGCGAGCTATTGGTCCATGTTTTAAATTCCTGTCCAGAGAGGTCATGTTTTGATCCTCGATTAGTCTCACGCAGTCAAGTGATGCGATTTTGCAGGTCAGAGTTCACTAAGCTTAAACTTTGCACCTCAGAGAACTGTGAAACTTGACGCATGACCATGCGTTTCCGGTCTGATGCATTGGCATGCGTATGAATGGAAGTCTATGGGGAGAAAAGGCCAGTGTGACCGCAGCTTCAGTAGGAAGAAAATCAAACTATTCTTTTAACTCAAGACATGACAAGGTTATTTATACAAGATATACATATTGGACACACTAGACTTGGTCATGGACATTAAATCAAAGGAGAAGTTCCTCCAAAATGTTGGTATTGCAAAAGTAACCTAACTGTCAAACATTTACTTTTTCAAATCCTATTTTAATACTGTTTTCAATGGTTTATATTTGGAGAGATTTATTATTTAGGTTTAGCAACTGTTTTTAAATGTGAATCCTTTAAAAATGGTAGATTTGTTGTAATATTTAAAAACAGTTTTCTTATTTATTTCTTATTAATAAGCATTCCATCTTATGTTTTGTTTATTGTTGTTGATGTCTTTTTATTGTTATATACCTTTTTTATTTTAGAAAAGTTTTATTTTGATCTGTTTTTACCATGAAATAGCTGTAGAAGCTGATATGGCAGTAAACTCAAAACACTTTGGCTTAGGTAAATAAAAAATAAAAAAAAACGGCTCTGAAGCTCCATTTCATTCTTATTGACCTTATTCTTCACATACGAGTGGACGCTTTGACTTTCATAAATTTTTAGACATTAAAAACTGCTCGGTTTGCTGCTTAATGTTGCAAACGAATATTTTCTTATTATATTATTCTACCTTTTCTGTAGTTATGAACACACTTTTTTTGTAGAGCAAGCAGTTTGACCGTTTTCTGCCGTTAATTATTCCGTAATTTTTCCCATAGGCGACTAAATCGGAAGTTTTAAAACTATTGCGGAAACGTGCACGCAGGAACAGTCTGATGAACATGCAAACAGTGCTTATTTGTAGAAGAGGTTTCTGTATTGTTTGAAAAATATATATGATTTGTCTTACCCCGTTACTTTCATTATTTGGCCAAAACCAAAAAGTGTTACAGTTTATGGTCACAAATGATAAAAAGGTCTGTCGTGGGGAACCTCTCGCTCTACCTAATAAATAAAAAAAAAAACTATTAAACAGCTTCTAATAGGTTGTTTGCACATGACATTATTGCTGACGCATGGAATTCAGATAGAGGGCAGGAAGTTATTTTTCTATATATGAATTGCTAGCAGAACTTTCTGTTTCAGTTTTGCATTTTTATGGTTGTCAAAATCAGTCAAACCAAGAAACAAAGAAGAACTATTATAGAGTTCCACAAGTTCTTGCTCAAAAATCCAAAAATATGAGGAAGCCACTGACAATATGCAAGATTATGAGATTGTTTTGAATGTGCAGCTGTGCACATTTTTTCCACTTTCATATTTGCATGTCATGACCACATGCACTCTGTGTACATTATAAATAAAGCCAGGACTCACATTTGTTATTCTATTCTGCAAGTCATCTGACTTATGTCTTCGTTTGATCAGCACTACACCCTAGCACCTGAAATTTAATGCCTGAAAGTTTTGTAAGTTTGCATTATATTGCAAATTTATAAAAATATATTTTATAAATAATTAAAACTATTAAAAAGCTAAGCTAAAGGAAATGGAAAGTGATAAACTCTTTTTTTTAGTGATGTATATTTTTTCAGGGTGAAATTCATTCATTTATTCATTCATTAATTTTCCTTCGACTTGGTCCCTTTATTAATCTGGGGTCGCCACAGCGGAATGAACCGCCAACTTATCCAGCACATGTTTTACGCAGCGAATGTCCTTTCAGCCACAACCCAACTCTGGAAAACACCCACACACTCTTGCACACAATCACATACGCTATGGCCAATTTAGCTTATCCAATTCACCTATGGCGCATGTCTTTGGACTGTGGGGGCAACCAGAGCACCCGGAGAAAACCCACACGAACACGGGGAGAACATGCAAACTCCACACAGAAATGCCAACTGACCTAGCCGGGGCTTGAACTAGTGACTTTCTTGCTGTGAGGCGATTGTGCTACCCACTGTGCCATCGTGCTGCCCTCAGGGTGAAATGTTAAAGATTATTAGGTAACTCAATTAATATTTGAAGGCTCTTTAAATGATTTAATGGCTTGAAACAGTTCGAATTATTGACCGACTAGTAGATATTTATCACGCTGGAATAAAGAGACTACTAAATTACCAGGAAAATTTCTGTCCCGACATTGAGGTACAAAGTATAAACCTATTAAATATTACTTGGGTGACTATTAAACTGCTAAACATTTAAACTGATAAAACAAAAAAGAAAATTACATTTTGTGGCCAATATCAAATATTTATATAAAGAATATTATTCATAGAATTATTATTTTTATTATTATCTATTATTTAAATAAATAAAATAAAATAATAAATATATATATATAAAATCTTTTTTTAAAGGGGGTCGGGGAAGGCTTGTTTTCCTTTTTTTTTCGTCCTCGGCTGATCACATGCCTGGTATATACATGTGTCATAGGCCTAATCTCAACAATACAGACTTGATGTCTTCCATTTTGTTTTTTACTTCCTGCTCTCCATCTGAATACTGCGCATCACCAGAATCACGAGATTGCAAGCAACCTATTTTAGCTTGGATTGTGTTTTAAAACACGTGACAATGTAATCCAGGCTTTTCAAAGAAATTGTTATCGAAAGGCAGGGCCACGAAAACTATATTTGACCTGACCGCAAACCAACAGCCCGTAAGTAAAACAGGAAGCGCTGGATCTTATTTCACATGCAAACAGAACATTTACCTTGAAGTGTGGAGAGAGTGGTTTTTAATTAAATATTTAAGCAATACATTCTCCACCTCTTACCGCTCATGTTGTGTCACAGTCAAACAGGACTCCAATCATACCATCGGCGTTGAGTTCGGCTCCAGGGTTGTCAATGTTGGTGGCAAAACAGTCAAACTGCAGATCTGGGACACGGCTGGACAAGAGCGCTTTAGGTACTCGCCTCTGATTGGTTGATTTGGTTATGCTCACTGTTAGAGGTGGACTGGGATTGACGGAGGTTATTCACTGCTTGTGTGTGTTGCAGGTCAGTGACCCGCAGTTACTATCGTGGAGCAGCAGGAGCTCTTCTCGTCTATGACATCACAAGGTAAGGCTGACACAGTGGGTCACCCAACCACAAACTGTGGAATGGGGAAAAAATTATATTTTAAATTATTACTATTTTATTTATTTTTTTCCCATAGGACATAAACTAAAACTTGAACAGAGAGGACAGTACCCTCTATGCAAAATTCCCAAAACATATACAATTTTTTTGATATTATTATTTGATTTTAAATGAATACAATTCAGTTTAGTTATCTGGTTAGTTCCTACCTTTCCTTTTTATTTTTCATTTAAACGTTTCTGGATTAAATGTGGCATTAAACACAATAATCAGCCGTTTACACATGCTTTTTACCTCAAATTACAAACAAATCCATCAAATTTCCAAAAAAACATAATACATTAACAAAATATATAAAATAAGCGTACCTTATGGCCTTTGGGGTGGCTCTAAATAAATTAATAATCTGTATATCCTGCATTTTGCATTGACGAGTTCTAAGGCAGGGGTTTTCAACCTTTTAGGATGCACGCCCTCCCCAAGTTTGTCCAATTTCACTCGTGCCTGCCCACCAGCCTTCCCACGAGCCAAAATTATAATGCATGTGCAAACATCATTCACATATTACTTGCTGCGCTTAAAGTGCGTATAATAATTACGTCAAAACATAAATATATAGCTTACGTGATTCACTGTAATGGCTGAGTTTCTTTGAGGTCAAAATACTAATCCATGGTCGGATTCCTGACACGACTAACCATAAATCATTTTCTACTGTCAAAAAGCGTGAGCCTTTTGATGTACCTACATACAGAAAATGCTGCTTCGCAAAGCCAAGTTCACAGATCCCTCATGGTGTGGTTGAACCTTGAATACATTTACATGGACAACAATATCATACTCTGATTTTAATATGATTCAATTCAATTCATCTTTATTTGTATAGCGCTTATACAATGTATATTGTGTCAAAGCAGCTTCACATGAAAGTTTATAGTGAATTGAAATAGTATAGTTTCAGTGTTTAAGTTCAGTTCAGTTTAGCTCAGTTCAGTGTGGTTTAATAATCACTACTGAGAGTCCAAACACTGAAGAGCAATTCCATCGATGCGCAGCTCTACAGATCCCGAACCATGTAAGCCAGTGGCGACGGCGGCGAGGAAAAAAACTTCACCAATTGGCGAAAGTGAAGAATTTAAAAAACCTCGAGAGAAACCAGGCTCAGTTGGGCATGACCATTTCTCCTAAGGCCAAACGTCTTGTGCAGAGCTGCAGTCTAGGCGCAGTAGCTGGACCTCAGCGAAGACACGTCTGTCCTTGGAGCATCACAGGAATCAGTCTCATGCTCTCCATCATGACCACCACAGCAGCAGCTCAGGATACGGCCTGGTCCAGAAACCTTGGGATCGTCTCGTCGCTGGTCTTGGATTGCATCAGTGGCACTGCATAGTTTGAGGGTCTCGAGATGAGTACTTCCAGGTGGAAATACAGAATAAGGAGAATAATTAGCGTAGCTGCTGTTCATAGTGTATATAAACAAGAAGCAAAATCGTGTGTGAGGCACATCATGCGTTATACCGCTATGTAATGCACTAAGTGTATGCTTTGCTAAAAAGATAGGTCTTTAATCTAGTTTTGAAGAGTGAGAGTGTGTCTGAGCCTCAGACATTATCAGGAAGGCTATTCCAGAGTTTAGGGGCCATAAATGAGAAGGCTCGACCTCCTTTACTCGATTTAGCTATTCTAGGTACTACAAGAAGCCCTGAGTTTTGAGATCTTAAAGAGCGGGTTGGATTGTAGCGAGACAAGAGGTTGGTTAGATAAACAGGAGCTAGACTATTTAAAGCTTTATAGGTAAGAAGCAATATTTTAAATTCAATATGAAACTTAACAGGCAGCCAGTGTAAGGAGGATAAAATTGGGGTGATATGATCATATTTTCTAGACCTGGTAAGAACTCTGGCAGCTGCATTTTGTACTAGCTGAAGTTTTTTAATAGAGGATGCTGGGCAACCAGCAAACAGAGCATTACAGTAATCCAGCCTAAAAGTCATGAAAGCATGAACTAGCTTTTCTGCATCTGAGATGGATAGCTTACTTCGCAATTTAGCAATATTTCTTAGATTAAAGAAGGCAGTTTTTGTGACATGGGATATATGATTTTTAAAGGTTAAATTGCTGTCTAATATGACACCCAGATCTTTTATAGTAGAGCTAACGCTAACTTTGTATCCCTCTAATTGCAGTTGTGAGAACTGCTGTGTGCAGGATTTAGGCCCAATAGGTAATAATTCTGTTTTGTCTGAGTTTAAGAGAAGAAAATTGTTGGTCATCCAGTCTTTAACAGTTAGCTTAGACAGTTTAGACATCTCATCCTGTTTAGTTGAAATGTATAATTGAGTATCATCTGCATAGCAGTGAAAACTGATCGATGATTAAGACAATACTCTGATTAAAAGTCTACCATGTAAACAGCAATTTTTGATTACCTTAATATGGCTAAAGTCACAATTGAACTAAACAGAAATGGAAATAAGACATGTGGCTAGGCCTGTCACGATATCTATTTTTTGTTGTACAATATTTTGCACCAAAATATATTGCGATAAATGATATTATTTTCATTTTAAGACCATTTTATGCCACTCATTATATAATTCCAGAATCACAATATAATATCACAATACAAGTACACTCTTTCAAAAAACACACAATATTTTATTCTTAAGAATTATTTATTTAATTATAGTCATTTTAACAATTTAAGAATTAGGTATTGGAATCAGAATGTGAAAATGCATATCCTAAATGAATAATAATTAGTGGTAACAAAAAAGTGCATGGTGAAACGTAATATATCTGCTACCAGATCTATTTTTAGTTGTAAGACATCCACATGAAAATATACTATCGTAATTTATAGTAAATACTATAGTGTTTTTAACCATACAGACAACTCCAGTAGAGGTAGAGATGTTGCACAATCAGTTAAAATTTTGCTAGAATTGTTTTTATGTATGGGCAATATTTATTGCATCACTAAAAATAATTGATGTCCATGTGTTGTGCGATAAGTCGATATATTGATTATTGTGACAGGCCTACATGTGGAGTATGCATAATTAGTGACATTATTGAAGTAAACATTCCAATCAAACCATTACCGTCATGTAGGACTTTTTGCCACATTTTGTGACAAGATCCACACACACGGCTGTTAGTAAAGGACCACAGACACACACACCGCAAAATGCGGACATTTTTTCTTTCCATTCGGCGTGCAGTATTAAATTCCATTAAAACAACACTCTTCCACCAGTCCTTACCATACTCTTGTTCAATACCCCAGTTTGTCACAGGGCATAAATGAAATGTTTATGAGTGAAAGTGAAACTGCCAAACTGCAGTTAAAGTAAAGAAATTAAAGATGAAACATAAAATTACATGAAACTCTGTAGGAAACGTGGATAGCCTAAAGACGCAACATTCAAAAAGCACCTCATGTAAACAACTTAGTTATATTATTGTCTTATTCAGACTAAGGCAAATAACTAGATTAATGATGTCCATGTAAACGTAGTCAGTAGTGTCTTCAAAGTAAGTGAAAGATCCAGAAGGGCATCCTGCTGATTTGATTAAGAAGGGCACTTTTTTGTCAGATGGCTCACCGGTTTTACTTTCATTTCCCGTCATTAATTATAAAAAGCACTCGGTCCATTTGTATATATTTTACTCGAACGCATTAACTCTACAGGTGCCTGAAAGTTAGCTGTGGAACTAACGTAATCAAATTCACTCTAGTGAATGCATAAAAATAAAATTTCATGCAAATTTGCATGCAAAGTCATAAAAATTTACTCGAGTGCATGCATCAAATTCTTGCACCTCCCTTAATAGGTGCTACCCCACAAGTTGAAAACCCCTGTTCTAAAGCATGGCTGGTGTGGTTGTTGCTTAGTAACGCATAAAAAAACAAACTGGTGTGGCTGGCTATAGCTTTGCGATGTCTCCTGTTTTCAAAATAAGAGTCCCACATACATAGTCATTTAAATATAAACTTTGATAAACTTGAAAATCAGGGAGAATAATAATCATTGTTATAATCTCAAAACTCTTCGGCTGCTTATCAGGTCCAGATGACGTAAAACAAGACCTAAAGTACATGGAAATCTTGAGAACGTGCTAATGAATATCCCTGTGAGTCACGCAACAGTCTGCATTGTGTTCTGATTATCCTGCTTTTCACTGGGGTTTTACACTTGCTAAATTTACATGAGAACAAGGAAACAATGGCATTTCTCTTTATTATTCAACTATGCCTAGGTATACCCAGAGTTTATTTATAGGGCACTTTTAAATGGTTATAGTCACCTACACTAGTCCAGTATCAGTGTCATTCCCCTATATTTGATTATTTATCCAAAATGTCCCAAATTCAATGACATTGCAGGTTCTACCATAAATTGCATTTTTTTTTTACTGGGTTTCTCAATTCTTCACTTGTACACAATCAAAATCCAGAGCCCCTATGACGCTGTAGAATTGGATCATCTCCAGGTTGTCATGCAGCTGTCATGGTAATAGAGACGAAGACAATGGAGAAATAAAGACTGACAGCGCTGTAATAAAATGTCATCTTCTGGCGACTGGCAATCGGGAGTCCATTAGACGGGTTGTGAGTCCAGAGGGGGGCAAAAAAAACAACGAAAGATGATCACAATGATGGATTGTGTGTGTTTGATGAGGGTCATCCTTCAAACCAGACACACTTCCACTGTTTTACACTCAAAGCACATTTAACACTCACTTTCACCCATTGCTGTGGCCACAGGTTAACGGGTAGTGTAAGTGACTCAAACAAAACAAGATTGCTTGAAAGCGTGACGAACAAACACACACACACTGGGGTAATGTGAAGGTCAGCATTATGAGTCATGTATTGTCTCACCGTTTCTCAGGTCGTCACAGACATTGACTTCTGAGAAAAGGTATACACAGTGAAGAATGGTAAATATTCACTGTTATTCTTACAAAGGCTGTTTCTGTGGGATTGATCGTAAATGTTAGAAATCAGGGTAAATATTGGCTTGAAAATTAGCAGCGCACTTGGGCTTAGTCAACATAATTAATACAAAGGGAAGTTAGCTTGAAGTAAAACAAAATAAAAAATAAAGGTCGACTTCCTAGAATCAGATAAGCTGTGCAGGTTATTAAATATTTGTTTTCATATTTATTCAAATCTAACCTTTGAAAGCACTTTCCTTTTCCTGATGTGATACATGCTCTACAGCAGGGGTGCCGAAACACTGTCCTGGAGGGCCGGTGTCCTGCAAAGTTTAGCTTCAACCTCAATCAGACAAACCTGGGCTAGCTAATCAAGCTCTTACTAGGCTTTCTAGAATATCCGTGCAGGTGTGTTGAGGCAAGTTGGAGCTAAAATCTGCAGGACACTGGCCCTCCAGGACCGAGTTTGGACAACCCTGCTCTACAGGCTGTTGATTAATAGGTATTAGTAGCAGTTTGGCTTTTGTTTTAGGGTATTGTTTTAGGTAATAATTCCTTTCTGGATTAACAGGACAGGAATTCTGCAGGTCTTACAATGTCTTTGTTCATCCTTTCACATTTAAAAGTGTCTACAAGGGTGAGTTCACCTAAAAAATCAAATATATCATTAATGGCTCATCCTCATGTTATTCAAACCCCCTGAGACCTTCGTTCGTCTTAGTAGCACAAATTTGATATACAACCCCAACCCCAAATCAGAAAAAGTTGGGACAGTAAAAAAATGCTAATAAAGAAAGGAAAGTAGGCATTTCCAAATTTACTTTGACTTTTATTCTGTTGCAGACAATATGAACACAAAATAATACGTAATATGTTTTGTCTGGTCAACTTTCTTTCCTGCCATTCAGACCTGCAACACATTTTTAAAAAAGTTGGGACAGGAGCAATTTGGGGCTAGTAATCAGGTAAATATGTTAAATAATGATGTGATTTGAAACAAGAGATGTCAGCAGATGATTGTAATTGGTATAACAGCTGATTGTATTGGTATAAAAGCAGCATTCAAGAAAGGTCTAGTCCTTTAGGAGCAAAGATGGGCCAAGGATCACTAATTTGCCAACAAATGCGTCAGAAAATTATTGAACTGTTTACAATGTTCCTCAAAGAAAGATAGAAAGGTATTTGGATATTTCTCCTTCAACAGTGCAAAACGTAATTAAACGCTTTAAGGAATCTGAAGAAATTTCACTGCGTAAAGGACAAAGGTGCAAGCCTAAGCTGAACAGTGATGTCCAATCCCTCAGGCAACACTGCATCAAGAATTATTGTTTATCTATGAGCGATATCACCACATGGGCTCAGGACTACTTTGGAAAATCTTTGTCAAGTACCACAATATGTAGTTACATCCACAAATGCCAGTTAAAACTGTACTGTGCCAAAAGTAAACCCTATGTTAACATGGTCCAGAAGCACAGTCAACTTCTCTGAGCTTGGAGGCATCTGGGATGGACCATCACACAAGGGCAACATGTACTGTGGTCAGATGAATCAAATCAAATTTGAATAATTTTGTTCCAAAACGATATACAACCCCAAATCAAAAAAAGTTGGGACAGTAAAAAATGCTAATAAAGAAAGGAAAGTAGCCATTTCCAAATTTACTTTGACTTTTATTCTGTTGCAGACAATATGAGCACAAAATATTACATAATATGTTTTGTCTGGTCAACTTCCTTTCCTGTCATTCAGACCTGCAACACATTCCAAAAAAAGTTGGGACAGTAGCAATTTGGGGCTAGTAATCAGGTAAATATGTTAAATAATGATGTAATTTGAAACACGGAATGTCAACAGGTGATTGTAATTGGTATAACTGCTGATTGTATTGGTATAAAAGCAGCATTCAAGAAAGGTCTAGTCCTTTAGGAGCAAAGATGGAGCACTAATTTGCCAACAAATGCGTCAGAAAATTATTGAACTGTTTACAATGTTCCTCAAAGAAAGATAGAAAGGCATTTGGATATTTCTCCTTCAACAGTGCAAAACATAATTAAACGCTTTAAGGAATCTGAAGAAATTTCAGTGCGTAAAGGACAAAGGTGCAAGCCTAAGCTGAACAGTGATGTCCAATCCCTCAGGCAGCACAGCATCAAGAATCATCATTCATCTATAAGCGATATCACCACATGGGCTCAGGACTACTTTGGAAAACCGTTGTCAATTATCACAATATGTAGTTACATCCACAAATGCCAGTTTAAAACTGTACTGTGCCAAAAGTAAGCCCTATGTTAACATGGTCCAGAAGCACAGTCGACTTCTCTGGGCTTGGAGGCATCTGGGATGGACCATCACACAAGGGCAACATGTACTGTGATCAGAACAATCAGTATTTAAGTCCAAAAGTCAGGGTTTGTCATGGCTGTGTCAATACCCTTGGCCAAGGTAACTTCTGTGATGGTACCATTAATGCTTAAAAATCCAAATATTTTTTTTCTGAAGATTCATTATATAATTTTTCTCCCAAAATGCAATGCCATGACATAAGTTTTTTTTTTTTTTTTTTTTACTGAAACTGAAAAAAGTATGTTAATCCACATATGATAGCCTCTGAACTTTCTAACTTGGGTTAATACTAATCTAATACAGGCAGAGCACTAAAGTTCAATGGCTTTAAATAGGTTTAGTTAACATTAATGCTATTCTGCAGAGAAGGGAGACTGGCGTTTGTTGTGGTTTAGGGGAAAAAAGGGAGAAAACATGATAGAATAACATGCCAAGTAACTCGTTTTGTGTGAAATTAAAAACTGCCTGTTCAATACAGACCAAATACAATATTGATATACAATATACCAAAAAAACATCTTCAAACAGACCATATTCTTTCAGTGGTTTCATCTGAATATTAACAAGCTATAAGAATGCTTTTGGACACACAAAGAAAAAACAAAAATACTCACTTTATTCAGATTCTTCACCTCAGTGTCAGTATATTGGGCACATTGATGAGCACTGCAGTGATGTATCCTCCCCCCTCGGATGCCCACACACACTTCGGCCCAATCCCAATTCTATTTTTTTTTCCTCCTGACTCTTGTCTGCAGTTGTAGCTGCTGTATTAAAGCATAGGTGCGTCCGAGTTAATTCGAAAAAAGCCACAGCCAAGCACAACACATGAATATGCGCACTATACTGACACTTAGGAGAAGAAACCGTTATTTTAGCACTGGTGTCATTTGTCTCTTTCAAACACAGAATGTGTATTATGAAAAGCGTCCAGATAAATTGCAGTCTGTCTTCCTCTCTGTCCACTAGTCGGGAGACCTACAATGCTCTGACTAACTGGTTGACGGACGCACGGACACTGGCCAGTCCCAACATCGTCATCATCCTGTGTGGAAATAAGAAGGATCTGGACGCAGACCGTGAAGTCACCTTCCTAGAGGCATCGCGCTTCGCCCAGGAGAATGGTTAGAGCTGGTCTTTAAGCATAACACATTTGCAAACAAACTTATTTATAATATTTCTTCCACATATTTTAGCTTTCACATCAAAAATGCAGGATGGAAATTCCAAGATGTGTATAAAACGTAGATATGTCTATTTAAAAAAAAAATAGTGCTCAACTAATTTTTTATTATTTTTATTACAGGTCTAAGCTGCATTTTAGTCTCATGGTACTAGGGATGGGTGTATCGTTAAGGTTTTAACAGTATTACTACTTTTATGGATACCACTTATCGGTTCGGTACTTTAACGGTTCTCTTATTGGTACTTTTTAAGTGTTTTTATTTTAAAACAAAAAACTAATTGAACAAAATTATAAAAACGTTGTTTTATTATTTTGTTTTTAATGTAAAATAAAACGAAACCAATACTTGTAAAACAAATAAATAATTTTTTCCTGTAAAAGAATGTACAGTGGTTTGAAAAAAAAAAGACTTTTAACCATTCTTCTGGAGAAAAATCAGCATGTTTGGTTTTCTGGCAAAAGTCGGGACCTTTCTTGGTTTGTTGTGCTCCCTGCAGTTAAAAATACCCTCTTTAAGTTGCAAAATGCAGTATGAAATAATGTTTATGATTTTTCAATAACACATTCACATAAATTGTGTTTTGGAGCATCTTGCAATGTTAAAATAAGCTGTTTTTTTATATTTTTTTAATAAGCATAGTTTATTATCGGAAAATTGAGTACATTACACCAATTCTCTATTCCCTCCACTGGCTCCCTGTTAAGTTCCAAATTGATTTTAAACTTTTGATGTTTGTTTTTAATGCCGTCGATGGCCTTGCTCCTATTTATTTATGCAAAATTTTGCACATGCACAAACCCAGCAGAGCTCTGTGATCTGCTGACCAACTTCTGCTTGAAGTCCTTTTGTCAAAATACAAGCAGTGGGGTGACCGCTCTTTTGCAGTGGCAGGTCCTAAACTCTGGAATACCCTTCCTATTGAGCCTCGTACAATCACTGACCTGCCACTTTTAAGTTTAAGACACACTTGTCTAAATTGGCTTTTAATGCATAGCACTGACACTTTGTTGTTTTAATGTTTGTTGGATTTTATTGATTTATATATCGTCTATATATTGAAATTGCATCGTTTCCTTTTCTGTTGTGTTGTATAATTTGCTTTTACTTGTGTAAAGCACTTTGGTCAACCGTGGTTGTTGTAAAGTAGTATTTAGTATTTAGTATTAGTAGGCATGCTTAGTATGATCACTATCATATTGTTTAAACTTTAGTTTTATCGACTTGCAAAACTCACTGCGTGCCGTCACGTCTACATAAAAGACTGTTAATGCCGGTGTTTCAAAACACATGAGCGGCGCGTGAGCAGCGGGTATTTTTTTTGCCGTGCATGTTAACAATCGGGACTCGCACCAGGAGAAGAACAGCACGTCCTGGTCCAGCAGGAGCAGTGTGTGAGGCGCGCGGGTGTGGTTTTCTGCGCACATGCAGAAATTTGTCAGTTTGCTTTTACCAGCCTTAGTTTGGTTGCACATAGAGAATAATGTCTTTATTCTGGGATTACCCCTCTTATGTAACGTGTATTTATATAGCGCATTTATTGTGTATGGCCATACACCCAAAGCACTTCACAATCATGAGGGGGGTCTCTCCACAGCACCACCAGTGTGCAGCATCCACTTGGATGATGCGACGGCAGCCACAGGACAACGGCACCAGTGCGCTCACCACACACCAGCTATCGGTGAAGTGGAGAGACAGTGATAGAGCCAATTCGGTGGATAAGGGATGATTGGGAGGCCATAATCGTGAGGGCCGAGAGGAAATTTAGCCAGGACACCGGGGTTAAACCCCTACTCTTTTCGAGAAGTGCCATGGAATTTTATATGACCACAGAGAGTCAGGACCTCGATTTAACATCTTATCCGAAACACGGCGCCCACTGACAGTGTGGTGTCCCCTTCACTTTCACTGGGGCATTAGGACTCACACAGACCGCAGGTTGAGCACCCCCTGCTGGCCTCTCTAACACCACTTCCAACAGCAACCTAGTTTTTCCCATGTGGTCGCCCATCCAGGTACCGACCAGGCTCAGCCCTGCTTAGCTTCAGTGAGTAACCGGTCCTGGGCTGCAGGGTGATATGGCTGTTGCATATGATATGGCTGTTGCTGTTGATATGGCTCTTAGTACATACTCTTGCATATGAAGTAAATCATATCTCAAAGCATTTACTGGTGCCCCAGTAAATTGGGTCTAGTGACGCCCCTGTTCATAGGCTATATTTGTAAATACAGCTGATGTAAAAGCATTTTTAATGTTTAAGATTTATTTAGGCTATGCAGAAAAAATACTGTATTCAATGTAACCAAATGTGTTAATTAAACTATTAATATTATACTAATTTAGATGATTGACTGCTGGTATAACAATGTGGATGATGGAACGTTACGTTAGCTAAGCAGTCAAAAACGTTTCATTACTTTTCATTGCAGTTAATGCACTTTTGAAAGCTACTTTCACTTAGCCAGATTGCTTGCGTTTTGCTCTTACAAGAAAACAACTTGTTGTGTTTGCTGCAATGGGCATTGTCGCTGTCCACTTGGGAAAGACAACCCATTTGTTTCAATCCGTAAGCTTACAAGCTGTGTGTGCAGGCAAGTCTGTGTCGCAAGCTATGTGTGTGTACTTAGCGCAAGCTTTCACTGAGTGCACGCACAACTGAGAACTGTGAAGGCTTTTAAACTTAACGCGTTCGCGGGAAACATGAGCATTTCTCATGTGAGATTGCCAACTGTGCAGACGAATGTCAAATGACAAATTAGAAAAGGTTGGTCAGTTAAATTTTGCTACTGTAAGTAATGTTTATTCAGCAATAATTCTCCAGTACCAATAGCAGAACCGTTAACGTCAGAGCTTATCGATACTTCAGTCTTTCATAATTTAGCACCAATACCGATAAATTACCAAGTTTCGGTACCTATCCCTACATGAAACACCATCTATAAATATTGCTTTAGGCTATGTTCACACTGCGAGGCTTAGTGCTCAAATCAGATTTAATTTTTTTTTTTCTCAGATCTGATTTTTTTGCCTAGCTGTTCACACTGTTCTTATAAATGTGGCCAATATCAGATTTGCACTGTGAACAGATCATGGTTGTAAACGGACCCGCATGTGCAGAAGTATAGTTACGGACAACACAAAATGTTTAATTATGCACACACTGTGTATACTGTATGCAGCACGTTGTCAGATTATGCTTAATTTGATTATTGCCCTTTACACAGACAACCGTGGTGTATTACATGAGCTGTAAAGGGTTGTTCTGCTACTACTAATGTGTATTTCGGCATTTGAAACCTAAAATAAGTCACTTGTGATTGAAAACACTGATCATTTGTGATTTATGACAACCGCAGCACGCGTCTGTCTGACCACCAGAGTAGTGAACTCATCAAGGGTTAATGAGCAGCCGCAGACTGAACTGTGAAGGCAGAGTTGGTTTATCTCTGTTTGCAGTTATTTTATTTTACTTCGATATAAACAACAGACACGTGCAGATGGGGGGTTTGGGTGCTTAAGCTCCTGCCCTTTGTTTGCTCGGAGATCATGTTTGTCCTTAAAATGAAAGTGCCCCCTCCTTTGTGCACGGATCCCCTTTCCGCAACACCCCCAACGCTCTTTAGCATCGCGATCATCCTGTGCCCCGATCGTTAACCAGAGTGGTTAACAAGCACCAGTTTTGCCTTAAAAATCTTTTTCAAAATGAACAACCAACTTTCTGTGGTAAAGTAATCGCCCTGTGTGTTATTCTACTATGCTGCAGAGGTGTGGATGATGTTTGTAGCACAGAATGATGACGTATGTCGCTCGAAGATTATGTAAAAGTCACATGAAATCCGACATAACCGTTTACACTGCGGTCGCATTGCAAAACATCCCATCTGTGTCTGATTTAAGACTACATATGAAAGTGGCACAAATCTGAAGTGAAAAGATCAGATTCTGTGCAGTTTGGGCTGTTCACACTGTCAAGACCTAAGTCACATGTGGGCAAAAAGATCAGATTCAGATTTGCCTGCAGTGTGAACGTAATACTAACCCTTGTATTTTACTGAGCCTTATTACAAAATGAAAGTACAAGTACAGTGAACAGCTGAATTTATTTAAAACCCTACCTGCCGAAAAGAAGACAACAGCAAGGAATAATAATTTTTTTTCATTCATTCATTCATTTTCTTTTCAGCTTAGTCCCTTTAATAATCCGGGATCGCCACAGCGGAATGAACCGCAAACTTATCCAGCACATGTTTTGTGCAGCGGATGACCTTCTAGCCATCTCTGGGAAACATCCATACACTCATTTACACTCATACTCTATGGACAATTTAGCCTACCCAATTCACCTGTACCGCATGTCTTTGGACTGTGGGGGAAACCGGAGCATTCGGGGGAAACCCACACGAAAACAGGGAGAACATGCAAACTCCACACAGAAACGCCAACTGACCCAGCCAAGGCTCGAACCAGCGACTACCTACTGTGCCACAGCGTCGCCTAATTATTTTGATTTTTACAAAATAATTTTCAATTATTTGAAAACTACGAGTCATGTGGAAGACATTAGTCAAAATGCGTATGATACGTTATTTTTCAGCTAGTAACTTATGACCGTATTAGGCAGATAAAGTTAACGTTAAAAGCAAGTATTCATCAGAAGACATTTGATATATTATGGACCACAAAAAAAAACAATAAAGCTACAGCGGTTTCACTGGTTACAACTGATTTGTGATATCATTTTTTTTAATCCAAGTTAAATTTGCAGCTTTAAATGTGAGACAACGTCAGTTTTTACTTGCTTCAGGCACCTGGTCATAATATATCTTGACAGATCTGTGTTTGCATTCATAATTCATCATCTTCAAAACAGATGCTTGTGTTGCTGCACTTCTCTTCCTCTCAGCAGAATATTTCTGAACGCCTCATTTTACAAGCTCTCCTGTACTGCTCACGGGAGTGCTGTAGACACGGCTAAAGACCATACGTTTATTCCTGCTGATGATGCTGTTCACACTTAAGCGCCCTCATGAAACCGATGCTGAGGCTCGTTAACAGGGCTCCATATGGACATTTGCTACTCCAAAGTGTTTGCATTATGATCAAATAGCTGATTTTGCTGTGCTCCAACTGTGTCCAGAGCTGATGTTTTTGGAGACGAGTGCTTTGACTGGGGAGAACGTCGAGGAAGCCTTTCTTAAATGTGCTCGCAGCATCCTCAACAAGATTGAATCAGGTAAGAGTTCATTGTGTTTTTTTTTTGTTGTTGTTTACGACATGCTGACAGATGCAGCTCAAATGTTTTTTTAAAGCTTCAGCAAAGTCCAGAGGTCATGTAGCGGTGTGGGGTATTTATTGTCTCCAAAAATAATCTCGTAATTTTAAGGATTTGTGAGGTGATGTTATTGAAGAGCATGTCTTTTAAGCCTGGTTTATACTTCTGCGTCAAGTGATCGTCGTAACCCACGGCATATGCCTTGCGCGTAGCCATGCATTTATACTTTTGCGCGCTGTTTCTGTTTCTCTGCAGTACACTTCCGAAACGCTAGCTGGCAGTAGGTGTTTATGTTTCTCTGTGTTGTGTTTCTTCGCTGATTTTTTGTTTTTTTCTGAACACTTCCTTAATGTACAAGTGGCTCAAATTAGCTTTTTTTGAGGCGGGAACCGGCGGACGTACAACAACTTTAATCATAAGGTAACACAAAACAACAGTCTCCACCCGGAGCTTCTTCACGGGAGTCCACACTTTTAAACACTCGCTGCATTGGGCGCGCGGCTCTCACCTTCGCCCACACTTGTCAGCGCTACCAAGCTTACCAATCATAGAGCTTGCGCTACGCGTACGTGTTACATTTTTTTGAGAGGTGCGCGTCAACGTCGCCAACGGTTACAGTGAGGGGCTATGCATCTACGCATAGGCTGCGCCGTAGCATACACGTGCGCTTGACGCAGAAGTATAAATTGGCCTTTACTCTTGAGAGTCTAAAAGCATTAAGTGAGTAATGAAGCCTGTTAGAATGTCTGCGGGGTCTTAAATATGTCTACAATGATTTATCAACTTTAAATACTTTTTAAGGCCCTTAAAAAGTATTAAAGTCTTACATTTTATTTAGCTAGGTATTTAATTTTATATCATTTTTGATTATCCAATGTATGGTTGTATGTTAAAGTTTGCCTGAATAAAATCTGCGACTATCAGGACGCTGTGTAGTTTATGAAATCAATGAAATCCTGCTAGATTTGACATCATGCTGCTTTGTTTACTGCAGTAACCAAGGCAGCACTGCCGTTCTATAGACTGATTTCACGCGGCCGCCATTATTAACAGCGAAATCGAGGCTGCGGTGGGAAGAAACCTAGAAGTATAGCCTGAGTCACACAGGAATGTTATGTACCTGGCTGTATATCTTATCAGCGAAGAGAAAGTGATACAAATTTATCATTTCACTGCCTTCCGAGCGACCCGAAGGTCAGTTCTGAATGAATAGTGAAAATAAAAAGGGATTTTTTTACCTCATTTTCAGCTAAGTTAAGGGAAATGACACTACTTAGCTAACATTTTCTTTCACAAATACACATTTTAGATGCCATTCATCAAACTTAAGTTAATGAACTGATTCTTTCACTATATTAGACTGTCACGATACAAAATTTCCGTAATGAAATATAAAAAAACGCCCATTTCTCGTTAACATTTCAGACACTGTTCATGGAGTTCTTAAACAGCGCTGATTGGCCATTGTGTTTACGTGCTCAACAGAAATCACTGTGATTGGCTGTGAAGGTCATCAGTTCACCAAACTCACTGCTGTTTAATGAGTGCAAACACAGACGAGCGATCCGCAGATGAATCGACTGATCTTCACGGCTTTAAAACGCTCCAATGTCAGTCTATGTGTGTTTTCAATCTGTGAAGAGCGGTGAACTGATGACCTTCACAATCGGCAAACCAGCTGTGTTTATGAGCGCGTTTAGCGACGCTTAAATGTTAGCAGGCAATGGACGTTTTTAAAACTTCAGTACCGGGACAACACTGTTAAAGACAACACGAAGATGTGCTACAGAGGACTGCATTTTTTTATCGCTTACCGGGATCGGCTGAAGCAGAGAACGTCTCCACTGTGTTTATCTGCTGCCATGAACTGAAGTCTAGGAGGACACTTAAGCGTATTACTCTTAAAGAGATTGTGATGTTGTTTGATGCCTAATATGCTTTTAATTGTTTAAATTAAACTGAACTGATTGACATTAAAGTGTTGTTTACACCAATTCTGCATTTTGAAGTCGCAGCAACAGCTAGAGGTTTATAGTCTACAGCATATTGTTGCAATGTTTACAGTGCTGATCCTATACTTCTGGGTTTCTTCCCACCTCAGCCTCGCTTTTGTGTTTAAAATGGTGGTCGCGTGAAATAAGCGTATAGGCGCCAACCTGCTGAATTAGCTCGATTTAATCGATTTTTATTTTTATCAAAGACTATAGAATACGCAAGACATTTTACTTGTATCTTTTTGAATGGGGAAAAGTGTAATGGTCAACATGGTGAATAAAGCCCAGCCTACTAGTTTAGGAACCAATCATCGATCGCTATATGGCGAATAAAACCCGCCCTCTAGTACAGGAGCCAATCATCGATCTATAGACTGATGATTCTCCGGGGGAGGGGCTCAGACCAGATGTGAGTTTCTGCAGATTTTGTGTGATTAGGATGTTTAGAAATGTTTAGATTAGGATGTTTAGAAACTAAAGACACAGATGTTTAATTTTATTGGTGATTCCTAATATGAAATTCAATTATATGCTTGGCAAGCGGTTTTGGAGAATTTGATGTTTCCCCATTCAAAGGGGAAAATGTTTCCAAATGTTTCAACCATGGCCACTGTGTGAAATGACTTGCCTTTAAGGGACTTTGTATTTATTCAGTATATGAATAATGTTTTAGTTTTGGATTAAATCCAGCCTCTTTCTCTAACTTTCGGCCTATTTCTAATCTTCCTTTTATTTCAAAGATCCTTGAGAAAGTAGTTTTGACTCAATTACAAACATATTTGAGTTTAAATTCGGTGCATGAAACATTTCAATCTGTAACTGAATCTGCACTTTTAAGAGTATTAAGCAACATTTTTACAGAAACTGATTCTGGGAAATCTATGGCATTTGTCTTATTAGATTTATGTTCTGCTTTTGACCTGATTGACCACAAGGTCCTGTTGACATGTCTAGAGACAGCTGTGGGCCTTCGTGGCATAGTTTTAGGCCGTACTCACACTATGTACAGTTGCCTTGAACCGGGCCAAAGCACGCTTGTCCCCCCTCCCATCTCCCCCGACGGCCCGCACTCACATTACATTCGGGCCTGGGCAAGCTTACATCATCGATGACTCGCTGCTCAGTAAGTGATTTCTTTATTTATATCGTTTAAGCCGTTTGATATGCGATGACACGCAGTCTAATATTTAAACACTTTTAACGCTCATAAACAATCATAAAGTCCTCGTGCTGCAGGAATTAGGAAGTTTGCTGAAGGCGCAGCTGACATGCAGTGAGGGATTTGCATCTTTAATAATCTACGACAGTTTGCGTTCATTGAACAGTAAGAATGATTAATTAATCCATATCAAACAGTCCCTTAAAAGTCACATCTTGCTTTCAGTTTCGGGCTTAGGCACGCTTGCACTCACACTGTAAGCGTACCGCGCCTGAGCCCAAGTGAACCGTGCTCAGGCCCACCTCTTCCAATCGGGCCAGGGCTGCCCAAGTGAACTGTGCCTGAGCCCGATTCAGAGCGCTCACACTTCTCAAACGATGCGGGAAAGGGGCCTGGGCACGGTTCGGATAGCATAGTGTGAGTAAGCCCTTAGAGTGGTTTTGTTCTTATCTGACCAATAGATGTTTTAGTGTGCGCATTGGCCATCAATCCTCATCCAATATTCCTCTTAACTATGGAGTTCCACAGAGTTCAATCCTTGGGCCTGTATTGTTCACCCTGTATATGCTCCCCCTGGCTTCCATTTTCAATAAATATAAAGTTTCCTTTCATCTATATGTGGATGACACTCAGATGTATTTTCCTCCTAAACAAAAATATGTAAATGGCTTACAACCATTTCTGGCTTACTTAGAGGAGCTTAAACTTTGGCTCTCAAGCTATTTTTTTTTTTTTTTATTTAAACCAAAATAAAACTGAAGTAATCGTATTTGGGCACAAAGAAAATTCTCTGTTAGATGTCAATGTGGGATCTTTGGCCCCACATATTACCCAGTGTGCAAGTAATCTCAGTGTTATGTTTGATGAAAACTTCCAATTTGACAAATAGATCAGTACTGTCTTAAATCCTGCTTTTACCACCTCAGACAACTGTCTAAAGTCAAGCCATTTCTATCCCAGAGAAATTTTGAAACGGTGATTCATGCTTTCGTAACAACACGTCTAGATTACTGTAACTCTCTATTTTGGTATTTCTCAGTCTTCTCTCTCTTGTCTGCAGCTGGTACAAAATGCGGCTGCTAGACTACTTTTTGGCACCTGCAAGTATGAGTCGGTAACTCCGATTTTAGCTGCACTTCACTGGTTTTCCATTAAATACAGAATTGATTTTAAAACTATTATTTGTTTACAAAGCCATCAATAACCTTGCTCCTCAGTATCTTACAGACTTTCTTTGTCCGTATACCCCCTCCCGATCATTGAGATCTTATGATCTCAACTTACTTACCCTGCCCAGAACATGGCTTAAAAAACGAGGTGATCGAGCGTTTGCTGTTACTGGTCCTACTCTGGAACACCCTACCAATTCACATTAGACTTTCCTCCTCCACATTTCTGTGTTTAAGTCTGTTTTAAAGATCTATTTTTCTCTCGCTTTTTAATACTCCTTGATTACTGTTTTATTGCTTTTATTTGTTAAATGTTTCTTTTATATTCTGCTTCTCTGTTTTTAATACTCCTATGTACATCACTTTGATCAACCTTGGTTGTTTTTAAATGTGCTTTATAAATAAATATTGTATTTTATTAGTTTCTTACATTAATATTTAGTAAATATAGTGTAAGTTAAAATCTTGCCAGTGTTTATAACCTAAAGTGGTTATAAGGTCTTAAAATGTATGGAAAGAGACTTAAAAAAGGTCTTAAAAGGTATTGAATTTCACTTTCTGGTTCCTGTGTATACTCCGGACAAGCTGACAAAACATTGCTGCAACTCTGGTGAAGTTTTATCTATGAAGAAAATTAAAAAGCACTTCAGTGTTTCTGTTGTTCTGTTTGTGTGAGATAATCAGTCTAACGAAATGTGCATATTCCATACACAGTATGAAGCTGATTGATCAGTTCTTGTCACGCAACTTGTGGTGCAGTTGCGGCATTTTGAAAAAGATGAGATGTTTTCAACAGGGTGTGCCTCCATTGGAAAGCCGTCGTCATTTGCGATCTCTAACAGTTTATCTGTTTCATGTACAGACATGCTGGATTCACCTGATTTGTTGACAAATGGGTTGTTGATCCATTTCATGGGTTCTTCACTGGGCCTTTTCCCCTTCGCAACTTTCTGAAGATGCCTGTTTCTTACTCCTTTTGCTGCTTGTAGGTTACATTTTGGTGCTTAAATGACCAAGATGTAACTAAGAAAGTAGTCATTTTTACTAAACAAAAAACTTCAGACTTAGATTATAAAGAAAATGGAAGTAATTGATGATTTCTTACCAATTGATCCATGGACTGTACCAGTCCGCTGCCTGGGGCTTGGTGACCACTGCACTATATTATCCTCATCCTTGTTATTACTGCGGACTGATCAACGTTTGACAATTTTACCATTGGGTGGTTGGTTTGTAAGTTGCTAGGTGACCATCAACCATTTTCTGGATGACAAGCTGACTTGTATCAGATTGTTGGCACTCAGATACAAGTTTTATTTATGGAGAAAATTACAAAGCACTGCAGTGTTTGGGTGTTTTTCTGAGATAATTAGTCTACCGAACAGCTGAAGCTGATCGGTCAAATCTTGTCACGTGATCGCGTCATGCCGCTTGTGGGCGCAAGTCGCTCACCTCCATTGGAAACGACGTGATATGCGAACAACCCCTAAAAGGC
This sequence comes from Danio tinwini, assembly GCA_903798205.1. Taxonomy (NCBI): domain Eukaryota; kingdom Metazoa; phylum Chordata; class Actinopteri; order Cypriniformes; family Danionidae; genus Danio; species Danio tinwini. Next base: position 2,623,350 of record CAIGQZ010000692.1, read on the forward strand.
CGCTATCATTTGCAATCTCCTTCAGTTAATCATCTTCTTGCAGAGACATGCTGGATTCACCTGATTTGTTGACAAATGGCTTGCGTATCCATTCCTTGGCAGTTTGTGGGTCCTTCACTGGGCCTTTTCCCCTTAGCAAAGAAACTTTCCAAAGATGTCTGTTTCTTACTCATTTTGCTGCTTGTGGGATAAATTTGGCTGCTCAAGTGACAGAGATGTGAGAGAGAATATGGTCTTTTTTTTTATTAAAGATCGTTCAGACTCAGATAATAAATAAAATGGTTATAATTAATGATTTCAGCCCCAACTGGGTCAGTTGGCATTTTTGTGTGGAGTTTGCATGTTCGACCCGTGTTTCCTCCGGGTGCTGCGGTTTACCTCACAAGTCCAAAAACATGTGGTAAAGGTGAATTGGGTAAGCTAAATTGTCCGTAGTGTATGTATGTGTGTGAATAAGTGTGTATGTATTTTTTCCAGTGACTGGTTGCAGCTGGAAAGGCATCTGCTGCGTAAAATATATGCTGGATAAGTTGGCGGTTCATTCCGCTGTGGCAATCCCAGATTAGTAAAGGGACTAAGCCGAAAAAAAAAGAATGAATGAATGAATGAATGAATGAAATTTTTTTTTTCGGCCCAGTACCAATTGATCCATGGCCCGGAACAGGTCCACGGCTCGATGGTTGTGGACTACTGTTATAGATTACCTTAAGGCTAACATGCTAATGCTAACATCTTAAAAACAACAACTTTTTGATTTCACTGTACAGGGAGTGCAGAATAATTAGGCAAATGAGTATTTTGACCACATCATCCCCTTTATGCATGCTGTCTTACTCCAAGCTGTATAGGCTTGAAAGCCTACTACCAATTAAACATATTAGGTGATGTGCATCTCTGTAATGAGAAGGGGTGTGGTCTAATAATAATTATTAGGCAACTTCCTTTTCTTTGGCAAAATAGGTCAAAATAAGGACTTGACAGGCTCCGAAAAGTCAAAAATAGTGAAATATCTTGCAGAGGGATGCAGCACTCTTAAAATTGCCAAGCTTCTGAAGCGTGATCATCGAACAATCAAGTGTTTTATTCAAAATAGTCAACAGGGTCGCAAGAAGCGTGTGGGAAAAACCAAGGAGCAAAATAACTGCCCATGACTTGAGAAAAGTCAAGCGTTCAGCTGCCAAGATGCCACTTGCCACCAGTTTTGCCATATTTCAGAGCTGCATCATCACTGGAGTGCCCAAAAGCACAAGGTGTGCAATACTCAGAGACATGGCCAAGGTAAGAAAGGCTGAAAAATGACCACCAATAAACAAGACACACAACGTCAAGACTGGGCCAAGAAATATCTCAAGACTGATTTTTCTAAGGTTTTATGGACTGATGAAATGAGAGTGAGTCTTGATGGGCCAGATGGATGGGCCCGTGGCTGTATCGGTAAAGGGCAGAGAGCTCCAGTCCGACACTAGCAAGGTGGTGGTGGAGTACTGGTTTGGGCTGGTATCATCAAAGATGAGCTTGTGGGGTCTTTTCGGGTTGAGGATGGAGTCAAGCTCAACTCCCAGTCCAACTGCCAGTTTCAGGAAGACACCTTCTTCAAGCAGTGGTACAGGAAGAAGTCTGCATCCTTCAAGAAAAACATGATTTTCATGCAGGACAATGTCCATCACACGTGTCCAAGTACTCCACAGTGTGGCTGGCAAGAAAGGGTCTAAAAAAGAAAAACTAATGACATGGCCTCCTTGTTCACCTGATCTGAACCCCATAGAGAACCTGTGGTCCCATCATCAAATGTGAGATTTACAAAGAGGAAAAACAGTACACCTCTCTAAACAGTGTCTGGGAGGCTGTGGTTGCTGCTGCATGCAATGTGTGATGGTGAACAGATCAAAACACTGACAGAATCCATGGATGGCAGGCTTTTGAGTGTCCTTGCAAAGAAAGGTGGCTATATTTGTCCCTTATTTGTTTTTGTTTTGTTTTTGAATGTCAGAAATGTATATTTGTGAATGTTGAGATGTTATATTGGTTTCACTGGTGGAAATAAATAATTGAAATGGGTATATATTTGTTTTTTGTTAAGTTGCCTAATAATTATGCACAGTAATAGTCACCTGCACACACAGATATCCTCCTAAAATAGCTAAAACTAAAAACGAACTAAAAACACTTCCAAAAATATTCAGCTTTGATATTAATACGTTTTTTTGGGGTTCATTGAGAACATGGTTGTTGTTCAATAATAAAATTAATCCTCAAAAATACAACTTGCCTAATAATTTTGCACTCCTTGTATGTGTGTGTGTGTGTGTGTTTGTAAAACATATAAATAACAGATCATTAACTGTGGTGAGCCCTGATACATAAAGGAGTAAGCTGAAGAAGAGTTTGTACATGCAATCTGATCTATACTTTCTCATAACTCATTCAGGACACGCGCTAGGGCTTCCCTTACCGTAATACACCTAAAACTCAGATTGTCGTGAGAACTTGTCAATAATCCTCAGACGTTCTTATGTCACACTCCTTTCCAGTGCCTGAATTTGTGCACACAAACTACTGAAGAAGGATCTTGGGAGCTATAGTGCTGATTGAGATGCAGCCACAGTCAGCTTCATATGGTTGTCTTGTGTGCCGTTTCAGGTGAGCTGGACCCAGAGCGGATGGGTTCGGGGATCCAGTATGGCGACGCGTCCCTGCGGCAGATCCGACAGCCCCGAGGCTCTGCTGCACAGGCCAAGCAGCAGTGTAACTGTTAGGGCTCTGAAGACCCTGAAAAGCCACCAGATGTCAGACCAGACACACACAACCTCCCCCTTCTCAGGTCAGTCAGCACTTTCATAGGACCAGAGCTGTAAATCACAAACAGTAATACACTTACAGTTTAAAGCACTATACACTACCTGACAAAAGTCTTGTCTTCGATTCCAGTTGTAAGAGCAACAAATAATACCTTGACCTCTAGTTGAACATTTGGAAAAGTGGCAGAAGGTCAATTTTTCTGATGAATCATCTGTTGAACTGCATCCCAATTAAGTGTGCCGCACGCCTGCTTTTGAGTGAAGGTCTCTGCCGTTAGATCACCCCCTGGGGGCTGGCTGCAGATCCAGCTCGAATGCGGCAGCGTCGGGTCGCTAACAGCCGCCGCATCTGGCCCAATTGACTTGGGCAGTGAGTCCATAGGCATCCGGCCTCAGTGAAAAGGGCCAGATGTGGCGGCCATTAAGGAGCCAACGCTGCCACATCCGAGCCGAATCGGCCCGCGAGTAATGTGCGCTGCGGCCCGGAGCTGGCACGATTAAATCTTTGTTATATAAAACCTCACCTTTGTTAATGTTATTACAACCATTTGTGTTGATAAAACAGCAAACGCAGGCTCCTATGTAAACGCAAAGTGTACATTAGCTAGCCTTTGTTGATTTGATGTACAAATGTTTGGTTGGAAGTTCAATTCCGCAGCTCCTCCTCTGGCTCCATCAGGCAGTCCTTCTGAGCATTCCCAGGCTCCAATTTCAGCAGCCTTTTGCGACAGTTTGTGCCCGTCACGAGGCATTCTTTCCTTCACAGCATTTAATGGAAAAAGACGCTGTTTATACAGTCATTGATCTTAAGCATCACGAACACCTGTTGGAACCCTCATGGACCCGAGATTTTCATAGAAATCTGTCATATTTGGTGAAGGAAAAATCATGGTTTGGGGTTACATTTCAGTATGGTGGCATGCGAGAGATCTGCAGAGTAAATGGCAACATTAACAGCCCGAGGTATCAAGACATTTGTGCTGCTCACTACATTACAAACCACAGGAGAGGGCAAATTCTTCAGCAGGATAACACTCCTTCTCATGCTTCAGCCTCCACATCAAAGTTCCTGAAAGGAGGTCAAGGTGATCAAGGATTGGCCTGCTCAGTCACCAGATATGAACATTATTGAGCATGTCAGGGGTAAGATTGAGGAGGCATTGAAGATGAATCCAAAGAATCTTGATGAACTCTGGGAGTCCTGCAAGAACACAAATTCAACAGATGATTCAAAAGAAAAATCTACCTTCTGCCACTTTTCCAAATGATCAACTAGAAGTCAAGTTATTATTTCAATTCAATTAATCTTTATTTCTATAGCGCTTTTACAATGTAGATTTTGTCAAAGCAGCTTCACGTAAAAGATTATAGTAAATTGAAACGGTGTCAGTCCAGTTTTTACTGTTGAAGTCCAGTTTAGTTCAATTCAGTGTGGTTTAATATTCACTGCTGAGAGTTCAAACACTAAAGAGCAAATCCATCGATGCACAGCTTCACAGGTCACGAAACATGCAAGCCAGTGGTGACAGCAGTGAGAAAAAAACTTTACCAATTGGCAAAAATGAAGAATTAAAAAAACCTTGAGAGAAACCAGGCTCAGTTGGGCACGACCATTCCTCCTATGGCAAATGTCTTGTGCAAAGCTGCAGTCTAGGTGCTGGAGGCTGGAGAGCGCTGGATGTCTATCGTGGAGAAGCTGCAGGTGGGAGTGGTCACCAGCTGGTGTACAGGTTGGCCCTTCAGGATCAATGCGAGGACTTGTCTGTCAATGGGGTCTAGGGATCTCATGCTGATCATGCTTATGTTCCACTTCGAGGCTCACCTTGTTTCAGCCTTGTTGCAAACTTAGCACCATGGGAAATAGGGCATTCTCTTATCGTGCACCTAAATTGTCGAATGCTCTCCCCACAAACATCAGGAATGCCAGTTCCCTGGACTGCCTTAAGAAACTTCTCAAAACTCATCTTTTTATTATTGTTTTTTTTTATAATTTATTATTTTTATTATTGCAGATTTTTTGCCCATCATTGATTCTGTTTATTTACTTGTGTAAATGTGTGTAAATCTATATTTATTCAGTTTTTTAATTATTACAGTAATATTATTGACTAATATGAAAATATGCATATAATTTATTTACAATACAGTTTGTAAAGTAATCTTTTCTGTCTTTTAGTAGATATATATTATATGAATGAGACACTTGCTTTTTTTACCAAATAAAGTGGATCTAATTGGATTTGCATTGTAAACATTAAACAAAAGTTAAAAAGGCAGCATTATTTTTTTATTTCATATATTAAGGTTTAAGTTAAAGTTTAAATCCACAGATTTTTAACACAATTGTGCGCAGAAATAGCAAAAATTCTGCAGATTCCGTCTGGCCCTACTTATAACTTATGAGGCTTTCTTTTAATCTGTATTTTTATTTTATTTATTTCATTTTCTGTTTATTTATTTGTTTATTTATTTTATGTTCTACTGTGTTTTGATGCTCTTGTTAGCGCTTTGAGTCTGAGAAAAGCGCAATATAAATATTTTTTATTATTATTATAATGCTTTCTACTCCTCTATAACATCACAGCAGCTGCTCAGGATACGGCGTGGTCCAGGATTATGGAAACCTCGGGAATAAAAAGACTAACATTAAAGACAACAAGACTTTTGTCAGATAGTATATACTAACTAGATATCACTGAGAGCGTTTCATTGAAGTTAATAATCAGGATAAATTGCTTTTTTGTAAATTGATGTAACTCTCTTCATCAGCTCCACGTGTCTCTGGGTTTGCACGACCCCCATCCCATCCCAAAATGTTACCCTTCCACACCCAGACACATCTGGATCATTTCCAAGTCCATCCTCAAGCTTTGACCTCTGACCTCAGAAAGCTGTTCACCAAGGACAGATCTCCTGACAGAACTGCAATGCTGGGAGAGCATAGGTGAATCTCCACCAGAAACCAAGATTGTGTGTGTGTGTGTGTGTGTGTGTGTGTGTGCGTGTACGACTGTGTGCGTGTGTTTTTAACCTCTCCTGTTATCTGTACACACGCAGTCATCAGCCATCATCTAGACTAAACCAATCAACCACAGAGGTAGATCAAATATTCATAATCCTAAACTAGGTTTCAACGAATAGTTTTATACATCGTGACATATCAGATCTTAGAGGGATAAAATTGAAAAGTAACTCATTTATTCATCCTCAAATGGTTCTGGTGCTTTGAGTTTTGTTTTTGTTTTTTTTTCTGTTGAACGCAAATGAAGATATTTAAAAGAATTTGGGAAACTGTTTAGCCATTGAAAAAAATATATATTATAGAAGTCAATGGTTACCGGTTTTGCATTTAATCGGAAAAAAGAATCTCTAAAAGGTTTTAAACAAGTGAAAGGTTAGTAAATTATGACCAAATTTTCATTTCAATTTTTAGTCACCCTCAAATGGTTCTAAAGTTGTATGAGATTCTTTATTTCTGTTGAACACAAATCAGATATTCGAAAAAAAATTTGGAAACCATGTTTAGTCATTGATATAGCATTAAAAAAATAACTATGGAAGTCAATGGTTACGGTTTCCAGCATTTTGCGAATTATCTTCATTTGCATTCAACCAAAAAAAGAATCTCTAATGGGTTCAAACAAGTGAAAGTTTAGTAATTGATGGGACGGAATTGTCATTTTAGTCACCCTCAAATGTTTCCAAAGTTGTATGAGACACAACCAAACCAATCAAACACACAACCAAAGATATTTGAAAGAGTTTTGGAAACCATGTTTAGTCATTGACGTACTATTGAAACAAAAAATACTATGGAAGTCAATGGTTACTGGTGTGAAGCATTTTTTTAAATATCTTCTTTTTGCATTTAACCGAATAAAGAATTTCTAACAGATTTTTAAACAAGTGAAAAGTTAGTAAATTATGGCAGAATTTTCACTTTTAGTCACCCTCAAATGTTGAATGAGATTCCTTTATTTCTGTTGAACACCAACAAAGATATTTGAAAGAGTTTTGGAAACTATGTTGAGCCATTGATATAGCATTGAAAAAACTATGATGGAAGTCAGTGGTTATCGGTTTCCAGCATTTTTTGAAATATCTTCTTTTTGTGTTTAACCAAAAAAAAAAAAACCTCTAACAGGTTTCAAACAAGTGAAAGGTTAATTTCATTTTTAGTCTCCCTCAAATGGTTCCCAAGTTGTATGAGATTTATTTATTTCTGTTGAACACAAACAAAGATATTTGAAAGAAGTTTGAAAACTATGTTTAGTCATTGATATACTATTGAAAAAAAGACATACTATGGAAGTCAATGGTTACCGGTTTCCAGAATTTTTTAAAATATCTTCTTTTTGTGTTTAACCAAAAAAGGAATTTCTAACAGGTTTCAAACAAGTAAAAGGTTAGTATATTATGAAGGAATTTTCATTTTTAGTCACCCTCAAATGATTCCAAAGTTGAATGAGATTCATTTATTTTTGTTGAATGCAAACAAAGATATTTGAAGGCGTTTTGAAAACCATGTTTAGCTATTTATATAGCGTAAAAAAAATACTATGGAAGTCAATGGTTACCGGTTTCCAGCATTTTTTGAAATATCTTCTTTTTGTGTTTAACCAAAAAAAGAACATTTAACGGATTTCAAACAAGTGAAAGGTTAGTAAATTATGACAGAATTTGAATTTTTAGTCACCCTCAAATGGTTCCAAAGTTGTATGAGATTTGTTTCTGTTGAACACAAATTAAGATATTTGAAAGAATGTTGGAAACCATGTTTAGTCATTGATATAGCATTGAAAAAAATACTATGGAAGTCAATAATCACCGGTTTCCAGCATTTTTTAGAATATCTTCTTTTTCCGTTTAACCAAAAAAAATCTCTAACAGGTTTCAAACAAGTGAAAGGTTAGTAAACGATGACAGAGCTTTCATTTTAATTTTTAGTCTCCCTCAAATGGTTCCAAAGTTGTATGAGATTAGTTTATTTCTTTTGAACACAAAGACATTTGAAAGAAGTTTGAAAACTATGTTTAGTCATTTATATACTATTGAAAAAAGCAAAAATACTATGAAAGTCAATGGTTACCGGTTTCCAGCATTTTTCAAAATACCTTGTTTTGCGTTAAATGGAAAAAAGAGCCTCTAACATGTCAATTATGATAGATTTTTCTTTAAAAAATGAAAGGTTAATTTAATTTTTAGTCTCCCTCAAATGGTTCCGAAGTTGTATGAGATTTATTTATTTCTGTTGAACAAAAAGATATTTTAAAAAAAATTGAAAACTGTTTAGTGATTGACAGTATTGAAAGAAAAAGAGATATGCTATGGAAGTCAACGGTTTCCTGCATTTTTAAAAATATCTTCTTTTGCGTTTAACCAAAAAAGGAATCTCTAACAGGTTTCACATAAGTGAAAATTTTGTATATTATGATGAAATTTTTATTTTTAGTCACCCTCAAATGGTTGTAAAGTTGTATGAGGTTTATTTATTTATTTCTGTTGAACACAAATGAAGATATTTTAAATAATTTTTAAAACTATGTTTAGTCATTGACATACTGTTAAAAAAAGAAAAATACTATGGAAGTCAATAGTTACCTGTTTTTAGCATTTTTCTAAATATCTTATTGCTTTTAATCAGAAAAAAAGTTTCAAACAAGTGAAAGGTTAATAAATAATGTCGGAATTTTCATTTTTGGATGAATTATTCCTTTATATTTGAATTAAATGTCCGTTTTGACATCCTTAGAAATGACAATTGCCGATATGATTGGTCCATGCAGGCTAGTTTGTATCCATTTCAAGCATTTCAAGCCAAATATTGAGCTTCAGCAGGAAAGTGGAGCTTTTTTAACTCCTTGTGTATTCTGATTTTTTATCATGCTGCATTGGCCATGCATTTAAAAGCGCTTTTAGGAGCACAAAGGAGGTGAGAGGAGTAAGAAACATCTGTTCGGATCTTGTCGGTCGCCACTATCTGGCTGATAATCAGATGTTTACTGAACACACCCCGATCTGGAGGTTATCAGCTAACTTCAACCTCTTGCGTTCACTTCACAAACCCTCACGCGCGATTTCTGTATAATTTATCGAAACGTAGGACTAAAAGTCAATGTATGTTCTGTTTTCGATTGAAGCTTTTGCACTTATTTGGTAAAAAAAATAAAATTAGGAGACAATTATAAATGCCTGTTTACTCTGGATTTTACTCTGCATTTAAGTTAAACATATTTTTTTGTTTTATTCTGTAGACAAGCAAAGAATTTTCTTACAAATTAAAAAGTAAAAATAATGTTTTTTGCTGAAATTACATTTGGTCAGAAGAACTTTTTTTCAGATATGTGTATATTCATCTATACACTATATAATAGCATGCCTTTAACTTCATGAGAGTTAAGTAATTAATCTTTGATGGAATAAACTCGGTTCTTCTTCTTCAAAAAAAGAAAGCTCTAAATAAATTTAGTTCAAAATTTGTCAGACATTTATAGACTAAAACAAATAACAGCATTTTACTCAAACACATTCCTAATTAATCCAGTAAATCCAGAGAAGCTCTGAATTTTCAATTGGTCTCTTAAGGTTTTTTTCTCAAAAATCTTCTCTAAAATGCAGTGTACAAATATCTGGATGGGTGAATCTCGTAAAAACTCAAGTATTCGAGTAATTTTCCTAAAGTAAAAAACAAAAACATAATTAATACAGATTATGACATTGTCAATTAGGCACATTTTCCGCCTACAATTTTATTACTATAATGTGCAAAAATATAGTTCAATTCTAAATAAATTCAGCTGATTTTAACCCCCACATACTAAAAAAACGTAGGACTAAAAAATCTATGTAAATTATGTTTCTTATTTGGTAAAAAAAAAAAAATAGGAGACCACTTGAAAATGCTCATTTACTCTGAATTTAGTTATGTGTTTAAGTACATCATAATTTTTTGTTTTATTCTGTAGACTCGTGATTGCATTTCATACAAATTAAAAACTAAAAATAATAGTTGTTTGGAGAATTTTTGCTGAAATTACATTTGGTCAGAAGAATATATATTTATATTAATTTTTAGACTACATAATAGCATGGCTTTATCATCATTACTGTTAAGGAATACAATTTTTTAAAGAATAAACCCAATTTTTTTTTTTTTTTGATGGAATAAACTGATTTTTGTTTTCATGACAAATGAAAACGTTAATTATTTTGACCAGCAGTCAAAATATAGCAAGTGACAATAGTCCGTTCGTAATTTGAAATAAATTTCCTTTATAAAATGAAACAAATAATGGAATTTCACTCAAAGAAATTCCTAATAAATTCAGTAAATTCAGAGAAGCTTTGAATTTTCAAGTGGTCTCCATTTTTCCACCCAACGATTTGAGGTGTAAAATTTTTCCAAATTTTCTAAAAATGCATTGTGTACAAATTTCTGGATGGGAGAATCTCATAAAAACTCAAGTAATGTTTCATAATGAAGTCTCAATAAAGAAATATAAACAAATATTTACTAAAGATTTTGTCTTCTACAATTGCATTACTATAATGTGCAATAATATAGTTCAATTCTAAATAAATTCAGCAGATTTTAACCCCCACATACAAAAAACATAGGACTAAAAATCTATGTAAATTTGGTTAAAAAAAATAGGAGACCACTTGAAAATGCTCATTTACTCTAAATTTAGTTCTGCGTTTAAGAATCAAAACATTTATTATTTTGACCAGTAGTCAAAATATGCCAAGTGACAATATTTTGTTCAAAATTTGAAATAAATGTCTTTTATGGAATGAAACAAATAATGGCATTTTACTCAAAGACATTCCTAATAAATACAGTCAATCCAGAGAAACTCAAACTTTTCAAGTGGTCTCTTAATTCTTTTAATATCTGGATGGGTGAATCACTTAAAAATCAAGCCTTTAAGTAAGATTTCATCCTGAAGTCTAAATAAATAAACATATTTACTAAAGATTTGGACATTTGTATATCAGTTAAGCACATTTTTTCTCCTACAATTTCATTACTATGATGTGCAAAAATATAGTTTAATTCTACAATAAATTCAGCAGATTTTAACCCCTACAAACTGGTTTTATTTCTAGATAAAAGTAATGCGCATAGGAATTTTAATGCTTTATTTTCAAACAAAAATCCCATAATACATCATAATTTCTGTTCCCAGATTTCGTTTCCCCCCTCCATGCAATATACCACTTTACTGTTGGGTTAATCATGTAAAAATGGACGCCGCAAGGTATATTGATTGAATAAAGTATATTTCCTCTGTTCAGCACATGTGAATCATCTTACACATGTACTAGCATTTAGTTCTCCGAATTTTGGGAACGGTTTATAAGCCCTGGTTACCCATGACAGGCAGATCTAGAGGTTAAAACCGGTGCGGTGACCCCGATTCCCCTGTGACGCCATCATTATGCACCACAGACAGACCCGTGTTTTAAATACTGTCTACGTGACGTGTTGGTTTTTCTTTTGTTTTCTCTCTGCAAGTGCACTTTTTTTGACTGTTTATATACTGTACCTATAGAATTGTACAATTTATAGTAATTTAATGATATTAAAATGAGAGAATATTGTTTGAGGAGTGATTTATTCCTTACTAAAGGACAACTGAGACTAGTCTGACACCATTTCAGCCGTTTTTAAAATCAGAAGTACATGCTGGTAGTCATAAATGATCGATCGTCATTTGTCTTCTATAACAAGCACAGCCTTAACTGACTTAACCACATGATTGTTCTACAGGATTCAAGCCTCATGCTCGCACATCGTCCAGTGTTTGTCATATGCACTTCTACTGTTACATCTGTTTCTTTGGTTCACTGTGATCAGATTTGCCAGGTGTTTTGACTTATTTAAAGTCGCAGTTTTTCAGATTTCGAGTTCTTAAAGGAATATTCCTGGTTATGTGCAACTTGCTAAATAAAATAATAAAAGTTTTATACCATGTCCACACGTACAGGGGTATTTTTATATAAAAAAAAAATTGTTTTTAAGAAATCTCCGTCCACAAGAAAACAACAAAACGCACTGAGATGCATGTTAATAGCATGCCAACCCAACAGGTGGCGATGGTCACACTTTTATGCAGGGTTCACACCAAATGGGGAATTATTATTATTATTTGTAAACTTAGTACAAGAGAATACAATACAATTATGAACAAAGTAAATAAAATTAAATTATCTTATACAAAGTATAAACCGATGCCATGGGTAAAAAATAGGTAAGATAATAAAAAATAAATAAATAAATAAACATTTATTCAATCAAATGAAATTTACATAACGCTTCATATGTTATATTAGCTTTTCTATTACTGATGTTACATAGTGTAATACCATATCGGTTAATCTCCTTTATAAAACGTTCACAATTTGGCTCAGCTTTGGCCCATTTCTTGACATGAGTAATGTTATTAGTTGTATAAGAAAATAGGTTGCACTTTTTGAATCAGTTCCATCTTGTACTAAAGCAAACATGACATCATATAATCCAATTTTTATTAGTCTACCAAATGTCCTTGAAATAAAGTTAGAAACATCAATCCAAAATAATCTTGAGTATACACATTGAAAAAAACAGATAAGTAACAGATTCTTTAACAGTACCACAAAGAATTAAGTATTTGCGCAAGTGAATTGCATTGAGTTAATGCATGCTATGGAACAGAGGCGGACTACGCAATGCATTTGATGTGAACGAGCGAAATTCGCCTCATTTGCGTCTTCTGCGTTTGGTGTGAGCCCAATAGTTTGGGCTAATCAGAAAGGAGAAAACACACTGACGTCATGAGACAAAAACTGGTTATAGTGTCCACACTACCACACCGTACCCGGAGTTTCGGAAAATCTTCACCCTAGCCGGAGGTTTTGATTTTACTTGTGCGAGACTCGTGTGGACAAACGGCAAAACCGCATAGAGAAAATATACAGTTTTGAAAACGCCCGTGTTCGTGTGGACAGGACTTTCAGTTTATGTACTTAAGATTTAAGCGCATGTTGTTGTATTTTCAAAATAATTTGCAAAAATCGAAAATTTACAAAAATCAATAAATCTCATGGCGCAAAAACAATAATAGTAACCTGGTATATTCCTATAAATATGGCACTGATATTGGTGAGTTTTACCAATAACTCTTTAAACTTGCATGGTGATGTTTTGTACAACCTAGGCTCATTGGAAATAGGTGCCTCAGCCTATATTTTTGCAAAATAAAAAAACATGGATGTTTCATTGCACATTTTAGATGACAAATCCACTAGAGCAGTGGTTCTCAAAGTAGGGGTCGCGGGACAATGAAGGGCGCTCGCCTGGTGATTTCCAAAAATCGTATTTATTTTTATTAAGCCATAAGAATTACCATATTTTATCCATAACCTATTGAAGAGAAAAAATAGTCGTTTATAGTTACTATATACTATATAGCTACTATAGTAGCTTAAAGTTACTAGTTCAATTGGATTGCGACCGCTGGGGTAATTACATTATATTAAAGACTTTTTATAAAAGATTTTATAACACCAGTTTAAACTTTCTGGCACATTTACAGCACTGACATACAAAAAAAATAAACTAAGGATAGACTTGGGTCTATTCGTGTGTGTGCTCCATTGCATGCAAGGTTTCTGTATTTATAACAACCTCAGAGGATATTGGGGGCATTGTTAGAAGAGTCACTGGCATTGTTATTTTGGGGGTCGCGGGTTGAAAAATTTGGTAACCTCTGCTCTAGAGGGTGCTGAATTTTGTGCTTATGTGTAATGCATTGCTAAAGGCCCCAGTATACTTTAAACAAAATTTGAAACAAACTACAAGCCGCCATCATTTTTCTGTTCAGGGGTATTTGCAAGCAGTGTGACACTTTTGCAACTGCGTCTACTGCAGTGCATAAGTGTGTAAACCGTGTACCATCTTTAGATAGCCTTTTTCAAACATCTTTTGAGAATGAAGAAGGAAAAAGAACTTTGTTTGAATTATACCTGGGCCTTAAGGGTACATTTTGTGGTACATTTCAGATACACTTCCTTCTTATACATGTCCACGAGAAGGCACTGCTTGTGATACAGATCACTTGACAAATGAGCTACTGACCTAATCCGTTCCCTAAACCTAAGCAATATTGTCTTCAAAAGCAAACAAAAGAGAAATGTGCAGTGTGAACATGTATAGTCTTTTTACATGAGTCTTTAACCGGGTAAAGATGCGTTTCTTTCCTGTAATTTGAAAGCAGTGTTAGCTTTAACTCATTGACAGTCCATTATTAGTCAATTGGCATTGAGAAATGTTAGAAGACGCAAAGTGTATGACACAGAAAATATGGAAATAGGGTCATTAAACTGGTGATTAGGAATGAACAGTTAAAAATGTTTGTTAAGGAACACGCTGAATTATTTGTTAACCCCACTCCAGGTATTTTAGGCCTATGAGAAGATTACTGATAACCCAGGATTCTGAGCACTCTACATCTCAAGTACAAAACCGTACGAAGAAAAGTTTCCATATGGACATAGATAAATCAGTTAAATCAACTACAAATCTACAGACATCAAGTTGTTTTGTGGTATTTATTTGTTGTGTTGCAAAAACTGCACTAAAATAGTGCTTTATTAGTCAATGATGTGTCTCTGTAAAGCCTGGTTTATACTTCTGCGTCAAGTAATCGGCGTGACCCACGTCGCAAGCCTTGAACGTAGCTGTGCATTTATACTTCTGCGCGCTGTTTCTGTTTCTCTGCAATACACTTCCAAAACGCTAGCTGGCAGTAGGAGTTTATGTTTCTCTGTGTCGAGTTTCTTCGCTGGTGTTTTGTTTTTTCTAAACACTTCCTTAATGTACAAGTGGCTCAAATTCGCTTATTTTGAGGTGGGAACCGGCAGACGTGCAACAACTTTAATTATAAGGTAAACACTCACTGCATTGGGCACGCGGCTCTCACCTCCGGGCACACTTGTCAGCACTACCAAGCAGACCAATCACAGAGCTTGCATTACGCGTACACGTTACATTTTCTGAGAGGTGCGTGTCAACGTTGATGACAGCCTTGGTGAGGGCTATGCGTCCATGCAGAACTATAAATCAGCCTTAAATATTATTAGTGTGAATTGGATCATAAATTGTTGGCGTCAAACTCTACTGTAATGTTCAGTTTATTTACAAACTGCAGTAAAATGTATGTTAAAGTATTTTTTGCAGTTCACAAATGTGAAGGCTGAAGCACGCATTTCTAATGAGCCTGTGTTGGTTTCTATGAAAGAATCGCTATACAAAACTTTTATGGAAACGTTCTAAATGCAGCAATGTGCAAACATTTAATAGGTGAAATCCAGCTTTTTCAGTGGGACTTCTCTGTATAGGTTTGGCATGTGGATTTCTCTCATAACCTTTGTGTGCACAATCCAATCATCAACATCATTTAGTCACAATCTGCACTGGGAAATTCTTTGACTTCACATGAGACTTCAGATCCCACTTTCAATAAAACAAATACTGGATTTTGCCAGTAAAATGTTTGTAGAGCATTAATCAGTCACAGTGTGCGGTCATTATTTTGTGCATGAATTCCAGTCATTTTATCAGGACTTTGTGTCAAATGTATGTTGGCCAACTTGAATGAGCAAAATGGAAATCCATTGATTTCATTTGAAACCAGCCCAATTTGGAATTTTGTTTTGGCTTGAAAGATTTTGCAGCAACTTCAAGTTGATGATGCAGGTTTGCTTTGCTGACCTACAGTAAGCTGCTTCGTTTGAAAGACAATGGAATGCTTTTTTTACATGCAAAAACTTGCTGACATAATTGGTCGATGAGACAAATTTGCATTAGCAGCTTGAGAAAAGAGCAAATTTTTCATTAGGAAACTTGGCCTAACATGAAACTCTTTCTTGTGCTGATTTCAATTAAAATCTTAAATATGTCCATTAAATTAAAGATACACTTTAAAAAGCGATGTAGTTGACTTAAAAAGTTGAGGTTTTGGAATATTTTATTTGACTTTACTTAAAGTCAGTAAACCTGTGGCTTTAATAATTTGAAAGTACATGAATTATGTGCGTAATTGTCAAAAATAAGTCAATTAAATAGTTCAAAGTTACAACAGGTTTACTCACATAGTCAACACTTTTTAGTGTATAGTTTACACTTTTTAGTGTATTGACTTTACTGAAAAAGTATATTGTTTTTAAAGGTGCTGTGTCTAAGTTTTTGACTCTTCTAAAGCATAAAATTACCATAATATGTGTGCAGATATTTAAGAAACATGCTAAGTGAACATACCTGTTTATCTGAAAAACAATGCTGAAGTCAGATATTCTGCTTTGAAAATGGGCATTACTTGCTGGAAGGGCTGTGTTTATTTTGGTCCCTTTAACCCACCCAATGCCAGTTTAGCCAATTATATTTCAGCACCACGAGTTGCCTTGGTGGAAAACAGTGTATTTCTTTCATTCAGTCTTGAAGGCTCTCAAAGCATACGTCCGTGACCAATATGTGACCTCCGGTGTACAGTAGCAGACTCTGAAATAAGACGCAGATTCAGAGTTCCTCGTGAGGTCATTAATTAGCAAATCACATAAATATTTCGAATGTAAACATTAGGTGAGCAGGTTACATTGTAACCCCGTGCCCTAACAACTTGTTACATGATGAGATTTGCAGTGATAAGCAATTTGGCTGTTTGCACCAGACGAAAGTTTAAATACTGCCATTCAGAAACAAGGAATAGTATACTCACTGCACTCCAACGAAATGGTAAGGTTTATATTCTAATTAACACATGTTAAACCTCTTTAACATTATATGTACTATGCTGAATGATTGATATGTGTTGGCTTGCTAGTCACAGTTCTGAAGTTCACTTTCAAACGGTTTATTTTCAAGACCTTAGGTGAAGTATCTGCTGCTGGCAATAAATGTCATGTTAAATGGCATTCAAACTTGCATCATTAGCATTTAATACTGAATGAAGCACACGAGGTGAACCTGAGGTGATCATTGATCATTCTGTTTTTCACCTGTGAGAAATACAGTAGAAGCCCTTTCTAAGAATAAAAATTTCAGGTGTTGGTTATGGCAAAAACTCCTTTTATTACAGAAAACAAATATATATTCCTTCTATTGTGTGCCATTGCTTTAAGTTAGAAAACACTTCAAATCAGCCCTTAGGCTCAATAGTCAGGCACATTCACGACACGTCAATCTGGCAACCTGCGCTTGCTGCATTTCAGAGAAAGAGCCGAGTGAAAATGTGTTTCGATCCAGGAGTGCAATACCTAGTTCAACCACTGGGTGTCAATCTTTCATGCTGCACCTTTAAGTAAAGTCAATACACTGTACAAAGCGATGTAGTTGACTTTACTTAAAAAGTGAGTAAACCCATTGTTTTTAAATCAATTAGTTGACTTAATTTAAAGTAACAGGTTTACTCACTTTAGGTAAAGTCAAAACAATGAGCTTACTCTCTTTAAGTAAATTATGTGCATAATTATTAAAAAATTCAGTTCAGTTAACTTAACAGTTCCAAGTTACGACAGGTTTACTCCATCTTTTTTTTTTTTTTAAGTAAAGTCAACTTGACCTTTTTAAGGCACCAAGTTTACTCACTTTGTTTTTGTAATAATCGCTTTTTACAATGTATGAAATGAAAAGTGTGTGGTCAAAATCCAGTCTTTTAAAATAGGATTATGAATTTCACATAAGGATGAAAGGTTTCCATTTGCACCATGTTGAAGTCCATCATGTGAATTCACTGCATTGACCAGTAGAAAGTTGCTCATTCAGAGCAATTCTGTGTGAGCTGACTTATTCAATTATTTTGCTCATTTAATTTCACTCAACTGTTGCTTTAATTATATTTCAACCTTTTTGTTGTTGTTGTTGTTGTTGTTTTAAATTTGGCATTTCATAACCAAATATCAATATGGAGTGCATTTGAAGAGCATAAACCAGTTGTTGCTTGGTAATCAGTGTGATTTGTTTATTCATAAATACTGTATATCTGGATCATGTATGCTGTAAATAAGATTGAATTTCTCTATTGGAGTGTTTGGAGGGGGAAGGTGCTTGTTCAATTTCAAGATTAAGGTTATAATTAAAGCTTGCTTGTTTTTTTATGTTTCGTGTTGTCGACTGTTTTGTGTGAGTGTGAAAGTTTTGTTCTGCTTATTCAAAATGGAATCCAATTAAATCTAATTTTAAAGTAGCAAATGTATAAAACGGTGACATTGATGGAGAAATGAAATCATCTGAATTTATGATACTTTAATTAATTTTAACTTGTTTGTTTTTGTTGATTTTACAATTGTTGCACCTCTAAACATAATTATTGTATGGCTCTAAGACTATTGTACAAACTAACCACAAATCAAATGAACCCAAACATAAAACAAGAAATTTTGGTAGGCCACAGCCATATCTCCCTGCAGCCCAGGACCGGTTACTCACTGAAGCTAAGCAGGGCTGAGCCTGGTCAGTACCTGGATGGGCGACCACATGGGAAAAACTAGGTTGCTGTTGGAAGTGGTGTTAGAGAGGCCAGCAGGGGGCACTCAACCTGCAGTCTGTGTGAGTCCTAATGCCCCAGTGTCAGTGGGTGCCGTCTTTCGGATGAGTCGTCATTAAAAATCCCATGGCACTTCTCGTAAAGAGTAGGGGTGTAATCTCAATGTCCTGGCTAAATTCCCTCTCAGCCTAATCATCCCCTATTCACAGAATTGGCTCTATCACTGTCTCTCCACTCCACCAATAGCTGGTGTGTGGTGAGTCCACTGGCGCCGTTGTCCTGTGGCTGCCGTCGCATCATCCAAGTGGATGCTGCACACTGGTGGTGCTGTGGAGAGACCCCCACATGATTGTGAAGCGCTTTGGGTGTATGGCCATACACAATAAATGCGCTATATAAATGCACATTACGTTACATTTCCATGAAAGTGTTTTGCATTTCTGTTCATTCAGCAGAATCTGATTTAAACCTTTTTTGTATAACATCAAGCTGCAAAAATTACAATAATAGTTATTGAAGTATTTTATTTTAATCATACAACCTTTATTGAATAATAGCCTTTTAAATGTCGGCCATATTAGAATAGATTGGAACTTAAATCTAAATAAAAACATTTTACAGCGTAGATGAAAGTAGAAAAATACACAATTTATTACTCTTCATTTATTTTAATTTGTGTTTTTAAAGACATATTCAATAAATCATGTTCATGTTTACTGTATGAAACATATTTGGGTGTAAAAAAGCAAATCACCTGTGAAGTTTTAGAAGTGTTAAAAACAAACGAATAAAAAACACATTTACACAGCAAAATCCTCAGTTCAAATATACTCAGTTCAGAGAGTATTTGGTCCCTTTTTTAAATAAGGGCCAACAGGTTGGTAATAAGTAAAGCTGCTGTTTGTGAAGTTGCTTTATGATCCTCTGCTGGGATTTTGAGAGATTCAATGTATTATATCTTATCTGATTTCATCTAAAGCTGTGACTGAAGTCAGTTGTAGTTCTGTGTTTGTTTATTAACAGCAGGTGTTCATCATCAGTGCTAAATTATTACCTAATTTATCCTTTCATTGTCTCATTAACTTGAGTAACTTTAACTCAATTTAGAGAGGGACCAAATTCTATCTAAACGGAGTAAATTTTACTCAGAGGATTTTGCTGTGGGCCGATCTTTCCTCCTCTCTTAAACATAGTAACAATTTTAACATCCAATAGAAAAGTGATTTTCTCCACTTCATACTATCTAATCATTCATTCATTTTCTTTTTGGCTTAGTTCCTTTATTAATCTGGGGTTGCCACAGTGGAATGAACCGCCAACTTATCCAGCATATGTTTTACGCAGCGGATGCCCTTCCAGCTGCAACCCATCACTGGAGAACGTCCTTACGCACTCATTCACACACATATGGACAATTTAGCTTACCCAATTCACCTATAGCGCATGTCTTTGGACTGTCGGGGAAACCGGAGCACCCGGAGGAAACCGACATGATCACGGAGAGAACATGCAAATTCCATACAGAAATGCCAATTGACCCAGCCGAGACTTAAACCAGCAACCTTCTTGCTGTGAGGCAATTGTGCTACCCACTGTGTCACCGCCATGCCTACTGTGTAATCAAAGAGTTTAGAATGACTAAGAGGCGACACTCAATAGAACGTTCCATTGCAACAGTAGCACCCAGCGATTCCGCCATTCTGGAGTGAAAGCGAACGGCTGTCCATTGGATCTTATTGCTGTCGCGATGGCAAGCAGCTGCTTTGTTTTTTATTTCTTCATTTAAAAAGCGCATCAAAGCTGAAATACAACCTAAAAGACGACTAACAATCTAACACTAACAATCATAGACTGGTGATCATCAGCACTTTTAATAGTTAATTTTACAGACTTAAAGAGCCACTATTACACATTTAAAAACAGTCATATTTCGTTTTTTTGGGTCTCCAACTACAGGCTGATATGCATGCAAGAAACACTTTCATTGGTCTTCTAATCTGCATCTGTTTTTACCTAATTATCCCAGCGACTCCCATATGAACCGTTCAGCGATTCATTTGTTCCCAAACCCCTCCTTAGCGTGAAGCTAATCTGCACTGATTGGACCGATGACAGCCTGTTGCGATTGGTCGACAGCGTTCAGCGCGAGACAGTAAAATGCTCAGCGCGGTTTATCAAGCCCCTGGGTCGCTTCATAGTAAACTTGCTAACACCACAGTAAACAGTACCCAGTTCTCAACAGTGTTATTCAGACACCTCACCCCTGAAAGCAGTGCAGTTAAACACCAGCATATTGCTCTATTCTTAAGTATGACACACATACAGTATTAATCCACACAGCAGCACAAGCTGAACTATTCTGAACCTTGACCGCTGCACGTGTGTAGGATCAGCTAACAGTGGCCATAGCCATGACAAACCGCAGTGGAACGAGCTCACAAATGCATTTAAATCTGTAATCAAAGTGGCACGCGTCGCGTTTTCAACGCGGCATTAGACGCGATATGAGAATATAAAGAGTTAACCTGATACAGTGCAAGCGGTTACAAGCAGGGCTTTACATTAACACCCGCCAACCCGCCAAATGCGGGTAGATTTGAGCTGTGGTGGGTTAGACAACCACTCTCTCTAGCCACTTTGGCTGGTTGAAGATAATTTTTAAATGATAGTTTTCTTAAAAGCAGGGTTTGACAATAAAGAAGGCCCAATATACGTGCAAATGTCATCTTAGAATCGTGAAGCAGCATGACCGACAAAAATAGCGTTCGTGCGAGCAAAGGAAAACAGATGAATACCGGATGAGAGGATGATCACTTGCGCGCACGGGTGATGTGATGCGCGCAACTGTTTAAAAAGCATTCGCGCTCCGGTTTCCTGGCGCGAAGCAACAGTGACTGGAAACGCAACTGCTGCGATCGGTTCTCTTTGAAATAGACTGGAGTGATGCTGATGCACTCACAATCCTGCTGCTTCCAAAAGCTCTGAATGTTTCTAAAAGATGTCTTTTTGTAAGCAGCAGCGGTTGTTGGTTTGAAGAGACTATTCTTTGAAGAGAACAAATTTAAGGCCTAACGTTACCTGTGTGCGCATCACGCGTTATCATCCTTCCATTATTACACACGGTGTGTTTTTCACCTGATCATGGTTTAATTATCATTTTTAGAATAACATTGCTTTAATAGGAGATCAACTCCCTATGTATGTGTAGCCTAGTGATCTGAGAGACCTTTAGCCTGGACAGACTAGGCTACTGTGCATAGTTTTAGATATGGCAATAATTATTTTTTAAATGTAATTGTTTTTTAAGAAAGGTTTTGTTGAATAGAAAGAGCATGTATACAGCTATATTTCGCATGTTTTGACATGTTAAAATTTTTGGCTAAGAAATAATTATTATTTATTGATTTTTGGTGTGGTCAGAGATAAATTTGGTGAATTCTTAGTATTGATCCTAGAAAAGCCCTAAAAATGAATTGCAATGCGACACTATGCAACCACAACCCATTTGCTCATGAACATTAAGTTCATACACAAAAAAGTAAAATGAATGAGGAGGCATGTGGACATAACACAAAGTCTAAATCCAGTAATTTTAGGATGCCAAAGTCGAATTTATGCATATATATATATATATATATATATATATGTATTTATTTATTTAATTTTTTTCCCCAACAACAAAATTGTGGCTAGTGAAAATAGCGAGTGGCTAGTAATGTTGGAAAACTACTAGCCACAGTGGCTGGTGATCAAAAAAGTTAACGTCAAGCCCTGCTTACAAGTAACAAAACATGTAGATCATTTCTATTTGCAATCATTGCTGTGCCACCTCTTGTGTGAAGTGTTATATGCTCTCAGGGCTTACCTGTACTCCTGCCTCTGTCCTCTGACAAGCTATCTCTGCGGGCTCCCATCGTGCTCACCCTGAGCCTTCGTAAGCCTTTGTAACGATTGTTGACCTCTGCGTTGTGTTGTTCGCAATCGTCACCAACTCAAAGTGATGAAATTCTCCAAAAGTGATTCTCAGTGTTTCTTTATTCTGAGAAACAAATCACATAACATCACATGAAACAGGGCAATATACTGCAGACAAAACCGTAGCAGCATCAGCCATTATCTGCTGAACTCTTTTTAACATTTTAACAAAATAAATTAACTTATAAAGAGTATAATTTCACATACCTGAGAAACAAATCAAATCACATCACATGAAACAGGGCAATATACTGCAGACAAAACTGAAATAAACAAAAGACGTAAAATAAACAACACTGTCACTTTAAGTGTGGTCTTGCATCATTCCATTATACAATGCCTTGATGGCAACATGTAATTTTTACTATGAGAAACACGAAGCTCGATAATATAGCATTTCTTAATACATATTCGCTGTTTAAATCTATCAGAAGCATTATACATTTTTTGACAACTCAATCACTCTTTTATATTCAAAAACAATCATGTTGTACACTTTATTCACATTGCTTTCACTCCTGTGTTCAGAGCTCACTTACCCGTAGCAGCGTCTGCTGAACTACGGTAGCTGCGCAAGGACATTAAGAAAAATGCCTGCATGTTTTAACCACTGGGGGCACCAAACTATCAATCATGTATACTCTTAATTTCATGTCATTCATCACAATGAATCTCTATTAACACTGTTACACCTTTCCAGTGCTGCGCACCAGCCTGAAGCCCAGCGTGCAGCAGCCTGCCTTTGTTTGACTTTGTGCCTAATAAACTGTCCTTATTTTGCCCGCACCCCTGGTGTATTGTCTGTCCATAACAAAATGGAGAAGGAAACTAATCCATGAGCTGTGTTCCTGTCCAGCTCTGTCAAAGTGTCGTCTTTTCTGATCCTTCCTTTAACAAACAGCTGACGACTCGCCCATTGTAAGCGTGCAGATTTCTGAACCACTCCTTTCCCTCACATTTCCAATAATATCCAGGTAAGCGCAGCGTCTTCATGACTCATGACTTCAGGATCTGTTTGTCTTTGCTGCTGTGTTAGTTGGCGGGGCCGCAGGTTTAAATATGCGCGCGCAACCATTATGTTTCTTATCTACGTCACGCTGAAACGGCTAGACTCGTTATCAAGACGATTTATTCAAACCACTATGAGTCCACTTTTCAATAGTTCTAAAAACTGTCCACTTTCACATTTAAGCTTTAGCTGGATATTTCACTTCACTAACTGCGTTCAAACCGAAGGTGGTAAGAGCATCAAAGGTCGCTCTGGCCGCCCTGGAGACAATGCTCTCTGCCTTCAGCTCCGGCGGCTAGAGCGTCAAAATTCGCTACATTGATCTTGCATTTAAAGGGGCCGTTGCAGCATATATATCAGTTATATTCCTGTATAAAAACATGCTTTCTAGTGTAAAAAATGTGCACTTTTTATCAAAACATATATAACATTAATGCACATCAGTAAATCACCAGTAACTTTTTTAATGTGTTCCTGTAAGAAAACCTTGTAAATAATTGAAAATCCGGCGACCGTAATATTAAAACCTTTGGGAACAGCTGTGGTTGGAACTGTGCGCTCTTGACTTCTCACAAGCGGTGGACTTCTACATTCTGGTTGGTTGCCGCCAAACCATGTCATAGCTCATTACCATAAAGTTGACTTGGGCTGCGTCTGAAACCACATACTTCCATACTATACAGTACGCTAAAATCAGTATGCGAGCTGAGTAGTATGTCCGAATTCATAGAATTCGAAAATCAGTATGCGAGAAGTGCCCGGATGACTTACTACTTCCGGCGAGATTCTGAAGTGCGCATCCCATGCACGCTGTGCTATCACATGATGCCCCACGAGAGAATTCATGAATGGGAGTGAAGCAACGCAACTGACGCAGGTAGGTCACGTGACCATGACAAAATGGCAGATGTAGTACGCCAAATTCCATTCATACTTTTTACATTCATACTGTATAGAACGTACTTTTCTAACAGCCGAGTAGTACGTTTAAATTCAAATGCAGTACCTACTGAGTACTAGGCGGTTTCAGACACAGCCTTGATTTCAACTCTCCTCGACGCCCACACCGGCGAAGACGCGCCGCGCTGCTCCTCCCCACTTACCGCCGCCGGCTCCCATTGAAAATGAATGACTTGCAGCTACTTTGACGCTCTCGCTGCTTTCGGTGTGAACGTACAGTTAGAGTTGTGTTACACACTACATGGAAGGTCATTTTCAAAAACCCATAATAGAGGCTCTTTAATGTTTAATATATTAACCATACTTGTTTTCTTAAAACTGTCACTTTTAGGTGAAATTACTTTAAATGACTAATAGTTTACGCACTGGCATAATACATATTAAAACTGACATGACATGATTTTCAAAATGGGATGTTGATAACAGATTAACATATTTTTTGTTGGAGTATTATATTTAAATAGTACATAGATTTTTTTTTTTCGAGTGTTGTCTATTAAAAAAAAGACTAAGAAAGTTTTTATTTAAATAGCTACTTTCTCCAAATGTATTTATTTTTTACATATTTTTATTCATCATTTATTTTTATGCTGTCATTAAAAATCATGGAGGCCATACAAACTACCAGATAATGTAGCTTTTGTTGTGTATAATCATTTTTGCATCACCCTACTTTAAATAAAATAAAACAAAAAAAATAGTTAAGTTATTTTGTTACCCTTTTATGTAAAACAGATATTTTAGATATCAGATGTGTTAAACTTAGTCTTGTCAACATTTTGGAAATTGACTGTTTTCCATACACTCTCATTCACACTCGTACACTACGGACAATTTAGCCTACCCAATTTACCTGTACTGCATGTCTTTGGACTGTGGGGGAAACCGGTGGATCCGAAGGAAACCCACGCGAACGCAGGGAGAACATGCAGACCCCACACAGAAATGCCAACTGACCCAGCCGAGGCTCGAACCAGCTACCTTCTTGCTGTGAGGGGACAGCACTATTATTTTGTTACCCTTTTATGTAAAACAGATATTTTAGATATCAGATGTGTTAAACTTAGTCTTGTCAACATTTTGGAAATTGACTGTTTTCATTGGTATATTGTTTTAAAATGTGACTTTTCAAAGGGGATTTACTCATATTTAACTCGGTATTGTAATTCATTCTGTCTAAAGTTAGTTATCTGTGCTCTTGTTCTATTAGAATTTTCATTCCAAAATGGCTGCCGCGTGACACTAGCGACATCTAATGGCTGTTTTCCAAATAGCAACAGAGTGTCGCCTCTTGGTAATTCTAAGCTCTTTGGTCTAATCATTCATTCATTTTCTTTCCGGCTTAGTCCCTTTATTAATCTGGGGTCGCCACAGCGAAATGAACCGCCAACTTATCCAGCATTTGTTTTACGCAGCGGATGCCCTTCCAGCCGCAACCCATCTCAGGGAAACATCCATACACCTTCATTCACACACATACACTACGGACAATTTAGCCTACCCAATTTACCTGTACTGCATGTCTTTGGACTGTGGGGGAAACCGGAGGATCCGGAGAAAACCCACGCGAACGCAGGGAGAACATGCAAACCCCACACAGAAACGCCAACTGACCCAGCCGTGGCTCGAACCAGCTACCTTCTTGCTGTGAGGGGACAGCACTACCTACTGCGCCACCTGGTCTAATCAACAACTTCTAAATAAAATTATGACTGTTATAGAAAAAAAAATAGGCTACATCTTTTGCAGACCTGGAATGCTATTTTTTTTTAACTAGGCCTTATTTTGAATGTGTTATTAGTGTTAAAATTACTATCAAAATAAACATCTTAACATGTTTATCTTTACAACAGTATATCCGTTGCTCACACCAAAATGAATAGACAATTCATTTTCTCGTGCTTGTTACGCTGTCCCATATTCTCCTCAGCACACACGGACATGCAAAGAATGAAACTCCTTACACTCATCCGTAAGAAAACACCTTCACCAACCCTCATAAATGTGCTATTTGTACTGTATTCCTGGAATATCATAGTATTTTAAATGGTCTAAACCAGACATTGAAAATTGTAATTTTTTGTACAAATCATTGAATATCAGGGATTTTTTTTTTGTCGCTTTATAATTTAGTTTTTATTTCTCTAAATGAGATATTTTCTATAGCATACTATATATATATAATGTCACTTAACAGTAATAATGTACAGTATAAAATATAAAGTCATGGTGCAGTGGAAAAATAATTAATATTGTGTATGACTCCCATGAGCTTGAAGGACTGCATCCATATTGGAATGGCAAAGAAAGTGTTCTTGCAGGACTCCCAGAGTTCATCAAGATTCTTTGGATTCATCTTCAATGCCTCCTCCATCTTACCCGAGAGGAGTATAATGTTCATATATGGTGACTGGGCTGGCCAATCCTGGAGCACCTTCACCTTCTTTGCTTTCAGGAACTTTGATGTGGAGGCTGAAGTATGAGGAGGAGCACTATCCTGCTGAAGAATTTGCCCTTTCCTGTGGTTTGTAATGTTCTGGGCAACACAAATGTCTTCATTCCTCAGACTGTTGATGTTACCATCCACTCTGCAGATCTCTCGCACACCCCCATACTGAATGTAACCCCAAACCATGATTTTTCCTTTACCAAACTTGACTAATTTCTCTGAGAATCTTGGGTCCATGTGGGTTCCAATAGGACTTCTTCAGTATTAGTGATGATTGGGATGCAGTTCAACAAATTGACCTACTGCCACTTTTCCAAATGATCAACTAGGTCAAGTTATTATTTGTTGCTTTCCAAACTGGGATTGACGACAACACTTTTGTCAGGTAGTGTTTATGGTTATGCTACTTTTCAGCTCCATTTATTTCTTTATTTTTAAGCTCATCAACAATCAGTTGTCAAATGCAGCCACACTTTAGACATCCTTGCTGAAAAATCCAGCTTAAACCAGCCTAAGATGGTTGGCTGGTTTTAGCTGGTCGACCAGCCTGGTTTTAATGGGTTTTTGGCAATTTCCAGGCTGGTTTCCAGCCATTTTCAGCCTGGTCTTGGTCAGGCTGAGAGTTGACCAGCTAAAACCAGCCAAAACCAGCTTAAATCAGGCTTGTCAAGCTGGTTTTAGCTGGTGATTTTCCAGCCTGATCAGCTAAGATAAGGCTGGAAATGGCTGGAAACCAAAACCCCTCTAAAACCAGACTGGTCGACTAGCTAAAACTAGCCAAGCTGTTTTTTTTCAGCAGGGATGATATTTAACATACATCGGGATAAAGAACATGCACAATACTGATATCTTCACTACCATGAATAATTATTTATACTTTTAACAATATTCAGATATATAATATATTCAGATTGTTGTATTAACAGTGCTTTCTACTTTTCACATGGCCTATTTAAAATTATGTCAAAATTAGGCCTAGTGACTAGGCCTAGGTTGAATGCATATGAGACTTTGTGAAGTTTTACGATCGATTTGCAATTTAATTTCTTTAAAATATTTATTTACGTTTATAAAATAAAGGAATACACTAAGTATTTATTAGTCATTGTACCTTGTAAAGTATTTATTTATTTTCAAATAGTTTCTTAGCAGCCAATCCTGATACCAGATCGTGATAAAAGCTTAAGCAATTGCAACAACAACAAAAAATTACCGGCAGAAGCCTATAGCAGACTGGACCTGTTAATTAAATTTAACGTCAGAATAAATATTTTAGGATCTTCGGCTTCAAAATAACCACTGGGTGTTGAAAAATAAGATGACTGAACAACTGCATATATGGTTTGTAAAACTAACATTGAGCTATCAAATATGGGAGAGGGAGCACTTCACAAACTCGTTTTTTGTTCATATTGACTATTAAAGTCCTGCAAAATTATATTCAAAATTATGTAAAGCACAACAACGGCATGTTTTTTTAGTCTGGGAATACGTTTTAATTACATATAGTTATACGTTCATTTCATTGATTAGGTCGAAATACACAGATTATCCTAATAAATATCTAATTACAAATAAAATCAAAGAAATCTAATTTAAGATACTACACAAATTGTACCCTGTTAAGCATTTTTTAACCAGATTTATTGAAGACATGAATGTCAATTGTTCATTCTGTTTATCATACCCAGAAACAGTATATTTTCTGGCATTGTCATAAACGGTATCTAAATTTATAAATGATGAAGTGCAGTCAAATTTTCTTTAATTGTATGAATATGTTATTTTTGTTTTTTTGAATAAGATGTTGGAAAATGAAGCTTATGTTATTAATCTTCTGATTTTACTTAGGCCTACCAAGTTTCATATCCATCGATGTAAATTTAGCAATCAGAAACCTCTATTTTTAGTGGTACTAAAGAACTAAATATTTATATAAATACCATTAAGGAGAGTTCAAACTAAAACGCTGTTAAAACCGTATGTTTCTTTGACACTTAAGTTATTGTGAGTTAGCAAGGCCTAGCATTATTAATTGTAGCATTTTTTTTGTTATTTTTTTTACCTATTGAGTTGTATCTATATAAATTTTTATATACTTTTTATTTTGTATACTGTTTTGTATGTCTCGTTCTTGCATTAAAAATAAATAAATAAAAAACTTTAAATATTACACAATCCTCAATGTCCGATAGATGGCAGTATTTACATGTTAAAAAAAACTCGATACACTCAAACACATTTGAAGTTGTACGTTTTATTTCACCTTCATGATTATATATACACTGACTGAAACACATACGTGAGTGACACACCACTTAAATCAGCGTTTAATCTGCAATCTGCACAGGAACAAATAGACAGATCTACAATACTTCAAACTAGGGCTGAAGGGACGAAAAGAAAGACCATATAAAACATACAAGTACAAAACAAAGACAAAAAAAAACTCATCGTAACGTATGACCCAAACTGTAATGGAATTTTCAAGGCTGAGCGGTTGCCATAGAGCTTTTTGGCGCGAGGGAAGCAGCGCCACAAAAGGGGAAATTAAAAGTAGACCATCTTTTGTCATTTCCCTCGAGCTTCATTCTTCCACTCAGCCTTGTTCTCTAAAGCTCTCGCTAATCGCCGGCTTCAGTTCTCCACAAAGCCAGAAGACTTTGAGCAATTACAACGAGCAGAAACTGACACGGTTTAGAGGCTTGGAATGACTGGTTAGTTCATACAATTACGTTTCAAACAGATGCATATATAATGTAGGCTATATGTACACATTACAAAACAACCTTCACAGACTTTGAATTGAAACACTGCGAACAAGCTGGCCGTGTTTTTTGTCTTGTTTTCACGGTACTAACATCAAAACATACATTGAGAAGTACAATTGAAGCGATAGTTGACACCCCCCCCCCACAATTGAATGTCGTTTAAAACATTATCTTAAAAGTATATCCAGCCCATTCTTTTGCCGCCATTTTGATAAGCAACGGAGGCTGTCGTAAATATAAACATATTGATTTATATGTTTGATTTTGTAGTAAAATGTTGCTGTAAACTTAGTTTTTGATTTGTTTATGTTGTAAAATTTTGGAATTTTAACCTTCATAACGCTTTTAACCATCCACTTGTTCCCCCGTCTGAGTTTCTTTGTACAGTTGAATACAAAAGAAGATAATTTGAAGAATGTTGGTGGGGAAACACCAACCCCAACCGACCCCCCAAATTCATGAAACAAATTCATAAAACCACTTGAGTGAGAGTAAATGGAAAGGATATATTTTGTTCTCTCCTTCATTTTTCTTTAAATTCACGGTTAGGTTGATTAAGCTGTTACTTTTTAGAGTTGCAAAAATAGGCTAAACAAAATGAATACCATTGGGCAAGGATTAAAAGTAATGTTTTTAATAATATACTTTTTAATTTATATCACTTCATAGGACCTAATTGTATCATCAGGAGTAATAGGTATAGACAGAAGGATGTAAACAATAACAATGGGACAAATGTATTTCCTGTTTTACATCTTTAATTTCCAAAGCTTCTTAGAATCCAGAAAGCTCCATATTGATACTTTTTTAATGACAGCCATTAGTTATAACAGTTTTGAAAACGTTTTAAGACGAGCAGGAGCTGTTCATGGACCAATGAAATCGCCATATTGAAATGGTCTATTAATTTTGTTTTGCCTGTATGTTTTTTTTTTTTAACTCTCAAAGTGCCCATAGTTGTCGCGACACCATTTTTATATGACACAATTATCTTTAATGCTCTATTGTATAAAATAATATAGTCACCAACAGGAAGAACTATCACCTTTACGTATTTGGAATTTTAACAATATATGGATAGTGGTACCAGAAAACAAGACAAAGCAGTAACAAATTTATTACTTGCAGTGCAGCAAATTAAACATTTGATAAATTTTATAATAGTACATATATAGGAATTTATTGAAAATGGACATCAAATGAACTTTCTCATTGCTATATTGCAGTGCAGCCCAGGAATCTTGCAATTATATGACTGTCACTTTCGTGCCATGGCAGTTTTTTGGCCCACATGACGCTATTATCTGTGTTAGTGTTAATGAACAGGCTAGGAGAGGCTTCCAGTCGAAAACACTGAAGTCTAGTGTGCTATAAAAAAAAATTAATCGCTGAAGAATTCAATTCTGGCTATGCCAAAATATAATCAGGTCACATAACCGAGGAAGTTTTACGAATTCTTATCTGCCCTGAAAATTCATTAAGTTGCAGGACAGAACGGCAACATCCTTTGTGGAGGATGTGAGTGTAAAGAAAAGGTGAAATGTTAGAGGATGAATTTCAGCATGACAACACTCATACGCACAAATCATATGGCTTGGCTGCAGCGGGGTGGGCGGAGCCTGACACAATGGTGGTTGTTTGATTGGTTGGTTGACAGTTTACTCCAGAGACTGCAGCATGAGGAGCTGCTTGAGCACCTTCGTCTGGCTGGTTTCTCTGATCTCTCCTGCTAGAAACATCTCGTCCACCACCGTATACACCTGAAACACATCCGCAACACTCCTTTATAGCAGTTCACATATAGGGGGCGCTGTTTTCAACTAACTTGGTGCTTGTGCATTTTGGCAGTTTGATTACATGCTTTTGCCATTAAAAATATATATTTTTGCTAGTTGTTCAATCTACTTATTTAAAAAGAGCTGAATCAACACAATTCTTGAGGTTTTTTTTTTTTTGAGGGACAACTTAATTGTTTTAGTTCCAATCCACTTTAATTTGCAACAAACATTTGAGTTAACTTAATTGATTTGTGTTTGGTCAACATGAAGTAATTGTGTGGAACCCAGCATTTTTTACAGTGTGGGAGCCTCAACTTTTGGTATACTTCTTGACTAAAATGCAGTTCTATTCGAATTTCAACTCTGAAAACGTTATTTTGTGAAAATAAAAATCATATGTGTGTGTGTGTGTGTGTGTGTGTATTATGTTTCAGGTGTATAGTCACGAGTATTTGGCGACCAAAACAACAATGGTGAACTACAGGAGCATTTTGTTTATTAAACATAATAAATGTGCAACAACTTGGCATTATCAGTACACCTTTACATTACAAGAAAAGGAAACAGGTGCAATTTCACACCTAACTGTACGTTCACACCGAAAGCAGCAAGAGCGTCAAAGGTCGCCCTTGCCGCCCTGGCGACAACGCTGTCTGCCTTCAGATCCAGCGGAGAAAGCGTCAAAATTCGCTACATTGATCTCATATTTATAGGGGCCGCTGCAGCATATCATATCAGTTACATTCCCGCATAAAACATACTTTCTAGCGTGAAGATGTTGCACACTTATTATCAAATTCATTTAACTACGGAAGATCTAGTTGCATGTAATGTGGCTTTGCTCCACTTAATTATCCAATGTGTCCATATGTCTGAAATATTCTAAAGCAGCAATACTGTTTTGTATTGTCATGTGAGATTCCCGTTTTTTTTTAACGAAAGAAAATATATAACATTGATGCACATTAGTAACTCGCCAGTAACTTTTCAATGCATGTTCCTGTAAGAAAAACATAGCAAATAATTAGAAATCCGGCGACCGTAATATTAAAACCCTTGGGAACAACTGTGGTCGGAACCAAAGTTCACAGTGACTGTGTTCTCTGGACTCCTCTCAAGCGGTGAACTTCTACATTCTGATTGCTTGCCGCCGAACCGCGTCACAGCTTATTACCATAAAGTTGATAAGCTTGCTGCTCCTCGCCACCGGCTCCCATTGAAAATGAATGACTTCCGGCTACTTTGATCCTCTCGCCACTTTCGGTGTGAACGTACAGTAAGGATATTTAATGTGAATGACATCATTTATGGACTTGTAATGGACAGTAAAGAAGATGCCTTCCTAATCAACAAACCGTTTTGCTTGAAAAATTTTACATACATAAATTAAAATATTTGAAGGTAAAAACAATTTTTGGTGCTTTTTATAATGAGATTCTTTCATATATAAAATCCCTTAAGATAATGAAAACAAAAAGTGCTATTAGTCTTCTATCTTTGAAAGAAAAATATAAATTACAGAAAAAACCCTAGTTCTTTTTATTTAGCTAGTTATTATTTTTTTTAAGATTTAGTTATGCATGTTATTTTACTTAAAACAAGACATGTTCTTGTTTATTTATTTATTTATTTATTTTCTGACAAAATTAATGGCATACTAAACATGAGCTTACATATTAACAACAATTACGATATTTTAGTATATGATAAATATTTCATATGCCTCAATCAAACAATGATCTAAGACTTATTTTGGGATAGTGATAACTACACTGTAAAACTCAACAGTCAACTTTATCAAATGAAATGAGTGTAGTTAACTCAATTTACAGAAAGTTAATTCTACTCATTTGAAAAGGCTTTTGAACTCAGTGTTGAAGGTAAAGAATTAATTAAATACATCATTACTTCAACTTAAATGGAGTAAATTCACAGTACTCATATAGATTAGTTTTTAACTCAAATTGTTTGTTGCAATCGGTTTCCTCAAACGGTTTGAGTTGCCTTAACTTATTGGGTTTTACAGTACTCGGGTGGTTTAAGTTCTCTTCATTTATCAGGTTTTTACTGTTCTGAAATTGCTTCATGTACTCAAATGGGTTAAGTTCACAGTACTCATTAGAATTAGTTGTAGCAATCGGTTTCCTCAAATGGTTTGAGTTACCTTAACCTTTTGGGTTTTAGTGTAGGGCCACACAGAATCTGCAGACATTTTTTGCTATTTCTGCACAGAAAAAAAAACTAAAAACTTAATATATGAAATAAAAAATAATACCTTTTTAACTTTTATTGAATGGTTACAATGCAAATCTAATTAGATTCACTTATTTGGTAAACAAACATGTGACTCATATAATATATCTACTTAAAGACAGAAAATATTTCTTACAAACTGTACTGTAAATAAATCATATGAACATTTTCATATTAGGTCAATAATATTACTGAAATTTATTTAAAAACTAAATAGTAAATAAATAGACTCGATGGGCTAAAAATCTGTGGAAATCTGCAGATTTCTGATCACACAGATTCTGTTTGGGCCTAGTGATAGCTGATAATTTTATGCATGAAATAACATAAACATATAAAGATTCATAATTGCATAAATACCATAATATAAAGATCTCTTATGCTATCAAATAATATCTAATTCTAACTTATTATCTTATCATCAGTAATTACTTAAAAAAATGTAATTTGTTGATTCCAAACGGTGTTCCATTTCGATAAAATTAAATATTTCTGATTATTATTTTACATATCAAGCTTTATATGGTAATATATACATGTCTCATCAGTGTGTGTTTGGTGTGGGCCGCACTGTGCGGTGTTCACACAGTAGGCGGCATCAAAAATACATCAGGTAATTAGCAAAGCAGAAATCAAATGCCATTATCTGTGGCAACTTTTTTTCTATAATTACTTCTGCTTTTCCTTCAGCCTCTCTCCTTCTCTTGCACTAAATGGATATGGATGTTCTTAATTGCATGACTGTTGTAATTATGCAGAAAATACCTGTTGCCATGGAGCTGCATTGCTGCTGAAACGGAGAGCTAATTACATCTTTTTTCTAGTTTTTGCTGCTTGTGCGGTTTTTTGTTTGGTTTTGGCCAATGAAGCTTTTCTCTCCTTTTACTGAAACACTTTATGGACAGAAGTAACCAAGCATTTATCTTAACAAAATGCTTCTAAATGGATAAATCAAGTCATAAATCAAGAAAATGAGCACTTATTCAGCAAGGACACGTGATTGTACAAGATACAATATATCATTTCAGCATCGATATCGCAATGTGTGAACATGCAATAGTCCCATCCCAGGATCACCAATGTCAAGTTGGTATTACAGTTGATCAGGACCACAGTTTCAGAACATGATTTTTGGGGTCTTCGCAAAGTTCAACCTTAAGATAGAGTGATAGATTTTTTCATTTGAAAGTGTTTTTAGGACTAGTGACTGTGTAAGACTTGAGCAAACTTAAATCGAGAGTTTACAATAGTATATAAACCTAAATAAATTGCATTTATTTATAAAATGGAGACTCTACAATATGCAGTGTTATTTCACATATGATTATTGAATTTCTGTAACTCAATACTGTTACATTCCACAGAAAAACATAAAAATTCATTTGCATCTGTTCAATAATATTGTATTTCATGCAGATACTCCTGTACAAAATAATCCCAATCAATGCAAAATGACGAATTCAATCCAAATAGAGTTATGTCATCTTCTGAAATTATATTCACATCGCAGACAAACTAAACATCGCAATGTCAGATTTTGTCCAATATAGTGCAGCTGTAGTACAAGACTAATGTAATAACGTTGTAAAAGATTTTCATTTAAAACTAAAACCAATATTTTTAAATCAATTTCATCAAAATCAAAGCAGCACAAGAGATTGATACTAATAAATGACCCCATTAGAATGATTTCTCAAAGATGCTGAAGAGTGAAATTCTGAAAATTCAATAAAACATCCCATTTACATTGACACATTTAGCAGACGCTTTTAGCCAAATTGACTTACAAGTAAAGATAAAAGAAGCACTTCAAAAAAAAATCAAAAAAAAAAATAAATAAATAAAATAAATCACAGGAATAGATTAAATTATATCTATGGGGTTAGCAGATCATTTTCTCTGGATGCACTGGATTTACGTAAAAGAGTAACATTTGTTTTATTCTAGAAGGGCTTATAAAAATAGTCATATACAATCTTTTTTTTATTTATAAAATGACAATTAAAAACAACTTTTTATTTGTTGTGATTTGAAAAATTAGGATCATTCAAGCAAATTTCAATTGTTATCAAATATCGAAGGTGAAACACTGGTACTATGTTGTCTACAAAGGAATAGAGATGTCTGTAAACACAGCACCTTTTTGTTATTTTGGCCAATTACCACCATTTAAAATGTAGGAAGACAAATGTCGTTTTTTTATAGAACAAAAATGTATGTATGTATTAAATGTAAATCCAGAGAAACTGAGAATCTT
This sequence comes from Danio tinwini, assembly GCA_903798205.1. Taxonomy (NCBI): domain Eukaryota; kingdom Metazoa; phylum Chordata; class Actinopteri; order Cypriniformes; family Danionidae; genus Danio; species Danio tinwini. The sequence goes on from CAIGQZ010000692.1 coordinate 2,659,127, forward strand.
TTAATTTTTCTTTCTGTAGCGGTGTACATACTTAATATACATACATTTACATGTATATGTATACATTTACATCCACATATCAATATTAGGGCTGCATGGTATTGGAAAAAACTGACATTTGGATATTTAGTTTTTTTGTTGTTGATTGTGATTGGCGGTGTAACGAATCACAAATCTCACAATTCGGATCACATTATGTTTTTTTTGTCACGGATTGGACCATTTTTCGGATCAGCCAAAAATGGGAGGAGACAAATGTAAAAAAAACAAACAAACAGAACTGAGAACCTGTAATTTAATTAAAAATAAAATGAAGAAATAAGCTGAATAAAAATTAATTGAAAATATTTAGTATTGTGAAAAATGTGGTTACTTCTACTGTTGCTAAATGTAGAAATCTAACATTATAATTTGTACCCATATTTATTTTTAGTCTCATTTTCAATAAATGATTCAGTTATTCACTTATAAAAATTTGTTTCATTGCTAGATGTGTCATATTTGAATTAATCAGTTGCAAATTTTTGATATCTGGTTTTACCTATTGGTAAAATAATGTAATTTCTGCCTACAACTTTTATTTTTAAAGCGTCAAATTAAACGACAGTGATTTTAATCTTTTACCACCTCAGTGGTTTTATCTAAACTATAAACTGTTATTTCAGTCCTTCTGTGTTATTTGACTGTTGTAAAATAAAGACTGAATCTCTCTTGATTTTTGCCTTTTGCAAACATTCAAGGAATTACTAAACATATGTAAATCAGCATCATATATAATTTATGTTGCGTGATTATTGAGATCCTTTTAGTGATTAATTGCAGCTTACACTGAATGAATTGATGCAGGCTAAACACATAGTGACAGAAAACACCTTTAATAACCTTCCTTTAATAACCTAAAGAAACACTTCCAGAATAACCTACCACAACTTCTTGAGTCATCATCATATTTTACAGGAAAGCCTAAATGCTTTCATACATGTGATTTGAATGCGAGAGGCGATCTCTCTGTGATTGTTACAAATTTATTAAAGTTAAAAAAATAATAATTAATAATCTTCGCGTATACTTGTGTTCCGAACTATGTGTTGTGATCCGTTACACCTCTAATTATGATTTGAATATAATTTCACAAGATGACTTTATATTTGGAACTCTATTTGGAAACAATTTATATTTTTAGAAGAGTGTACCTGCATAAAATATACAAAATTATACAAAAATATACCAATTAAAATAAAAGCACAGATAAAAGCAATAGAATAAAGATTCAATAAAATAAACAGCGCTTCATAGTTTTCAGTGGAAATTTTGAATTTCTTGTGCCCAAACGGTTTAAATTAGCTTAAAATTTAGTCACAAAGCTTTAAAAATGCATTAAAATGAAATAATTTCATACTGTTAGATTAGGTCAAGTTTTATTAATCCCAACGTGACATTTTAGATCCTGTTATGTGACTACTGCAGATAGACACATTGATGCTAAAAATATATATATCGCGCAGCCCTAAACAATATAGCACTTGACTATTTTAGCTTTGATTTAAAAGTGCTCCACTTACCTTGTAGAAATTGAAGACCAGATCTAATTCGCACACATTGTGGAAATACTCATTAAGAACCTGTGGAGGAAAAAAAATGACGCATCAGTGGCGTCATTCACTTTAGTAATGAGCAGCAGCAGAATCAGCTGGCTGTTTTTTTTTTGTTTTGTTTTTTTTTTGGGTTGTGACCCAGGCATCTGTTTGTTTGTAGTCCAGTTGTTTTCAGTATGTGGGCCGATTTGGGCCAGTGGTGGTGTTGGTGGAGTTGTTTACAGTGAGGGTCAAAGGAAGTCCCAGAATTCCATGTCACAGTGTTCTTGAACTCCTGGCCGCTGCTTTCCCTCACAGCCACATTCCAAAGCAAAACTACACCAACACAACTGTCCCACAGTGCTGCTTATGGATTTACCTGGAGAGAGCCCTCACTAATCCTCATTTACTAATGATGTGTGGGTTACACTATATTGTTTTTAGATTGGAAATGTTTATTGTTTTTAGATTGGAAATGTATTGGAAAATATATGCAATATTATTATACAGATAATATAAAATTATATAATACAATAATAATAATAATAATAATAATAATATAATATAATAATATAATTATAAAAATTATATATATATATATATATATATATATATATACACACACACACATTTATTATTCTGTCATTTAGTTCCTTAAATAGGGTGCTATTGAGCTTAGGAATATTAACAGTTAACATTAAAAGTGTTAATGACTAAATTATGTTACTTGTGTTACTTTGTCTACAACATATAAGTTAGTATTGATTTTATTATTATTATTCTTTTCTTTGTTAAATGTATATATTTTTATAATTATGGTATTTAATTTGTGTTACAGAAGTTTTTAGTGTGAAAAGGAAGTCTTTTATTTGAATTGTGATTACTATAATGGATATAAACGGATAGACGGAAGGAGACTGCACATGGTCACAGCATCCCAGATATGCGGTAGGCATGGGACAATAACTGTTTTCAAGGTATACCGCGGTTTGTAAAGTCAAAGCTTTAAAACTGTCAAAATTTTCTGTGATACCGTTCCTAAGGTATGTGTAAGATTTTTTATTTACTTTTTTTTGTTTTTGTTTTTTTAGGACAACCTTATCTCCAGAAGAAAAGACATCCAAAGATGATGTTTTAAACTGTAAATCTGTGTTTTTGAAATAAAGACAGCAGAAGTCAATGATTCATTTTAATAATTTAGCCGGACATGTTTACTGCTCCAAAATATTTTAAATGTTTCTCAAAATAAAAAATATTGTGCTCAAAGGGAAAAAAGTTTGTTGTTTTTTAGCTAGACATTTAACAAGAATATATTTTATAGCAGCAATCACAATACCTTGTAACCGTGATTTTTTATCCAAGGTTATCATGCCGTCAGAATCTTATACCTGCCCATACCTAATATGCGGTCTGCAAGGGTCTAAAAGTTTAGCTCCTGGTTTAATTGCAAAACAAGGTACGGACACTTCATATTTCAATGTGTTTTTGTATTGAGTTTGTTTTATAAAATGAATTTAAGTGATGTTGTTTATTTGTATATGGTTTTCATGTTTATTTGTTTCTGGGGTTTTTTTTATACAAGCTCTTACAGGTCGATTTTACAGAGATTTATATGCATTCTGCACTTGAATAAATTGTGAGAATCACCAGTGAAGGAGTCAATTCTTTATTGAGCCAGGCAGCTACACGTTGCATTTGCCATATAAGGTAAAATGTCAGAGAACTTTGCAAATTGTGGGAGAATAAATAAAAAATAGATTACCCAAATCACTATGGACTAGTTTTCTTTTTTAATTATATACAAATTTTATTCATATAGCACATTTAAAAATGATCATAATTTATCGGTGTTTAAAAAATATATATATATATATGTTATTAAATACACTATTAATAAATAAACTAAACTATATTTAAATACCGTATGTAGTCTGCATGTGAATGAATGGCATGGTTTGCTTGAAATTGGTACTTTCTTATGTCATGTCTCCATAATGACCCAGACACAGAGATTGCACAGGGAATCAGAGATGGGGGCTAGAGGGCAGGGAGGTGTTGTGGACAAAAGTGAAGAGGATTGGGGAATAAAGTAAGAGTGAACAGCGGATGGGGAAGTAGGGCAGTTGAGGAGGGGGATCGGTAAAATGAGGTGTCGGTAAAATGAGAGATCGTTAAAATGAGGTGAGGATCAGATTTCAGAGATGCCGGCACAAATTAAGCCCTGATCTTACCCCTCAAAATAGAAGTTTTTGTTTAATTGACTATGACAGAAATATTACTGTTGTACTATAGAAACTTAAATTTTTAAGAATTACACAAGTGTGAATCCATGTTTAGATTTTTTTATATGAATTAAATTTGTAAAAGAAAAAAACAATTGAAACTTATGTATTTTGTCAAACTCTCAATAAATTTAACATTTAAATCATTACTTAATGCTAAAATGTTCTTAAAACCATTAAAAATAAATAAAATAAAAAAGAAATAATAATAATTAGCAGAAAACAAAAAGCTAATATATATAACGTAAAATAGAATGCAGAACAAAATAAAATGTTAAAGCATTTTAATTCTTCTGATAACCATTCTGAATTTGCTTGACTAAAACTTCTGATTGTAAGTTCGGTGGTATACACTACCTCAGGGATTCTCAACTGATGGGCCGCTTAAAATGAACTTAATTATTGTACTATAACTATTTGATTTCATTATTAAATATGTCTTCTAAAAATGATTGGTGTAATGGCATTTCCCGTTTTCTGTCATGGATTACTTTGGACTCGGTGCAAAAAGACCGTCAATGTATAATACAGACTTAACTGTGGTTGCACTTCCAACTGCTGCACGTCAAGGACTACATGCTGCTCAGCTGTATAAAGCAAACTGCCAGGCACATGTAAAGGTAACGATGATTAGAGTTAACTAGTTCATGAGTGCCTCACGTCTGCGGCTCATATGTGACCGTGAGCTTTAAAAACTTGTTTTGGCAAGCCAGGCTCATTTACCATCTTAAAGTATTCCGTTTTAATAATTTTAAATCATTCAAGCTGCATTAGATGAAAGAGAACCTTATTCGGCATAGAGCACAGATTTCGCATTATGCGTCTCAGCGAGCATTACCAAACGCACTTCCCTTTTATATCATTTTATGCAGTCGTAATTCATAGCTCTGAGTAGGATATTAGGGAGATTTATTGGGCCAGCTTAAACATTATATCATTTTTCTCAAAGAGCAAATATTAAGTTTACTATTTGTTAATGACAAAAAAAGGCAGTTTCAGTAGTGAAGTTCGTGCAAACGTGTGCAAAGCACTTTGTTGCCGTTTGTGTCAAAAATATCAATATTTCGATACATATCCACACATAATCTTGCTTTGTTCTCTCACGCACTCTCTTCTCTTGACACGCATAAACAATATTGACCTGTATAAACAATATCGAGATGTTATTAACTGAACTAATATCAATATCCCTGATTCAATTAATTAAATAAGACAGCTGTGTAAAGTGCTGTCGACTGCCGATTTTTCCCTTTAAATCTCTTAAATTATTATTTGCGATCTCCTTCAGTTATTGGACAAGGGAAAAACGTCAAAAACATATACACACTAGATGTCTTAAACTGTTACTGTTTACTGTTGTCAATATTGACAATTCAGGATTCAATAATGAATATTAAATGAATATTGAAAATTCAAGATGTTTCAGCTAGCAGGTCGACGCACATACACATATAGAGCGCTATGGTAAAGCCCGCTAAACACCATATATGCATTGATTAAAACATATACAGGGCTCGAAATTGCAACAGTTTTGGTCGCATATGCTCCCGAAATTTTATCTAGGCAACCTCAAAATATATTTGGGAGCATTTGTCCGAGTGCATAAAATTAATGTTGTGCGACCAGTTTTCACAGCAAAATGTTCACCACATGCGCGGAATTAGGAGGCATTCACGCATTAAGCATCTTTGCACCTAAAAGCATTAAACGCAGCGCTCAGGAACGGTTTAAAATAGTTGACATGTCAACTTGCTGCAGTAAATAAAGCCCGCAATGCTAGCCCCGCCTTCAAGCTCTTCTTATTGGCCCATGGCGCTAGAACACAACGCGAATGGATTGGTTAATATCAGCTGTCAATCACTCAGTTCCAATGACAGGGAGCTACAGCCGCGAAACCGTAAAGGTCTGGATACAAGAGAATTAAAACAACACTGACAGATTTAGTTTTAGAAACCACCTAAAGTCACAAATATTGGCACATCTGATTAGTGATCATGTGCTGAATGTCAATTCAGCATTTACACTTTTCGAAGAGTGGATAAAAGACTTCCAGTGGTTAAAGTCCGCTATGAAAATGACTAAAGCCTTCACCGTAAAGCCGGTGGGACAGAGCTTTCAGGTAACAGTGTTTGCCACTGAATCTACACATTTTAAGCACAAGATGTTCTAACGTTATTTAATCCTTCATTTAATCGTCACAATGCTGTCAGTTGTGCGACCGACACCGCATTCACCACCGCTAAAGAGCATGCATTCACTGTGATTAAATTTATATTGCAGCTCATGAAAAGACTGTTACTGCTATTAAGATGACGTATGAAAATAATAAGTTATATGTCAATATCATCTGTGCAATATCAGACACCACCCGTAAGAACAGCACAGCTATTATTGTTAATTCAGTTAATCACATTCACGTCAAGCAGTGCGTGCAGGGCCGGTGAGCGCATGCAGATTTTTGTTTATTTGTTAGTTGTGATTAGAGTGTTAATATATAATAGAATCTGTTAATATAAAACGTGTAGTAACGGTGCTC